>JARHVA010000297.1:2207500-2252500 GCA_037957365.1 Torreya grandis | reverse complement strand
TTATAGACTTCTTGTTTATGATTTTGCGTTGAGTTTAGTCATTATATATTAAAAAAATTATAATTCTTGGAGTTTGGTCATCTTGCTAGTGTCACCTCACTTCCTAGGGCTTAAATTAATCACATTGATATTTTTTTATACACATACACAAGGATATAGGTATATGTACTAATTCTTTGATATGTGTAAATTTATTTTAGATGTTGAGATTTCCAAATTGGAAATCGAGATTTATACTTTCAAGTTTGTGTTTATAATAAATATGTTAAAAAGAGATGGTTTATGATAGAGTTTTCATAAATATTGTAATATTTTCATTCTTTTGTAAAATAGGTTATAATGAGACCAATTTGATTGTTATTTAGAATAATTTTTGAGATTGTGATAGCTTCACGTCAATTTTTATTGAGAAGATATTTTAACCCATCATTTTAAAGTTTAAGATTATTTATACAATTATTTTTTATCAGAGATAAGAATACTAATTACAACATAATTGTGGGAAAACTTGGATCCATAATATGAAGGCTACCTTTTAAATATTATTATAGAAAATTATATTGTTAGATTATAGAAGAGTATAGGTGGCTTAAGGTGATCCTAATCCTTTTGACGTTAACCAAGTTAACTTTGGGATGAATCCAATGATGTATTTAGATTATATTTTCCCCTTGAATAAAATATAGAAACTTTCTCATATACCTCTTCCTAATAAAGATGTCATTATTGCTAATATAGCATCAAAGGATTCCATAAATCCATATAAAGCTCCACTTGCTAATCAATATATAGAATATTATATGATAATAGATGTTTTTTTTAATAATACTACATCACATATTGTTTATCACCTATAAATATATCAACCTTTATTTTTTCCATTTAACCCTCACACTATTGAGACTTACATATCCAAGGGTCGAGCATCCATCCTCATCCAAATTATTATATATGTTGATTACAAAAGTAACTACAATGAGATATTTCACATTCCTAAAAATCAAGTCCATATGGGGCCCCTTTTAGCTCCATCAAAAGTTGTAGACACTTAATTTTGTACATATATTGTAGTTTCAATGTTTTCATCTTTAGTTCAAATATTTGGATAATTGGCTTACATTAGGATCTTATTGGTACACTTTACCTTCATATTAGACTCTTTATAGTATTTTATCATCATCATTCACTCATGAACACCTTCAGATTTATCATTTATTTACCTCGACATACTCAAATACACTCTTAAAACTCTTTGATTTATGTTTTCATAGTTTTGGTCACTAGAGTCGTATGGTTTGAAAGTGGTCATGTGATTTTGGTCATGTCAATTGTGGGTCCTTTTTTCATCTTTCCATGTTTCATTTTCCCTTATTTTTGGATTTCACATTTTTACATGTTAAATTTATTTTTGAATTTGTCCTAGTTTTAATTTAAAGGATTTTATAAATAAGCAAGTACCTAAGCCACTTATCACAAACCTCATATCAATTATTTTCAATGAGTTTTAACATTGATCATATTTTACTATCATTACACTTTATCTACTAAAACCCTATTCCAAAATACTTGTATTAAAAGAAATATTGTAGTAGTGAAAGATAATTTAGTCTTGTGTTAGGAACCTACATCTCTTAGAGATAAGGGAGGGAACCAAACATTCACATGTTTTTATTATTGACATGCATGAGTATTAAGAAGCAAACTATACACCTTGTTAATGGGTCAACCATAGTTTTTGGGAAAAAATCTAGAAAGGGTAAGTGTTCTTGGAAGCCTCCCCCTGTAGGATGGTTTAAGTTAAATTTTGATGGGGCTTCCAAAGGAAATCTTGGAGCCTTAGGGGCTAGCTATATTATCCATTATTGCAGTGGATATTTAATCCGAGCAATATCCAAAAAACTTTCAGACAACACCAACAATGAAACTGAGGCACAGACACTTCTTAGTGGGATTGAACTCACAATTCAATGTGATATTGCTAAGCTAATTATCAAAGGCAACTCATAGATTATCATCTCTACATTTTAAAATAATGTTGTTACTTCTTGGCAACTAGAAAACATTATGTCAGGTGCTTGGGATAGATTGGCTCTCTTCACTTCCATTGAATCAAACAATTGTTATCATGAAGCCAATACGGCAACAAACTTCCTAGCAAACTATGGCATTGACCAAGCTAAATTAAGCTGCATGGACAATGTGTGGGAGACCTGGGAGGATTTCCCATCCCTTTCACTTATCGATTTGGGGTGATAATATGTTATCTTTCTATTTTATTTTATTTTTTATTTATAAAAAATAATCACAAAAATTAGAGGTTTTAGAGTTATGACTTTTTGGTGGAGCTGTGACATTCCTTAGTGGTGATTGTAGAGGATGGATTAAATCTTTGCCAAATCTATCTTCATAATATTATTTCATGATTACTCTTGTGAATTTGATGCATTCATAAATGCGAAGGATGATAGTTTTATTGGATTAAGTGTCAGTTTGCTCACGGCACGAGTGCATCAAGAGGTTTCTAATTTAGTTAAAGATCACCCTAAATTACTTTGCCCTGGCATTTTCAATGCAAGTTGAATGGTGACTGTTGTTATTATTTAGGCTTTCTACTTAGCATTATCCCTTTTTTTGCATGTCATCAATGGGTACTACTGGTATCGGCATGGAACATGGAGTTAAAATCGCTCTCACCACCCTTGTTGTCTATGATGGGAGCTCTATTCATGAAATGGTGTTCGAGGGAGAAATTATTGGTTGCATATTAAAAACATATTTTGGGTACCATCAAAGGAATTTTATGAGATTATATCATTAGTTTTGGGGATGGAATATCTAGAGAAGGGGTTCATTACCATGTAAATTTTGAGGTGGTGGTTATGTTTACATCAAATCTCATGGCCTTCGTTTCTAATTTTGATATGGTTGCCAATCTGGTGTCATTCTATGTCAAGCCAAAGCATCACATTAGATTGGTTGAGAATATTATCATGCTTGATCTAAGGCCCCTTCCCAATTTGCCTTTCACTGGCTCAGATAGCTCAGGTCTGGTTCTAGTCTCTACTTTTCATGCCTTAGAAACATGATTTATGGTCCTTATGGGCTTTGTGGATGACCTGTAATAAAAGGTAACTTCCTTTGACCCCTTGAAAGGATAATTTTTAACTTTGCCACCCATGTCATAGTTAAAAAGCCTGATTACTAAGATATCACAGTGGTAGGATAGTCATCATAATAAGGTAAGGGTGGAAGTGATTAAGAAGCTTTCAAAAATGGTGGCACGTGGTGTGGTAGTAGCCCCCCAATCGTTCAAAAAAAATTCAAAATCAAATGTTGCTTAGGACAAATCTATCAACATCAATGCAATGGTTCATGAAGTAGGTTATAAAGGTTCATCAAATAAATTCTAGTGCAAGGTTTTTGGAGAAGTCACTGCCAATGAATACAAAGGTAGGGAACTCATCTTCATTGAAGACAAAAAAATTTATTGGTGAATCTTCGTTAATTCATGAATATTCTAGTTGTATAAATCTGCATTTGGCAATTTTTTGGGGTATTTAAGAGCTTGGAATCACCTAAATTTTTTGGATGAAAGTTAATTTTTAGGGTCAAATTCTATTTAAAATATTTTCATACATATAAATGTTTTTCATCGGTACCTCGAAAGGAAATATAGCTATATTTTCCTCACATCACATATGTAGATGATTGTCCGCATATGTCAGTGGTCATCTACATATGTTGGTGGTCATTTGTATATCTAAATATGTAGACATCTATTTGTATATGTCAACAACTATCTATATATATGCATATGTCAATGGTTGGCTGCATATGTTGGCAGCCATCTGCATATGTCAATGACCATTTGCATATACTAGTGGCCATTTGCATATGCTAGCGGTCAACTATAGATGACCATCCAAATCATGTGGATGTCTATCTACATCATGTGGATGACCATCTACATGATGTAGATGGCCATCTACATCATGTAGACATGATGCAAAAAGTCATACACATTATGCAGATAGTCATCTACATGATGAGGATAGTCATTTACATCATGTGGATGTCCATCTACATCATGTGGATGACTATCTGCATCATGTGGATGGCCATCTACATCATGTAGATAGATATCTACATCGTGTGGATGGCCATTTACACCATGTGGATGGTCATTTGCATCATGTGAATGGTCATCTACATCATGTGGATGTCCATCTACATCATGTGGACAGTCATTTGTATCATGTAAAATAGCCAAAAAGGGCCATTTATAAACTAATAATGCATAATATTCACGTTTAGAAAAGTTTTTTATTCATAAAATCTTGATTTTCCCGTTCCATCATTTGATTTGCCTACACAATTAATCACCTTCCAAACTAATTCTCCACCATTGAAAATCCAGTTCCCCTGGGAATCTCCAAGGATTTTTTAATATAGCCCACTAAAATTAACCTTGATTAAAGATATGGATGATGAGACGCAAGGCTGGGTTAATCTATAATTCTATGTTTATTTGTTATTCATGTTTTTTGTGTCGAGCTTTGTTGACTATATGTAGGTAAATGGATGGTTTTTCTATCATTTTGGTTGTTGTAATCCCTAGGTTTATTTTGGGGTCTTTTTTGTTATGTTTTGTCTTACCTTGGAACAAACTTTGTTGGTCTTTGGTTCATGTCTTTTTTGGGCAGTTTCTTGTAAACTTTTATTTGTCTAAGGGCCTTAAATATCCCCATATTTATCTAAAAAAAGAAACAAAATATACAATTATTGTATTGGAAAGATGGGGGATTACAGAGGCAAATCCCTCAACCAAAACATCATTTTTTATCTTTTTAGTGTAAACTTCAGCCTAAGTTCAAGAGAAGAAATGTTGAGATATGTGTGCATATATGTGCTTATTAGAGAGAGTTTCATAGGCATCATCTACTAATAAATGTTTCTATAAAAATTTAGGTGGTAGAGATATTCATAATTATTGTTTAAACAAGTCAATTATTTTTGGAAAGACTGTCACTTTCAAAAAAAGTAATTCTATTCATGTTGTTATCATATTATATGATTCTAGCCATTGTTTTAAATCATTGTTTGTTTTTTGTACATTATTTTTCTCTATTATAAATTCTATTATCTAACATTCTTAATCTTTGTCAAAACTTGGGTAAGCTAAAATATATTTATGTATCTCTATATTTACTTTCAACTATCAATTTCTCAAGGTAATTTCATTAAATTGGTAATTTAGGGATTTGTTTAATGTTTTAGTATATTTATTTTTACCTCTCTTACCACCACGACTCCCCACCCCTGCACCCCCCCCCTCGCAAACCCCCCCACCTCCCCCCGCCCTCATTTTCATGTGATTGGTGTAGTGTTTTGAACACTTTTGTGCCATCGACATAAAATATTGGAGTGAACTTAGTCCTTTATAATACTCCAACCTTATGATTTCATACCCTTTTTCTCTTTAGGATTTATTATTTTGATTATTTCATAATTTTTTCTCTATAGTTTTGATTTCTCATTAAATATCATTATCCTTAACTTTTTACATGTTATCTATGTTTCTATCTTATGTTAATTAATAAATTTACATCTATGAAACATACTAACAGAAGTGATAGATTGAGTGTTAGACACATTGATTTGATTCAAATCCATTCTTTTGGTACTCATGCTTATTTTAAAAATAAAATGGTGAATGTTGATGAAATCATTGTTGATTATATTGAAAATGCTCGTGCACATGTGAAAAATGTTAATGATACAAATGCAAATGATATAAAATCTAATGATATGAATGCAAATTCTTATGGTGATGATATTATAAAGAAATTATGTTTAAATAATCACTACTATGAATGCACATGAGATAAATTTATTTACAAAAATTCTTTTAATATTTTTTACAAAAATTGATGCATTGATATATGTTTCTAGAGAGAAAAAAAATAAGATATAATTAGTTAAGGAATACCTATATAAGGAAGTATGTATTTTAAATAAATTGTTAAATGTTTCTATTCCAACTATTATATGTTCTCCTTATACATTAGGTAATGTTCTTATTGCTTCTACTCAAGTTACCATGCCTATTCTTTCTCAGCTTAATGCTTCTCTTATAACTCCTATTTCTAAATCTATCTTTCAAGCTACATATTTCAATCATGGTATTACCAATAAAAATAAAGTGATCATTCTTACACATATTAATTCTAATTTTGAAGATGTACTCCTTCAATTAACTATTTAAGATATACAAATTAAAATTAAACAACTTTCACAAGGACCTTAAAAATAGAGTAATGTGGTTATTTCTCATGATATATTACTCAATTTATTTGTTTAAGAGCTCCTTATCTAGCCTTTGCCTATTAGTTTAGTTACACTTAAGTTTTAATTATTTAATGAAAGGGGTCACCCTTCATAATATATCAAAACATTATATGTTTCATGTCCTTTGCAAAAATTATAGATTATTAAGTAAAATCTTTCTTCAATCTTAAGGATTATGCTTTGAGTTGGTTTTATATCCTACCATTGGAACCTGTGCATTACTTTAATTCTTTTAGTGATATTTTCTTATCTCATTTTTTAATTAACAATAATTAAAAGATCACATTTTCATAGCTCGTGCTTCTTAAACAATGACTTAATGAACCTATTAATGATCATATATTTAAATTTTAAATAATACTTATAAAAATGTCTCACCAATTACCTAATAATAAATTATAGAATATTCTCTTACAAAATTTAATTCAATTTATTAAATAAAAAATAATATTTAAAATACATTAATATTTAAATGAATTTTTTCACATAGTTTAAAACTATGACATCAAACTTATTAAAACCAAAAACCTTTAATATTTTCATACTCCCAAAATTTAAATAATTAAAAGATCAAAAGCTCATTATAAGGAAAAATAACTATTTTTAAGCCAAAGGCTTATACAATGAGCGAAGCCCATAGATTCATCTCACAAAGAGACAAAATAGCATATTCCATTATAAATAGCCTAGTTTTGAATGGTGGCAGTTTGGGGGAGGTGGTGGTGTAGAGAAGTTTGTTAGCGCATGACACCATTTATATATATTTCATGTCCAGACATGGAGATAAACACATATTTGTAGTCTGTTGAAAGCATAGAGGGGCTTTCTGAGTTTGTTGAAATCCTTGACTAAAATGGAATGTGGTTCTGCTTGAGATGAAATAGTTGAGATAAAATGAATGGTGGCGATGTTGCTCTTGGGTTGAGTTAAAGAAAAGAAAAGAATAAAACTTGATATGGAAATAATGTTAATGCTATTGGATGAAAAGGATACTTTAAGAGGTTTGAACCCTGGACGTGGTGATAACAAAGATTGTGTGAAGGCAATGAAGAAGGCAAATATCAATGGAATGAATATTCTATTCAGTCCTATTTAAATGCTAATAGGTATGGTCTCAAAAGAAAAATCCCCATTCTCCTACCTTTTTGCCTAGAAATTGTAAATGTTCATGCTCTCTTTCTTTCACACCTTTACACTTGTGCTCATGATAACCAATAGGATGCCCAAACTTGAAATGTCTATTTATTTCTCCATGAAAAATTCTACCCTTTTTTGTCAAATTAGGACTCTGTATTGGCATAGTCATCTCAGACTCGCCCTCCCTTCCTGGCAAAAGAAGATGAGGCCCTTGTCATTGCTTGTTGACTTCCTCTTTTGTATTGAATGCATTCCTACAATCCCCCAAACTAGAAAGACAGATGAGAATGAAAGAAGGTTTGAGTTTGGTTTAGATGTCCAATTATTTGGGACCTGGTGAAGAACACATTGCCTCCATAGGAGAATGAGGATTGGGGTGGAGGTCAAGTTGTAGACATTCTAAGTAGTGGGAATTGGTAGAAAAGGTTACTGTGTGTCCACAAGATAGTGATGAAAACCACCATGTGTTAGTGTTGTTACATGTAACATTGACACTTTTCATTTGGAGAGTTAATTTTTAGAATGGTGCATTTATTTTATATTCAATATTAATTCACCTTTAAATTTTTTACTTGTTAGAGGAATTAAATGGATAAAAGAATAACATACCTATATAACTAGTAAGATTCCCTTCAATGCTCAAATTTAGCCCATGCTGAGAAGGAGGATTGACCATCTTCATCCTATGCTTCTTATTCTCAGCACATCGCATTAATTTGAAATATGGGCACCTCCAAAATATTTCTTTCAACTTGTCTTTAGATAGAATTTCAAGGCAGTTCAACTTATCTAGAGAGACAGATCTACTATACCTAGAAACTCATATACATTATGATGGATAGACCTGGAGGATGCTCTGTCCCTTTTCTATTTCTTGGAATTTGAATAGACATCAAATTCCAACCACTTCAGATGCAAATATGTAAGAATTAAAATAATGCCTAGTAACCTGATGTGGTTGGATTGAAATCCATAAATGGTACATGTTTTGTGTGTAGGAAATAGATTGTGTCTATAAGCATAGACATATGTGAAAATATGGAAAACTTTTCTTGAAAGATGAAGGCAGCAAGGTATGTTCGAGAAAATGCTTCCACCAATTGTGAACAACTCTAAATGTATATAATCATTATTTACAATATGAAAGTATCCATGTTGACACTTGTAATTGTAATTGCTATTGCTATTGTTACATAAATATAGAAACCAAGCTAAAAAGAAGAATATATATATATATATATATATATATATAATAACTGGGCATTTGTTGTAGAAGGACTTTATCAAAATGGTTGAAGGCAGTGGTGACATGCGTAATCTTGTCTTGCATATAAGCATAGTTGTGGCTGAGTAACATGACCTCAATGTGGTGGAAAAAATAATTCTTGAAAATGGTAATTAGATAGAGTTAGATGGGGCCCCTCTCTATATATATGTAGTTAGATAGAGTTAGTTGAGGGGCTCTCTATATATAACTAAACTATAAATAAATCTAAACTTTAAACTCTCATATAGAGTTTAGTTTATATAATGGGCCAAAAATACCCCATCTATATAGATAGGCCCCCCTACACTCAAGAGAAGATAAGTATTCACTATTTTCAAGATAAGATCATATTTGCTACGCTCAAGAGTCCGAGATGGATATAGGGGCTATGCTCAAGAAAATCTAGAAAGGCCCATCTAGATTCTATATGACAACACGAACGGATAGAGTGAAGACATCGATGGTAGGGACACTTCACAATATATATTTTACTTGACATGATTTATATTAACTATGTCTATGGGGTACCCCCACCTCATATATATATATATATATATATATATATATATATATATATATATATATATATATATATATATATATATATATATATATATATATATATATATATAGATACATATATAGCTCTATATGTATGGGCCATGGGCTGAAGGAATCGGTATGTATGTATGCATGTATGTATGTATGCATATATATATATGCATGCATGCATGCATACATACATACATATATAGCCCTATATATATGGGCCATGGGCTCTAATCATACACAAAGTAGAAGGAATGCCATTCAATAAAGTAACAATTGACATTAGAGATATTGATCGCCAAGACTTAACATTTACTACCATATTAAGAGTATGTTCAATCAATAATATGTATGTCTTTCCTACATTTACTTTTGAATATTTTGATATGATTTAAATTAACTATGTCTATGGGGTACCCCCACCTCATATATATATATATATATATATGACATGGGCTCTAATCATACACAAAGTAGAAGGAATGTCATTCAATAAAGTAACAATTGACATTAGAGATATTGATCGCCAAGGCTTAACATTTACTACTGTATCAAGAGTATGTTCAATCAATAATATGTATATCTTTCCTACATTTACTTTTGAATACTTTGCAAGAATTAAAGAAAGTAAATATATAAATCTTTAAAAATCAAAGGAAAAAAGATTTGACAAAATTACATCTTTCACACCATTCATAAGAATTCTAACTATATAATTATTATTATATATCATTTAAAAAATAGAAAAAATATTTGGAACTATTGTTACTTACAATACATTTTATTTGAACAACTTTATCTTTATATATAATTAAAAAATTAAAATTCTTTATCATTTAACCTCCAACTTCTATTGCACCATGGGGCAATTGCTAGTAACTTCCACTCATGTGGGTTTCCTCTTTACAAAGATGAAAGCTTTTAAAAATATATATACACTTCACCTTTTATGCTCACCATAGATTTTAAATATTAAAGCTTATGCACTTTAAGTATAATATCAAACTTTTTAATTGCACTCCTCATTGTTTTTAAATATAAATTTTTTTACCTATTTCTCATAGTTTTCAAATATAAATTTTTTTACCTATTTTATTAAAAAATGGGCATTTTTTTTAGCACTACATCCAAATAAATATTTACATAAATAAAAATATGATTAATTTTTAATTTATTTTTTTTTAATTTAATTTTTGAATTAAAAAATGTTATATAAATATTTACGTATTTTTAAATATAATCTCAAACTTTTTAATTCCACTTTTCATAACTTTTAAATATTAATTTTTTACATCTTTTAGTCAAAATTAGGCCTCTTTGGCACTACACCCAAATGGATATATATAAAAATGTGATTAATCCTAAATATTATTTCTTTTTTTAATTTAATCCTTTCAATTAAAAAATTTGTATAAATATATATATATGGATATTTACATAAATAAAAATGTGATTAATTTAAAATATTATTACTTTTTCTTTTATTTTAATTCCTTTTAACATTATAAAGTTAAAAATTTGAAAAGTGGCATGAACATAGTACAATAATTTTGGGAGGTGAGAATTTGAAAAATGACATGAAAATAGTATTATTATTCAAGAAATAAAATTTTAAAAAAAATTTCAAATATGGGACCAATGCCTTTATCTTTAGTAGAGCTAAATATCAATAATAGAGCTAAATATCAAGATCAAATAAAATTTAAGGTCAAGATTAATGATACTAACAATTTTGAAGTTAAGAATGAAACCAGCCTCATACATCTATGATTTTATAACCTAGTTACTTTATTTTCATTGAAATAAAATAGAAAAAAGTATTGTCCATTTACTTGTGCCTTTCATTTGATGTTATAAATAATTAGTCATTTAATTGGCACATACATTCTCTAGAACGATGCAATTTATATATTATTAAAAATTATAGGTTAATATCAATGCTACCTGGCATATTGCATGTCATCCATGTTAGGGCTAAACTATGTTTCAGCCTTCGTTTGGCTATATTGGTTTTTTATTTTTGCTATATACCTGGTATTGACCAAATTGGACTTTTAAGTCAAATTGGGGCACATATAAGTAAAAAATTGACTTTATAATGTCACTTAATGTTGTGCTAACCCTGGTCATTAGTTATTTTAGTCCTTTTAGTCATTTTTAGTCATTTTAGGGGTCAAAAAGGTGCATTTAATGATTTGTATAGATTTTTTAAGAAGCATAAAGATTTAAAAATATAATGTAATGTCCCATGTGTCCTTATAGGTCTTAATTAACTAAAAAAATTAAAAAGTGGTAGGTTCATCAAAAGAAAAGGTAGTTTTCTTGAGAAAAGAGAATAGTTTGGCACTTGTACAACCTCTTTGGGAAGTGTGCCACATCAAAAATGTTGAAATGTGATTATTAAACTTCTCCATGCTTATTTCCATGATTTTTTTCTTTGAAAGTGTCATTTTTGAGCTAAAGCCATTTTTTTCCTTTTTCACCTTTCTTGGCAAGCAAATGTGACCTTCAAGTTTTTGCTCAGTATGAACAACTCAAGAGGTTTCAAGATAAATTATTTTGAGAGATGATAGTAAAATTAGAGACATTAATTTACATAAAAATATTTCAAGGATTGATCAACTGTGCTTTATGAATCATCCTTTATAGGCTAACTGTACTTTTTTGCTAGTTATTTTGTGCACCCTAGAGGTTGTACTCCATTTTATTCAAATCCATACAAATCAATTAGTGATGTTGGATATAGATGATTTTTTATTTCTTATAAAATGGTATCCATTCTTATTTTCATGTTTCATAATGTTTTTATGATCAAAATAGCCCATGATGCAAGAAGGTGTCACCATGTGTAGTCTCAGCTGAAGTTCTTGTTTGCTGAGTGTTTTTTTTGTAGGGGTCTCATATAGCTAGTAAATAGTGTTTCATAGGTCTCTATGTCATATTACCACCTCTTTCCATGTTTTGGATTCACCATCTCATGTCTTGGGTAGCTTGCAAGCTTGTCATTTTCCATTGTCAATTCCATGCCTAACTTCAGTTGCAGTCACATGTATGGGCTTGTCCATCTTGTTCCTAGAGATTTATTCATGGTGTATCAATTGTAAAATTCATCATTAATTTAAGATATATCATTGATATTTTTATAAAAGGTGCAAGTGTGATCCCAAGCCTATTCGCCATGTTAAAATAGTCATGAGATGCCTATGCCTACTTTATTCCAGATGTGTAAAAGTGGTTTCACATTGGAAAATATGTATTATATCTTGTTTCAAGATGTTCTTGATTGAAATCATGCATTTGAATAAGTTGACAATGAGTTTGGCTACCCATGTAGCCTTTCATCCACCCTTGTTGCTCTATGACACACCCATTGCCTATATATAGCCAATAATCACCTATAAGAGCCATTGTTGACATCATCCTAAGATGTTGAAAGATTGATATGTTTCTAATCTCTTAAGATTGCTAAGAGGTGTACTATCATTTGGATGGGAGCATACAAGTTCATATTCATGAATAGTTTCATATTGCTTTTTTTCAATTCACTATTTGTATACCTAAACATCCACCTACATGTGGCTGAGTAAGTACTAAAAGGTTTGTATAGAGGAATGGAATTATTTTGACACATCCTTAGGATCTTGATCAAATTAAGGAGCCATGATAAACTCATATAAGCTGTCAAAATGGCAAGAGGAGGTATGAAACCATTTTGAGAAGATGAGGACAATGTTATGGGAAGTTGTCCCTATAATGTCAAAATAGAGGTTAAGAAGTTCTTTGTGAACATCTTAAAACATGATAGTAATGATTTTTAAGGCATATAGATAGGTGATTTTGGTAGCTTATATCATGGAGAATAGTCGTGAAAATTTGGAAGGGCAGAATGCAAGTAGAAGGTAGTCATTGAAAGATCTAAAGTTGCCCATAAAAACATTGTTTCTAGGCAATAGAGTTTACAAGGTTTGAAGATATAAAAGGACATTGACAGTTCAAAATGTTTAAGTCACACTCTTACATCTTGAGTGACCTCATGAAGTGTAAAGGACATTGAGTAGACATGGATAGGTCAATCAATTATGTTTCAAGGCTTAAACCATAAAATTACACCTACAAGGGTCCGTTGTACAGAAAATACTCACCTGTAGCCAACTGTATATGGTTGGGTAAGTAGGCAATGAGCAAAAAACCTTGTCTAAGTGATGATATATCCTAGGTAATATGAGTAAATAAGTTTAAATCATGGCTAAATGGTCCTATAAGGTATAAGGGATGTTGGTTCAATGTTTCAAGATCTAAAATATGCAATGTCTACTTCATATATGACCCCCTTCTAAAGCAAAAACTCAGTCAATTGTGACTGTGAGCAGAAAATGAGTAGGCTTGGTGAAATAAAGTGTGGGAGTGCTAGGGATAAGACAATAGGTTCAAACCATTGAAAAAGGTTATCAAATGGTTCCCATATCCCTAATGTAAGGCCTTTAAACATCACAAACAAACTTAGTAGAGGCAAATAGCACCTATAGTCAACTATGGTTAACCATGGCAAATAGTGAGCTAAGGAGGAGAGCTCTTTGATGAATATCATGTTTTAAGGTGTTTATTAGGTCCAAGGTAATGTATATGATCATGAAATATGTAAGAAGAAGATTCAATAAACATTTTCTCAACCTAAAACATGTTAAAACATCTACAGGTAGGGTCTCTAAGACAAGTACACAGTCAACTAGATGGTGGTAGGACAATGAGCCAATATAGGTGCTTAAGTGTTATTTTAGGACACTTAAACTGAGTAAATTTATAAGGTAATGATCCATGACCCTAGGGATTTAAAATTAATTCTAGTGAGCTTCATAACTAGGTTTCAAGGAGCTCACACACACCTACAGGCACATCATAGAATAGGGCTCAATCAAAAGCATAAACAGTCAACAGACATTGAATAAGGGATGGATATTTTTGAGGTTGGAAATGCATAGTGTGGGGTGGATATAGAAGACAATTGATAATATGAAAATTTTGACTTAAAGAGGGACTTGTATAATTGCCTTAAAATACTAAATACTACCAAATAGCCTATAGGTATCTTCCCTAGAGCAAAAAACTCAATCTTATCCCAGTCAAGGTGTGAGGTGAGAACATGGAGGTTGAAGTGAGTTTAAAAGGTAAAAAAAAATTATTATGGTCATGAAAACCTCATGATACTCTCATATTTGTATTTCAATCAAAGAAGGAGCTCAAACAAACACAACACAATCCTTGTGAAATCCTATATACACAGTTTTTCCTTTACATAGTCTATTTTGGTCTTGCAAGGTTTTAGTGGGGTCAAATCATATGACCAAGAGCTGAAAATTTATATAGAATATCTTTACCACTTAGAGGATATTCTCTAATGGTTAATTTTCCTAGACAAATAGGGTAAGTATTCTCTACTTTGTCTCAGTTAAAGGGTAGTTCCCCTTGTGCATAGGCAGTTAGGTTCGGGAAATGAAGGTGATAGAGTGAGCCTAAGGTTGTTGGAACTTTGGAGAGAAGTATTTGGAGTTGATGTAAATCCAAACCAACATGAAGAACCTTTTTAAAGAGGAGGAAACTAAACTAAGAGGTTTGAAGTGTTAAGTCTGTAGCTAGTCCTACTAAGCATGTTTTGGCCTAGAACCTAAACAATAGGTCAACTTCACTTTTATCCATAGGAGTGCTTTATACCCTATTTGAGCATGTCTATGGAGTAATTATATATGTGTAGAATCATATGGAATTCAAGTAAATCAAATAAGATGATCTAAAACATAGAAGTTACAAGCAAGCCTATGAAACAAGGCTTAGGCCAAGACCAAATGGAGGGGTCATTCACCATTATATAATGAGATGTGCTTTCCAAATAATTTGGACATGTTTTTAGGGTTAATTTAGATGTGTTCAAGCTTTTAGAGTGCAAAGGAAACCACAAGAAGCCATTTTTGGACCTTGAACTAACTCAAACTTGTGCAAGATGAGGGAAGGAGCTCAATAGGCCAGATTCAAGTGCTCACATCTTTATGGAGGTTTTACATGGAGGCCAAAGGAGTTAAATGATGTTGGTTGAGGTCTTGAACTTTTAACTTGTGGAATTGGTTGGCAACTTGGACGTCAGACCTTTATGATCAAAACTGCTCATAAACCCTCCAAAACCCTTGTAAGGACTAGTCTAGATAAATGAAGTTGTAAAGCTATTATAATGAGATATTTTAACTAGGATGGTGATTGGAACTTTTATAGGATTCCCTAAATCTACCCCCCATACATTTTTTCTATATGGACTTATACGGATGGGGTGAGAAATAAGATATTTTTGACCATTTTTGGTGTTATGCAGGTTCTAGGAGGAGTCTAAGGATGAAAAGAAATTTGAGAGAAATCTTAAAACTTTTTATAACTCCTTATGTTAATTTCATACCTGAAAACAACTCCTAAGTGCCTCAACAGGAACTCTGATCTTAGCCAGTTAAAACTGGCATATTAGATAAGCTAGTGAGATGTGTGAAATATCTAAGGGAAAGTGATTTTAAGGTGTCAATAATGATTCTAATTCCATGGATGGTCTTGACACTTTTCATCCACTCTCTTCCATGTATTTTCATGAGAAAATAATTCCAATTTTGAGGATAAGTGTGCAGGGTGCATGGAAGAGGAGTTTTCTTGACAATAGATGATGATGGCTCCCTTTCAAGTGTTTCAAGAGGACCAAGCATGTAACCAATGAATGGAGAGGAATTCCTAAGACCTTTAACCTTATTTTCAATCATTGTATCTATTCCTAATATGTTATATGGTGTTAAAATAGGGATAATCATTTAGGTAGTTTTTTTGAACCAAAATGAGGAGTTTTATGCCATTTTTTTGAAAGTTTATGCCTTGAATTGACACTTATGATTATTAATATTTAATGGTTAATCCCACATCCTTCTCTCATGTACAAGTAACTTCTTTTATCATCTTTAAAAGTGTACTTTTTAACCTTGGACTTCTCTCTTATCCTCTATCTCTGAAGTTCTATAATAACTAGCCTTTTCAGCCATTGTATTCTATGCTCCACCTGAGTATGGTGAAGCCCTACTTAAATGCATACCATTTGATCAATAATACTACATATTTTTACCTCTTCCATGAATTTTCATAGTGCGTTTAATTGTATTATGAATCTTTCTTAGTGAAAACTATGGATTCCTTAACATGTTGATTCCTTCTTTCACCTATTTGCAGCCTCTTCTTGCAAGGTATGTGAAGTGTTCTAGGAGATGTCCAAGTTTTATTGATTTATTATATTCATTACTACCCTCATAGGCCTCTTGTCTATTCCTCCTAGCCTAAGGCATTTATCCATAACCTCATAATGTAACATTGATGTGAGAAGACATGGATTGAAGAAGTGTATGTTCAATTTATCCTTTGTTCTCATGTGTAACATGATTTCGGTTGGAAGTCATCATGTTATTTGGTGTATCACCTTCCTTAGAATAGTTTTATTTTATTTATCTCTCTCCCTTTTCATCCCCTAAGTTTAGTTGTAGTTACAATCCAAAGTGGTATATCAAAGGAGCTAGCCCTATCTAGAGATTCACCTCATCTTTAGGCTACCCACAAACCTAGAGGTGTTTTCATTATGCCACTTGGATGAGGATAACTTTTTTATCTCCTCAAAGGGTGAAAAACCAAGTGACAACACTTTGATCACACATTGATTCTTCATAATCAAATAGAAAATAGTCAATAAGAGATGACACCACTACCTTAAAATCAGAGTATGTATATTATGTGGACCCTCTGATGTATGATATCATGTGAGATACTCTATTATTTCCCTTCATTATCATCATCAAACTCATTTTGAAATGTTTTACCACTTATAAATTATGTGTCACCTTTAATTTCTAAATATTCTTGATATAAGTAAATATTATTAACAGCTATCATATTTAATACCATTAGATGTTGGCATCATTGATAGGTTACCTCCATTAATATCTATACAAATATTTAAAGGTTTTTATTTTGAATTTAAAAATAATAATAAATATATCATAACTTATTATATACTTGTATTATCTTTATCATATATATTAGCATGTTTTTTCCTAAGAAAACATATAAAATGCAAAATCAACCTCCAAAACATAGCTATTATTTCCACTCACTTAATTTTACAACACACCAGTCACCAAATTCATGCATGAATTTTTAAACGATGGTATAGCCATATAGTCTTTAAAATCACCAATTCATAGTAATGGGTCTTTTCCCCTTGGCTAAAACAACTTGCCTTATGACACGTGGGTTTAATTTTAAAAGGGAATTGTTTTAATTTTTAAATACAAGTAATGCCCCATTTTAAATTTGTCTTCCCACCAGGAATTTATGGTAGTACTCCATGTTAAACTTTTGAAAATATTTTTTTACCAAGTGGCAAAGATTCTTTAAAAAGTTCAAAACATGCTTAAATCCTTTCAAATGACCAAACCACCTATTTTGTTGATATGTGCTCTACCATTTGTCACCTAGATAGTGATGATAGTGATTGAAAATCATGCTACATAGCCATGCAAAAGTGGTGGTTATCTAAAATTGCAGTGTTTACTAAACAAGGCAATTTCCAGTGTTGTGAACAAGTTATGGTGCGACGGTGAGGAGGGATATATTTTCCTTTTCTTCCTACATAATTATCTTTCCTTTATTGTCTTAGCAGGGGTTTACACTACAAACAAAGCTCCTTGTCAACACATCAAACTCAATCATGATATGGCTATGGTAATTATGTTTCTATCGTAAATAGATTAAAAAATCCCTTCATTTTTTTCTTTGAAGTCCTTTAAACTTACAATTAGCATTGTTTTTATGATGTGGTAAGAGAGTTCCTAAAAAATTGGTGTTTGTTTGTATATTTCCCCTGGATTACTGAGAGAATGGAATAGAAATACTTTAAATTAGTAAAAAAAAAGGAAAGGGAAAGGATAAAGAGAGCACAAAAAAGTAGTAAGTATTGGAGACCTTCATTAAGGTGATCGTAGAGGGATAAATTATCTTATGTGGAGTGTAAATGAAAGAGTTAAAAATGAGGAGGGCAATTTCCAAATGAGGAAACATAAATTAATATGTTAGAATCTATAATTAATTATTTATGAATTTGTTTTATTCTCTTTCTTTTGTCACCTAATGACACCATAGCAGTTGCATATGAATTTCATATTAGATTCTTTACAAGGGTTTTTTTTGTTTATTTTTTGAAATTGAGGTTGATGGGGTACATCTGCTCCAAGCCTAACCATTTAGGCTTTGTTTGGTCCTCTCTAGATCACACACCATGGATTTTTCACCTTCCAATAAAAAATTTCCTCCTCAACTTAAGTATTTATGTTAATTTGTCTTAATATTATGGCATTTAGACAAGATTAATGGAATGTGTGTGTTGTAGGGACTACTATTGACCAAGGCATAGCGTACATGATGATGTTTGTGGCATTGGTGTTGACATATCTGATCCATTTTATGGATGCATTTCCTTTCTTTATTTTATTATATAACCTACAACATTTATTTCTCCACTGGTCAGAGGGGTTATGGTTTTTAGTTGTGATTCAACATATATAATTGGTGTAGATTTATTTAAAAAAAATTAGTGTATGTATATGTATCTAATTTAATGAGACATTCATTATATAATATTATTTTTGGTGATTTTATTTACTTGTTATTCTATTTACTGCAATAGTGTTCAGTGGGTGCTATTACATTCAATGTTTTTGGCTGTAACATGACCTTGCTAAAATCTAGAAGACAAAAGATGAGGAAAAGATAATGATATGTAGGTTCCAATAAAATAAATCAATATTAATACTTTAAAATTTAGTGACTTTAAATAGATTATACAATTAAAAATAATAATAATAAAACTATGGGGTTTATCCATGATTTGCATAATATGGAGGGATATACAGAGCACAGTCTGAATGGTGATCATGGGATTGACACCCAATGTAGTAGAGAGAAATATTCCATCACACACAAAAAACCCTCCCACTTCAAAAGCCTCTCCTTTCCAATCAACACTGCTATAATCCTCCTCTATGTCCATTCGACAACTCCCCATTTGTGTGTGCCAAACACACACGAGACCATACACTTGCACTGTGTTAGCATGTAAATGATAGGAATGATATATTTTTAATTTTATCTCTTATAAGACAAATCTTGGGGCTTCACCCCTCTGTAATAATCCTCCATCTTAATGAATAAATTTCTCCACAAAATAAACATTTGAAAATATTTTTTAATCTTATTCTAAATGATGATACTAAAAATAAATATAAGATTCACATGATATATCCTAAGCAACAAGTATTGATTTCAAATGCTCATATTTTAAATATTTTCATGTGTATGGTCATGGATACATGTAAATATGTTCTTTATATTAATTTTATGAACATTATATTGTAAAATATGATTCTAACAATAAACCGTTATTCATATGACACTTTAAAAATTCACATTTAAAGTTAATGAAATTCATTATGGTTGACAAGAGTTCAAGTTTAAATTTATATATAATGTAATTTCTCACCAATGAAGGATACATTTAAAAGGATTTATATGGTACATCCATTATTCTTAAATAATTTGACAGTCTTACTTGACCACATATCAAGGAATCATATTAATTTTTACCACATGTCCTAAGATGTTTATAATTTAACTTCATATATTTTAGGTTTAGTCAAATGTGAGAAATATCATCCACAGTACATAATTATCTAAAATTATTCATGATTAAAAAAATGATTACTATTTGAGGCACTCCTTCTAAGTCACCATTTCAACATGAGGTATTACCTAAAGTGATACCTAAGCAATATATTAGAAAATGTCAAATGAAAACATATATATTTCAAATACGAACTCATCCACATATGTATTCAAGATAAATCACATAATAAGTTGTCAACTACATGATCCATATAAAGTTATTATTTAGAAGAGGATAAAAAAACTATTTTGGCTAATTTCTATGATAAAGATTACACTACTAATGATGATGATTCAAGTTACTATAAAAAATGTGAATACATTTATGATGATATAAGTGATACAACTAAATCATTAGATTCATGGTCCTTAAGATTGAGGATCTTGATCATGAATAAAAGTTGAAAGCTCATTATGGACATTCAGATGAGATTATTTATTAGTATTTCTATCCAATCTCATGTGTTTCAATGGAATAATTTATTGTATATAACTAATTTTTTTCTTTATTCTATTTGGCATATCCCTCCAATGATTGATTTTTCTTTATCATTGTGTATGGCTTGTGTGTTCTCCATGATTCCATCTAGCTTTATATTTATATCCTCTCTAGATTTGTTTGATGCTTCTTTAATCTTTATGTTGAATTTTGAAGTTACCTCATTCTTTCATGTTTTGATTTTCTATGTCATTGTTATATTCCATTGGTCTATGTTGATTTCATTTTTTATTTGACACTTTAATTTTATTGATGTTTCCCATTCCAAAATATTGTGTGGACTTTCTAACGATGAAAACACATAAGTCCTAGTGTGTATTGAGTTTTGATGAAAGTTGTAGGTTAGTAGGGATATTTATCTTTCACCCCTTGTTCACCTTATTTTTGTACTTTGTGAATCATAATAGGTTAAACTTGTAGGATTATTTTAGACTTTAATGTATGTAAATTAAGCATAAATATAAATGTAACTAATATAGATTGATTTGATAATGCAATTTACTATTTATGTATAGTACTAAGGAGTTCAAGCTATTAAGATTTATTATCTTACAAATTATCTATGGTTATGTTTTGATAATTAAAATAAACTAGAAGAAATCCTATGGTTTTTATTGATCCATAACTATGTCTTTGTGCACATAGGGTCGATATCGTTATGATTGTGTAGGAATATCAACACTAGTGATTGTGGTTGACATTATTATCTTTGGTAGATTTATTTCTCCATGAGCATATAATATAGTGAACTTATATAATAAGTATCTATTTTTGAGGTCTATGACATTTTATTATATGCCAACTCTATATATTATATTCCTTCTCCTTGAATCCCTAAGTCTACATGTGAAGGATGCAAATCTACAAAAAATAAGGAAGAGTAATTGGGTTGAAATAACCCTAATCACATCCTTTTACAATTGAATATTATATTCATATCCAATACTCTAAAGAGAGAATTCAAGACACACATAGTTTTTCCCCTTATTCTGAATGTGAAATTGTATTCTTTTGTTATATGATTGAACCTATAAATTTGGCTTTGATCTTGACAATGTTAGCACTTGACTTGACTTGGTGTGTTTCAAACTTGGCCTAAGAATGATGAAATAATATAATAACCTTGAATTACCTTCCAAAACCCCTTTTGTTGATCATTTTCAAACATCTATAAGCATAACCAAGTTGCCCTTTTTTATCCTTTCTATTATATATATTGAATGAAAATTTTGTATATATCTTTGGTGTTTTATGATTAAATTATTTATTTTTATGAATAATATTATATCATTTATTGTCATTACTATTTTTTATTTATTATTAATCCGATACATGTATTTGTTAAGTAAAAAATATGAATTAGAGAAAGTACCTATAGCATCTGGATGGATCAGTCAGATCACTTATAGGATAACCCATAGAAACTTGGTGTACAACCTATAAAAATGAATACAACAATCATTCTAAATTGTAATAATTATAATAGTCCTTCTAACTCTTAGAGATATTTATAATAGTCATTCCAAATTGTATAAATAATTATAGTATTTGTTCTAACTCATAACAATTAAAATCTAATTAGTAGCATTTGTTGTTAACTCCTTGTTGGGACTATAATATTTACTTGTAAGTTTGAATTATATTTCCTCCACAATCTGAGGTACATAAACATTCCTTAAATCTAGGGAAAGAACAAGTTAATGTCAGAACACCCTATCATCACTCCTCCTCCATTGGACCTTGCCTCCAATATTTTTGTAATGATATAATAGACTTTTCTCTTCTTACATCTTGCTTTCTTCCATTTTCTACTTGATTGGTTGTAAATTTGTCACAATAAATTTGCAAGTTATTTCTCCTAAATTTTGTTAACAACTAAAATATAGTTTATATTTTTTTAATTGTAATTGGCATATCTAAATAAGAACATACCCTCTTTATGTAAAGAGATAGTATATGTGTATAGGTTAGCAAGTATTAAATAACAATAAAATACTCTTGAGATAGAATATTCAATTATATTCTAAACCTTTTAATTGCATTGTATAAATATTCTCATTTTTTTAGGTTTGTTAATGCAAGAATAAGTGGTTTGAAGTAAACAGAGGTAACAAGAGGAATGGGTTGTAACACAAATCCAATTGATGTAGGGTCTACTTGAGAGTAATTTTGGAATATATATCATATGTTAGTTTATATTCAATTTTGCATTGTGTGCATTCATTCTTCATCATTTGGTTAGAGTACAAAATCATTGTTGTTCTAATTTTTGCATAAGAAATTATAATTTCTACAATTTTATTTCCATACATTGTGTGAATAGGTTAGCAAGTATTAAATAACAATAAAATACTCTTGAGATAGAATATTCAATTATATTCTAAAGCATTAGATTTACTTTCCTATTATTTACTTTCATGTTGTTTAATTTCATGTTATTTATTTTCCATTCAAGTTTGTTATTTTGTTTTATGCAAAGTATGTTTCCCTATAAGCAACCTTTAGTTTATTAATCATCAAAAGAAACTAGTGTTACATATATAATGCTAACACCTTGCCAAAAACATGTCTTGGTTGAAAATTAGTGAAATTAGCAATATCAATAAATCAAATGGCTTCCCCTTGGGCAACTTTGTTGGGTTGCAGGTAAGCTTTGATACATTAGGTCTAATTGATTATTTAATTCTACTTGTCATTTTGGTGTCATTACTAAGGATAGGGATAAGAATTAGTATGTTATGAGTTTGATCTATAGTGATTATTTTTTATATTATTTTCCCTGCTTTCTAGAGTAATTTACTACTTTATATTTAAGAGTTCAATGTTTTTAGTTTAGTTTAATTAGAGTATTTTCTCTCTCTTAAAACTAACCTTTGGAAATAGATCCAAAATAAACATTTATGAAGTGTATACAATGTTATAGGATCATTTATTGATGTAGAGGGTAAAAAACTTCTTCACACTTTGTCTTGTTTCAAGATACACTTCTTTGGCAATGTCTTCTTAGTTCAATCTTCATGCATTTGATTGTCTTATTATTTCCAATTTCTTGATCATGTTTAATATGGTCTCATTAGACCTTTAATTCCCTTGACAACACTCTACATCCATTGTTCTTAAGTATTTACAATTTCTTATGTTCTCACATTCCAATCTAGTAGCCCTTTTTAATATAAATCTTGCTAGTACAGAAGTGTATAGAAGGTTTTTAGAAAAAAATAATGAATTTATATACTCTCTATTATAATTTATATATTCACAAATTTTAGTGGTCTATTTCATTCTTTAGACCACTCTTATAGATTCTTTTCACTCATTTTTTAGGCCTAATAGGCCTATCAACCCTATTTCAACACACAGTACTCAACATTATGTACTAAAAAGTACGTATTAACTTATAACTTTAAAAACATATTTATATATCATAAAACCCTTCTACACACCAAATTTAAATATTCTTTGAAGGTATCATATCCCATTATACACATTTTAGTATTGAAACCCTAACTACAAGGTTTACATAGTTTGTGTTACCCGAAAGGAGACAAAATAGGTTTTCACACTAGCTAATGAACTCCAATAAACTATGAAGGTATCTTTAGACCTATATTCACATATTACACCTTTTCCAATTAACAAATTACCATTTCATTTATTTAATTCAATGTTTGTTACAAGGTTATATTTGACTATGCACTCAATCATAATTCTGCAGATCCTAAGAGGGATTGTTTAGGGGTTTTATAAAGTTAAAAGGATTCCCATAGTTTTATTAATGTCCCTTAGGACTTATCCCAATATCATACACCTATTTATATCACTTAATGAGTCCTTATACTCATTTTCAAGCCTTCTCAACAAACTTTGCACCTAGTTGTGTGTGTAATACTCAAAGCAACATAGGGTTTGGAACAACTACCAAAAGAATGTATAATCAAGTGAATGTAAATAGATAAGATACTTCACAAATATCTCAAATAAAGGATAACTAACCCTTTATGTATTATTTCAAACATCCTTACAAGTCTTTCTCATACATAGAATGCACTCTATCACTCTAAACATAAAATACAAGAAGTGCAAGCCTGTAACATTTAATATTCTCCAAAGGACATTGAAACTCATTAAGAAAGAACAATACAATATTCATAAAATAATAACACACTTATCAAAATTTAAATATGTTTTCATTACATATTTCCTTTGTCAAACATCTATATACAGTCATCCTTCATTGCTTTCACACTAAAAAATAGACCCTGTCTTGGAATAGTTATCAAAACCAAAAAAAATTAATTCTTTGGGTTTAAATCTTCAATACAGTTCCAATCCAACCCTAATATAACTCTTTCCCTACCTAGTAATTTAACAAAACATTTACCTATATGCAAAACTTCTATAACTACCTAACCACCTCTTAACTCCCTTGTAACTCCCACTTGTATGTTGGGAGTCTTCTTAATGACATTAATATTTTCACAAGCACAAAACAACTCTAAACATTCATAAATACTCCTAATACATAATTTAATAAATTTTGACCTTTCACCAACGTCCCAAAATTGGAGTAACAATATAAAATATTTCAAATATTTTAATTGGCCATTTAGGTAGAAAAATGCCTAATGTGTCTAAATTTAAATTTGATTAAAACCTAGCACCTAATATGGACTTATACAGACCTCCTAGGACCACAACAACTCCCTCATGATTCAAAACATGAAAATTAGACCAATATATACAAGGAGGTAGTGATGCTTCTACATCATACTATTGAGGAGCAAAAATAAAACTTTCCAAAAAAGTTATAAGTGATTTATCTTTGATGTTCTTATTCAACACCTTTTATTCAATAGAATATCCTCCTGGATCCCAAGGTCTATTTGAGATACATAGTCTTTTTTTATGCTTGCTAAATCTTATGATGGCTCTTCTTTGATTCACCTCTCTCTTGCTTTCTCCTTTGAGGTTGACTTATTGTACTTTGATCTTCAACCTAATCATCTTCAACACGTATTTATTCTCTTGTAACCAACATACACATGGAACATACAAGTCAATGAAATCAATATGTTGCTTATCCTCTTGGAAATAACACCCTTTCTCATGCTTTCTTATTCTCTCTTTTCTTGGTTTTGTTGCTTGTAGGGTTATTATTGTAACTAAATATTTTTCTTCACTCTCTTTGGCTTCCATCATGTAACTCTCATCTACTACAACTTCCTTCTCTGCATTCTCCTCCTTATCACCATGTAGTGATATTTCTAAGGCTATTAATTATTCTTCTAATTTCTTGCTACTTTCATATACAAATTTGCAATCACATTGTATACCTTCTTCTTGGGTTTGTACTCCTCTTTCTAAGCCTGAAATGAGGTCCTCGAAGTTATCTATTTATTTGTCCTTTTGTTTACTTGGATGCTCATTCAACCAAGGCTTATACATCTCCATCTTGAATTGATTTCACAACAACTTCTTCTACTTTCTTTCCTCTCTTATGGATTGTATTCTTATTTTCTTCATTTTTGATTTGATTGGTCATTTGATTAGATTCTTTTTCATGACCCATCCAAGGTGTGGGTTCTCACTTTCTCTTACTTTCTCTATCATGAGGTTCATCAAGGATATCTATTTATTTATCTCATTAATCTATTTTTGAAAGTCTTCTTGTTTCCTCCTTTTCAACTCTCTTCCCTCTGCTTTCTTAGCTGGTCCTTTGTTTTAGGCAACTCTATCATCATTCTCCTTACCATCTATATTCTCTTAAGCAAGTCTATTACACCTTGATCCATCCTTTATCTAAGCTCTCTCCTTGGATAAAATTATTTGAGTGATCACTTTCCTCTTTTGAGCTTCATTATCTCCTTATCTCTTCTTAATCCTCTCTTAGCTTTCAAACTTCGTGACTAACTTCTTTCAATCACCTACAATTTTGATTAGTAACTCATAGCAATAGCTCACAATAACTTTTCATTACATTATCAATAACCTTACTCAACATAATCTTTATAAAAGTGCAACTAAAAATCTTGAAACACAAAACATACCTTAGTCACCGATCATTATCTCGCTAATACTAGATGGTGCAAAGTGTAAACAACTTCTTCACAGTTTGTCTTGTTTCAAGAGACACGTCTTTGGCAATGGATTCTTAGTTCAATCTTCATGCATTAGATCTGATATGAATTTGATTTTATTATGAGTTCCAATGTATTGATCATGATTAATAGGTTCTCATTAGACTTTCATTCCCTTGACAACACTCTATATCCCATGTTCCTAAGTCTTTTCAACTTCTTATGTTCTCATAGTCTAATCTAGTATCCCTTTTTAATAGAAATCTTGTTAGTACAAAAGTGTACAAAAGGATTTGGGAAAACCAATCATGAATTTAGATACCCTATATTCTCATTTATTTATTCACAAATTTTACTTATCTAGTTCAATCTTTAGACCACTCTTCTATATTATTTTCACTCGCTATTTAGGCCTAATAGGCCTATCAACCCTGTTTCAACAGACAATACCCAATATTCTATACTAAAAAGTATGTATCAAATTATAAATTTTAAAATATATTAATATATCCTAAAACCCTTCTACACACCAAATTTAAATATTTGTTAATAGTGTCATCTCCCATTATACACATTTTAGTATTGAAACCCTAAAACAAGGTTTACACAATTTGTGTTACCCAAGAGGAGACAAAATAAGGTTTCACACTTCATAATGAACTATAATAAACTATGAATGTATATTTATACTTATATTCACATATTACACCTTTTCCAATTAACAAATTACCATTTCCTTTCTTTGATTCAAAGTTTGTTACAAGGTTGTGTTTGACTGTTCACTCAGTCACAGTTCTACAGAGCTTGAGAGGGACTATTTAGGGGTTTTATAAAGTTCAAAGTATTCCCATAGTTTTATTAATGTTACTTAGGATTTATCCCAATATTATACACCTATTTAAATCACTTAGTGAGTCCTTGGACTCATTTACAAGCCTTCTCAACAAACTTTTCACGTGGATTGTGTGTGTAATACTCAAAGCAACACAAGTTTTGGAACAATTACCACAAGAATGTATAATCAAGTGAATGTAAATGGATAAGATGCTTCAAAAATATATAAAATAAGGACATCTAACCTTTTTTGGCTTATTTCAAACATCCTTACAAGTATTTCTCATACATAAAATGCACTTTATCACTCTAAACATAGAATACAAGAAGTGCAGGCTTGTAGCATTTAATTTTATCCAAAGGACATTGAAACTCATTAAGAAACAACACTATAATATTCATAAAATAATATCACACTTACCACAAGAAATGAAATATTTGAAATATGTTTTCATTGCATCTTTCCTTCATTGAAAATCTATATGCAATCATCCTTCATTGCTTTCACACTAAAAAATAGAGTCTGTCTAAGAATAGTTATCAAAACCAAAAAAAATTCATTCTTTGGGGTTTAAATATTCAATACAGTTCCAATCCAACCCCAATCTTACTATTATCCTACCTTAAATTACTCGTTACAAAACAAAACACTTACCTATATGCAAAACTTCTATAACTACCTAACCACATCTTAACTCCCTTATAACTCCCACTTGTACGTTAGGAGTCTTCTTAATTACCTTAATCTTCTCAAAAACACAAAATAACCCTAAAAATTCATAAATACTCCTAAGACATAAGGTCATAACTTTTGACCTTTCACCAACATCACAAAATTGGAAAAATAATACAAAATATGTCAAATATTTGAATTGGCCATTTAGGCAGTAAAATGCCTAATGGGTCCAAATTCAAATTTGACCAAGACCTATAACCTAATATGGACTTATACATACCTCTTAGGATGAAAAAAAATCCATAATGACTCAAAACATGAAAATTATACCAATATATATAAAGAGGTAGTGATACTTCTGCATCACTTATGTAGATTATTACCTATGAGACTAATTTTTGATATAGGATTAGAATTTGAGGCATCACATTTAGCAACTACAAGTCACAAAATTACACATGTATCTAGCCTACCCCTACCACCTAAAATTATATCATAATAGGTAGTATCTAAAACGATCTTGGATAAACTAGTGAAACAATTTAAGGACTATGGATAAGAATATATTAATACTCTTCGAAAATATATCCTTGTGGGAGTACAAAAGCTACCTTATACTCAAAAAAATTATATTTAGTCCCCTTTCACTTCTCCTAAAATTTTCTCTAAAAGATATAACTAAGCCCTTCTAGCCCCAAAGAGAAACTTTAAACTTGTAATACTAGACCTGACTAAGAAGATGACACGTTTATCAAATTTCCCAAATAATTTCAATCAGAGTTCACTCCATCACCCCCATCTAGAAAATATTCCTTTCCCATAACAAATTATAAGTCCATCATTCATTACTCACCTTATGATAACCCATTCTAGGCTAACCCATTTGGTTAAACAATATGATGACATGATCATTTCTAATATCTTAAAAATACATATTATGGTGACCCACAAATAGATAACCAATTACAATTCATATAATGTCCCATTAGCAACATCTTTCCAATAGAGGATCATCAGATCCTATGGGAGACATTTGAAAATTACATCAACTTATACCACACCGTTACAATCTTATCCATCTATTGGGTAACATAGATTTCAAGGTTTCCTTATCCATACAAATAAAAATCCTAGCTAGATGACCTCTCAATATCAATAACATGTTTGACTTTCAACAAGAAATTTAGCTAGTTACCCCAATCGTAAAGCACAAAAATTATTTGCATGGGACTACCATGACATGAGAGTAATACACTCTAACCTATACACCCATCACATATGCATTAAGTAGGAATGAAAACCCATATGATAACAAAAAAATAGATGAACCCTATTTTTAAGGACATAGAAAAAATTAATTATTGAAACTCTTGGATGTAGGATTTGTTTATCATAGCTCTAATATCTAGTGGTTGTCAACCCTTTTAATTATGCCAAATAATGGTGTAATATGTCATATATGTGTGGATTATAGTTAAATTAATGTATCCAAAAGAAAATATAATTATATCTTCATTTCATTAACCAAGTACTTGACACACTCTCAAGAAAGAAGTACATCTCATGTATAGATGGGTTTAATGGATACAATCAAATAAAAATATCACTTGAGGACCAAAATAATCCTCTTTCTATGTCCTTTGGGTACCTACACATACTTTGTACTCTCATTCAGGCTATGTAATGTTCCTACCACCTTTCATAGTGTTGTCTTGAGTAAATTTTTCTAACATGTCCCACGATTATGTAAATATTTATATGGATGACCTCACAATCTATGGGGATATATATGAAGAATCCACCAAAAACTTAAATAAAATTATTCAACTTTATCAAGACAATTAGCCATCCTTAATTCATGAGATATGTTACATGTTGATGACATAAGGCATTGTACTAGGATACCATATTTCACTAGCATGGATAGAATTAGACCCTATCAAAATTGAAGTAATAAAAAACTACCAACCCAATAGAAAAAAAGATGTTAAAAGTTTATTAGGATATGTTGGATATTACTATATATTTATTTAAGACATTAGTAAAATAGAAACATCTCTATTTTTTTATTATTTAAAGACGTTGACTTTATATGAATTGATGCATGTTAAAAAACATTCCAAGCCCTGAAAGATATACTAGCATAAAATTAAATGATGGAATATTTTGAATAATTTTATGGAGCTCAAATATAAAAATCTATCTAGCATTGAAGATATGTATCAAAAAAGCTATCATAGAATTACTATTAATCAAACTAGTTATGTTGTAATTGAAGTTACTGACCAAAAATTATACTAAATAACTTAAAACTTCAAAGATATGCTTGTTTGTATAAATTCTTATATACCTACAATAATATGAGAGATAAAAAAATATCTAAGTGTACTAAGGCACCACATTTCTATTTTTTTCAACTTTATCAAATAAAGAAAGCTAACTTATGTTTATTACAAGGAAACTTATAATACAAGTAAAGTCTAAAAGTATAAATAAAAAAATAAAAATCTTAGACCATAAGTGAACTAAAAATTCTATCAATGATATGATCACCACTACCTTTTTATCTTTATATTTTTTTATTTAATGCAAAACAACAATCTATTTGATGACCATGTATTTTATGATATGCACAATAGTATTAGTTCTCTTGATAGGATGTGCAGGAGGTAATTTGATCATTGTCTTGAATCATTTATCTTAGGATTTCACTTGGTCTCTTAGTATCTTTAGTATAATACTTGAATCACTTGTTTTGTATTTTACATTTGGTTAGGAAACCTTGTTTGTAAACATATTGGTGGATGAGGATGAAAACACATGATTAACACAAACATATGTTAGATTTTGTGGGTATGTAATTTGATTTTATAAAAATGTGATCTTTGAAATGAAATTATTTTTTTCCACTCTTCTATTAACTTGATCATAAGGATGATTTGATGTTTTAAGGTTTAATAATCACAAACCATAGGTACATCATATTGAATATACATACATGCACCATCTTCCTTACCCATTAAATGATTGATAGCATGTACCTAGTTAGAGGGGTGGTTGTTATTGTAGACACTAAAAATTTGCACACCATGATTTTGAACATTGAAACACCCATTGACCCCCTTGGGACCTATTTGACCCTTAGACCTTTTACCAAGCCTAACCATGGTTAGTTTGACCAGCTAACTTAACCTACCTTTTCACCCTTTAACCTCGGCTGTCGACAGTCACCTTGTCCATCAATGATCAGGGTCCACCAACCCACCCAACAACATAAAAACATCCACCTTGATTTTCTAAAAATAGATCATCTAAATCTGTGTGTGATCCATTGCATGCATGAGTTAAAATTATAAATCCTAGTTAACATCTTGTTGCACCTCTCCTTCCTTGTCTATAAGAAGAGAGGAGCGGGGAGGTGAAGATCATCGGCAATTGTTATCAAAAGCTTGTGCATCTAGAGTTTATTTTTTGTAGGTAAATCATCATTAGTGATATAGTGATCTAGTCATCATGTGAGATAGCCAACTTGCCTCCATCACCCTGCTAAAGCATCAAGTACTATTAATCTATTGAAATCATGCCAAAATCCACCAATAGGCCAACCACCTCAATCAATCACCTGATCAACCTTCTACAAGATAAGTACTTATTTTCTAATATTCATTTACTTTATTTCTATTTTGCAATTAAATATCACCAACCCATCTCTTAGAATCCAACTTTTTGATCCTATCAACCATTTATTTACCAACCCAAGCCTACATAAGGTAACCACCGATGGTTGTATCAACCACCAGTGATCTATCCAACCACTGACAGTCACTTTGATTGTTGATGGTCACCTTAACCATCAATGATCATTATGGTGGGAAATAATAACAAGTTATTTTCACCCTCTTACCTCCAACTAAATCCAATTTTATGTGTCCCTTCTTGTTCATAGATCCCTCCTTGATTTTTTGAAGCACACTTGATCCATTTAGCATTAGTGTTGACTTGTTTATTGATATATTAGTCATTTTAGTTTATTTATTTAGAAAACATTTATTATGTTCAATTCCAGTACCTTTTGATTATTGATGCAAGTGCTTTATCATTTTATTTATAAAATTAATTTTTTTAAACATGTAGAATGACATCCCCTAAGAAATCTCGTGCTTATGGGATCTAGCTAGCGCTAGGCAATCCACTCAGCTATCTATCTAACCAATTATTTGTTTTAGTGTTGTCTTATTTTTAAGTCATCCTCCCAAGCCAAAGAAGAGTTTTTCACAATCATGTGATTCAATGCATACAAAATCAAATAAGTTTTCCAACCATACCCACATCTAGTTTCTTCTTCTTCCTTTCTAGAAATAGAAAGCTGAAATTCACTAAAAAATTCTAGCACGCTCAGTGGGACCCTAAGTTTTTACCTGAGTTTTATATTTTTTGCATCTCTATGTTTTTCTCTCTATTTTATTCTCATAAATGACATCAAAGTTTATTTTAGGCTTAAAATTGACTACATACATTGGTTTCTTACAAGTTTAGCTCACATAGTCTAAAGTAAAGCAAAGTAATTCAATCATAGCATCACTTTTGTTGCACACACTAAACTAAAACACCTTCATCAATTAAACATCAAACAAACTTAAGACAAGGCCTGACTAGGATTTCATCACCTATCAGTCACCTTACCCTTTCTCAGTAATCCTACTTGGAGGTCATCAGCAAGGAGAGAACCAACTCAGCTCTCTAGTTGATTATAAACTCTAAAAATTAGTATATATTGGCTAAGCACCTAACACCCTTATCACTATGGTGTGTGAGGTAAGGGGGTAGGCCCCAATACCAATTTATGTATTGATTATCAATACAAATTATCCTTTAGAGCTTAAACAACGTGAAACTAGCCATAGACTTCCTTTTTAGTACCCACTCTACAGCCAATTTCAATCACACAATTTCTTGAAAGCTTAAAGCATAATCCAAAAGAGAGACTAAAAAGAATCTTTAGGACTTCACGTACTTTTTAGAGTGTGATTTATTTTATTGATCATTTCTTATTTTATCTTTGTTTGAGTGGTGAGATTGTTTGTGAATTCTCTCTCCCTTAATTTGGATGGTTTTAACTCACTAGTAGTGAAAGAACTTAGCAGAACAAAACCCATCACTAGACCAGTCAGCCTCTTCTACCTCCTCATCCATGAACTACATCTCTGGACCAATAGACTATACTCACCCTTCAAGAAGTCCTCCTTTCCCTTGAGAGGTTCCCCAAGGAGATACATATTTTGACACCTTTCTAGATAACAACCTTGTGGCCCTTCATCATTACCTTAACACCATGTCTCACCATACCCTTGCTTTGGTTCCAGCTATGGATGGACCCACCTTATGGCATGTCTTCCCACCTCATGGGAAACACTTCTATTTCCATAATCACCACCCAATCATTAGCTACCCAAACCTCTTCATCTACTAACAATCCCTTTGATACCATTGTGGAAAACCAACCTGCCCAACCTACAAACACCCTTATACCTTCTACCCCCACCAACACTTCTCTACCTTAGGAGTAAGCCAACCTCTAGCCACTTACACTCCCCTCACCATGGGAGTTCCTACCACTAGCATTTTCAACCTTCTTTAGACCAATACTCCACTTCAAAATCGTATGGTGCCTATACCTTCTACCTTACCCCCAAATAGCACAAAGGTCACGACCCTTCCTTTGATCACCAACCTAACCACCACTCCTACCCAATAGGTTCCCATTGCACCAAACCTAGGTTACATCCCTAACTCACAAGGGCATGTACCTTTACCTACTACCCAACCACCTGTATCCACCTACCCTTACATATCTTCCACCCAATCACCAATATCCACATGCCATTATGTGGCAACTTCCCAACCTCCTACCCACTATCAATATGTAACCCAACCACCACAATAATATGCACCTTACAACCTTCAAAGTGCATAACCCCAAGTAGACCTCATGAAGATGCTCATGGATAAGATGACTACCCTAGAGTCATCCATTTCTAGAGCTCACAATGTCTTATCATATGATCATATCTATAACAAACTTATTCACCCATTTGTCCCTATTAGACCATATCCTCCTCAGTGGAAACTTTCTAAGTTTTTTTAAGTCTTAGAGTAAGGAGAATCCCCAATAGCACCTTAGGAAATTTAGGCATGCATGTTATTTGATTGCCTCTGATGATGCCCTCCTTATTCATACCTTCCATATATCTCTATCTAGTCCATCCTTAAATTGGTATAGTGCCATCACCAAGTACTCTTTTTTCTCCTTTACCCAGTTGGCCCAAACTTTCTTGGACCACTTTTTGATAAACATCTCCAAGAAATTTTCCAGCACTAACCTCTACTCTATTCAATAATTTAATGATGAATCCATTACTGATTTTATATCTCATTGGAGGAGCCTAATCAATCATATTTCCTTCTCCTTACCTCAACCCAAACTAATAGAAACTTTTACTCAGGTATGTGCCAAGCACATCTCTTCTACACTGTGTGTCTAGAGCTTCAAATCTTTCACCATGGTGTGTAAGATATAAAATAGAGCCATCAATGAAATAAAGATAAAATTGAAAAACAATAACTCTACCTACAAGACCAATGAGGCCTCTTCCTCTAAACTAAGAAACCAAACCAACACTAGGACCAAAATCAAGGGAACTGTGAACATGGATTTATTTGAATCCACTTCTCCACCATCTTTCAACCAACCAAATTCCTCTATCTCCTCAAATTAAAACATGAGAAACCAAAATCAGAACACCCAAAAGAAATTTAATCTCCTTGGAGAATCTTATGCTTCAATCCTAGAGAAGTTGTTAAAGGCCAACATCATACAGCTTCCCCTATCAAACCACCTCAATAATTTGATTATTCTCATCCTGCACCTAATTGGTACAATGAGAATGATCTATGTGCTTTCCATCAAGTATTTGGAGATGATTTTAGTATGTGTAATACCTTTAAGAGCATTGTCCAATCACTCATTTATAAGGGGGATCTTGTGTTGGATAATCCTAATGCACCTCAAAATCAAACCCTTGACATCTTTAGGCAACCTTTCCCTAATCATGTACCTACCAAAAATGAGAACAATTAGGTTGAGTGTTCTCATGATTCCCACACTGTCAATATGGTTCTTAATGCATTCATTGTTGAATAACCTACCACCCAATCCATATGTTCTTTGCCCTATCCACCTAGAAGCATGTTGTATGATAACTCAAGATTAAGAAAATGGTAAAGTGTATCATGGGTCAAAGGCCCAATGATAATTGGCAAACTAATGGTGCCTTATGATTATCTTTCCTGATTATCATAGGCTTTGATGGTTATTGTGTCTGGCTAGAGATCTGTCATTGTGTACTGAAGAAGCTTGATGAGCTTTATAGACACTATGTTGAGGTTAGATCCATTGTCTATAAGGACATGTTTCACTTTATGATGCTTTATATAAACTTCTATTTATAATGGATTATTATGGAGCGGGATAAGAGAAGACATATCGCTTTGGTTGAATGTGACTTATAGGACTGGAGCTAGGTGTCCAACAAAAGCTTTAAATTTATCATGTGATATGTCACTAGCAATAGTGGATTGGGTCAAAAACTCATTCAAGATGTTCTTTTGGATTATTGACATTCGCAAAAAATATAAAATATAAATTTGTGTTAGTCAGTAGTGAGTGGTTTATTCTGAGGCTGAATGGTTGGTTGAGTGACAGGCATAGTGGTGGATGGTTGTGGGACTGGGATATTAATCTTCAACCTTCAAGTTGTGATTGCATAATTAGGATTAAATACTATACCATTATTTCTAATAAATGTTGGGAATGGTGTGGGATCAGACAGGATAAGTCTCGATTGTCAATGCACTCACATGTGGTCACTTGATAAGGACGAGTTGTTGATATAAGGTCCAAAAGGGGAAGTCTTAGTTTGTTGGTTTGCATGTATGCATTCCTAAGTCAAATAAGTATTATCCACATAATTTAGGTGAATGTTATTGTTTATCAATGGTCTAGATTGACTAATGTTTGGTCTAAGATTAATAGAGATGGTATTAACACTACCCTCTGTAATATGACCTACAACTCTATTGTAGTCATGTGCAACTGCATAGTAGGTTTGTTGGTTGTTACCATTATGACCTTGGTTTTATCCATTATTTTGTCATTGTGGGTTTTACTACTGATTTTATTGATTCGATTAGCTTGGCCTTTGATTTTGATATTATTGATTTTGCAACGGCACTGGTCGTTATTGTTACTATTGTTAATTATTTTGTTGTTGATTGTTATGTTAGGGAAAGGAGTTTTGATAAATCCTAAGAGTTTGATTAGAAGTGGAACCACAATTATCCAATGTTATCTCCCCATTCTCTAACATATTCTCAATTAAATGCTTGATTTGAACACATCCTCATAGATTATGCCTGTTGACCCAATGATAGTCACAGAATTTATTTTCACGGTACCAATCAGGATAAGGACTACCTTGTAGATAATGTTTTTTTATAGGCTAACTAATTATATTAGTAACAAAAAGCTTATGAAATATAGACTCAATAGATTCCCCTAGGCCACTAAAGACATGACGTGTAGGCATGGTTCTTTTAAGAGGAGGGGTTTGTAATGGTAAAGGTTGTATTTATTGTGCAGGTCTTGGTTGTTGTGCTTATGACATTGGTTGGAGAGTTTTTTGGGTAGGAGTAAGCTAAAAAGGTGATGCAGATGATGTTTACACCATTTAGACATGATGGGATTCAGTTACTCCATTTCCCACAACATTCCTATTGCAGTTGAATTGCTTTGGTCTTTCTTGGTTATTGGCCTGTGCCAGTTGCAATGTTGGTGCTTAAATGGGATGTTGGTCATTTCCCTGATTGATATCTTGATTTTTATTAGTTAAATTAATCTTGATGACTCTTTTATTGATGATCACCTGCTCAATCAGCAAATCTTTATCGATGATTTCCTTAAAAGTATGCGCATGTTGTAGTTCCAAATGATAAGCTATCTTTACTATGCAAATTTTTGGTAAACATAGTGGCTAATTGTTTATTTGGTAAACTATGGGTGAAATGGCTTGCAATGGCTCTCCATCACTATAAATAACATCCCAAACTCTCACCATATTTTTATTTTTCTTGTGTTAAGTCCACTAATAAAATCTCATGCTCGAGATTATAGGAAAAGTGTTGCACAAACTTATCAGAAAGATCATCAAAATATGTTATTGAATTTTTGGGCAACTTCAAAAACCACTCCAAGGCTTGTCCATCCAAGGTCCTTAGAAACAACAGTAAAAGGTAAATGTCACTATATTCCACTGGTTGACATGTGACAAAGAATTCGGTCAAATGAGCCTTAGGGTCACCTTTTCCTTTGTATTTGTCAAATTTTGGTGGTTCATATCTTAGAGGAAATGGTATCTTCAAATATTTCATGTCGAATGGGTAGGAACACACATCATCCAATTTGAACTTTTTAATCTATTTACCAACCTAAATGGCAGTGATTGCTTCCTTCATCTATTACAATTCTTGGGATAAGAAACTGGAAGGAACATTAGTTTGAGAGAGAATATTAGTTTGGTTAGATGGTTGGGAAGTCACAAATGGGACACTTTGACTAGGGTATGATGGAGATACCTATTGGGGTATATTAGTTTGGTTGGAGAATGGACCAAGAATACACATGTGTGGATTAGGATGTACTTGAAATTGCACACTTGGTTATGTGATATTCTAGTTTGAGTTGGTGATAAAGGTTTGACTTGAAGGATTTTGTGGTTGAGATGGAGGGATTTAACTATATTGTACCTACTATGGTTGAAAAGGGACATGTTGTCAACTAATCAAACCTTGTTTTTGAGTGGGGATTTATGGTCTAAGACCCTGTCTCTAAATTTTTGACACATTTTGAACCAACGGTTGTCTAGTAGGTACTTGAAAAACATGGGAACCTTCTTGTTCCATGAATCCCTATGAGGAAGTGAAAACAAGTTGCAAATTTAGCATCTATCATTGACTAATATTTGCACATTGTTGACTAGTCATTGCTTGGTTTTCAATTGGCATATTAGTATGTGACTAAAGAGGTATGTTCATCATTACCTAACAAGGTGGAACATTTGTTGCCCCTAATTGAAGTGGAAATGTATTTATCCTCTATTTCATTGATACACTAGATTGTGTCTGTTATTATGGAATACTACTCATTACTTATTAAGGAGGAGTGGGATTTATCACATTCTATCATTGAGGCATGACATTGGCTATTGTTTGATTACCTAATCCCATAGGTTATACACTTGAAGAAGTAATTGGTTGAGGTTGGGGTGTATAAACTTCCATTCCTTGGTATGACAATCCACTCATGGGATGAACTATAGGCACATGCTATTGGCTAGTTGTTTGTGTGTTGGTACCACTTTGATCAAGATTGGACATTGTTTGCACATTATCCATTACATTTGGCTCATTATTCTATGTAGAGGCTAAAGACACTTCTTCAATAATGTGCATATGCATCAAGTTATCTATCAAAGTGCTTTGTATTAATGGGTCAGAATTCAAATTATCTTATCCAAGTTACTCTATCAGCACTCCTATTAAAAGAACTAGGTCAATAAGAGGCTTACTCACCATGTTCATCTGATTGAAATTATGTGTTATATTTAGGTAGGTTTGATATGTTGTCTGTATTAAATTAAATTGATCTTCCATGATTTTTTTGCCTCAATTAGAGATATTATGGTCTTGATACATTGTTTGGACTAGAGCCATAATATTTTTAGAAGAAACCTATTGATCATAAATGATATTGTGGGGCACTCTTACTAGACTTGGTAAATTTTCATGGAGAAAGTCTATTGGAAACTTGGCCCCTAATTTTATGGCTCTAACCAAAATCTCATCTTTGCTCTCTAAAAAATGTTTATCAAACAAAAATAGATCATACATAGAAGCCGTATTAGTAGAATATGACTATTGAAGCACTAGCTTGTCCACTGTGGGTATTGTAGCTAGCTATTGTGCAGTTTGTTCTTGATCTTGTTTTGAATAAGGTGGTGTGTTAACTAGATAGTTATCCAATAGATCTTGGCTTTATGCCCCTAATTGAGTATTATAAGAGGGATAAAAATCCATCTCATATGCAATATTATCTGCATAGGGGTCTTGCACCATTTCTTCCTATACAACTACATTAGTAATCCCTAGATTGTACATGAGTCCACTACGAGTGTAATAATATATGTTGGGTTCCATAGTCAATGTTTTTGCAATAAAAGGTCAAAGAGTTCTACAAACTTTAAAAAGGACAATGTTTAAAATAGTTGATGTTCCAACTTGGTCTAGATTTATCAAAAGGATCAAAAGTTTTATGCAAAGATTTATGAGGAAATAAGCTAGTGAGAAGTATCTAATGTTCCACTATTCACATAAAGATAAGCAAGTAAATGGACCAAAATGCAAAATGCCAAAATCTAAGGTCAAAGTGTTTGAAATCAGTCTAATCTAAGAATTTAAAAGTTGCTAGGTCTTTTGGCCAAATGCGGCATCAAAAGCTAGGCTCAAACAAGGCATGCGCTAGGACTCTTGGCCAAACGGAGTCAAAATTTAGACTTTGAAATAGATGGATTGTTTAATCCAATGGATTTGAAACACTTCTAATAAACACTAGGCATTTGATTCTTGGAAATGAACTTGATCAACTAGGTATAAGGTATGAAACAAAAGGCACTTTAGAAATAGTTTATTTTCTCACAAAAAATGGTATAAAACTTGGTTCTTTTGACAAATAAGCTAGACAAAAGTGAGTGATATAACTGTGTTTTAGACAAAGGATCACAAAAGTACACTCAGATTGGTCTAAAAATTTAGGAACAAATTTTAATTCTATGCAAGAGGGTCTATGAAACAATATTTGAAATGTTTTGAGAAGCACTGCACTACCCAAAAGGTGTGACAAAAAAGTTTGTTTCAAAAATGCTCTAAGGCAAACACATTTTCCCATAATTTTAACATCATAACCCTACTTTTCTTGACTCAAAATGTTGTGGTGGATAGACTCAAAGTTCAAGTGTTTAGCACAAAATGGCTTAAGTCTATCAAGTGATGATAATGGTTATGAGTCCTGAATGACCTTCAACCCAAATTGAAAATTAAACCTAAGTTCGCTCAAGTTTAGTGCAAATGGTGAACCCACTTAACACATCAACCCTGTGAACTTATAAAGGTGCAATTTCTAAATTTAAATTATAATTGAACGACTTAAAACAACTTTGGTAAAGGTCTAGACTCAATTGGGCAGCATAACTATGCCAAAATTGATGATACGACTCTCAAGATTTTGATGAAATTTGAACAAGTCAAATTGATGATCTCACGTGGGTAGCATAACACCTTCTTGTTCAAATAAAAATTAGGACTATGTGTTTGGTTTGAATTTTTTATTTACACCAAGCTTTGACTTCCAACAAGACTCTAATCTAGGACAAGACCAATTAATTAATTACTCTTAGATACTAAACTGACATGGTTGTTTGGTATTGTTAAAATCCATCAATATACATCATTTAAGAGGATTTTAAGTGTTCATCCAAAAGTAAATATGCATTATATATTAGGGTTTTTACAACCCCCTTTCTCTCAAATGACAACACTGCGACATGGACCTTTAGGCACACCTTGCACCAACAATACTTTTGTGGCAAGTGGGGATTTGTCTAAGATCTAACAAGTTTCTAAATGCTCTAGGGGAATCAATTTCATAATGAATTTCATGACAAATAATGAAAAAGCATGGATTTTAGGTATGTATCACTTGGCTTGTTGCAAAAAGGTCTAATCATTTTTGTAACCACTACATCCTATTGTTCACTCAGTGTAGTGCGATGTCCAAAGTGCCACTATGTCCCTTGTGTAACTCCAATTAGGATCCAAATGGATTCAATATCAGGAGGTGAAACCCCAGGTCAAAGCTTCCCTAAAGAACTCATAGGAGGTGATGAAGTCCCCCTCGTAAGCTAAGTTTGCATAAAAATAAAAAAAACATGAAAGTAGAAAGACTTTAGGGTTGTTTTCAAGGTCACTCAAACTTTGACGAGTTTTTGGGGAGTGATTTAGATGACTATCTTTATAAGCCTTGGACTAGGCTATTTACAATAGGAATGGTGCTTTTGATTCCAAGGGTTCCCTAAAGGGGAAAAATAGAAGAGCATACATGCAAAATCCCTCTTCTTGCCAAATAAAAATTAGATCAAGCAGCTATTGAAGATAAAAAGCTTGGAAAGATAAGTTCATTTTTGAGCCCAAATGAAAATGAGGTGGTGTTCATTTGACCCCTTGGTCTTAGTTATAACTTTGAAAACTAATGCTAAAAACACTTATTTAAGCACCTTAGATGTCACTTAAAGCACCAAAATAATATTTTTAATTCATTTTAAAACATGCAAAATATGTTCTAAAACATGATTTATCAAACTTGAAATCCGCTAGTTACCTATCTACCCTTAAGGCATCACACCAAAAACAAATATGTTAGATTAGAAACATTTTAAATAGATTTTCCAAATTTTGTCAAAATTCTATGAAACTTGAATCTAAACTAATGTCAAATTCTAAAAATTTAGGAGAAAACATATGGTTTAAAAAAAATCTAAATTGGAGTTCGTATGACCCCAAACCAAGCATTTTAAAATAGCTCTTGGGTTTGTGTTTTTAAGAAAACATAATGACTGACGTCGGTTATATAACTGATGTCGGTTAAACTTACTAACCTAAGATGATTATCTAACTGACATTGGTTACATAAATAATGACTGACGATGGCTATGCAAACTGATGATGGTTTTACTAACCGGCGTTGGTTATTGTGTAAACTCATGACAAAGAAAAATGGCAAAACAAAGTTAGAATATTAAATTACAAGAGTATTAATGATCCAAATAAATATTTTAAAGCTGCAGCATGATCTTCTTTATATGTGGGATGCATTGTGTCCCACCAAGAATGCCAATATCTGATCTAGAAATTTGACTTAATAGAGGATGGTTAGTATGGTGTTAGTTTCAAAATAAAAATAAAATGAAAGAAACACACTAACTAACATAACATCTTTAGGCCTAGACACTAGGGAGATCTTAGTTTAAAAACATGAATAAAACACACAACTAAAATTCAAAATAAATCCTCTTTTACCTTCCTTGGATGCTCTAAAATTCTTGTTATAGTGGCTTGCTCAATTTGTATTCATGAATTCCTTGGCAATGGAAGCTTGGCTACCTCCATCTCTTCTTGGCACCTTTGGCTTATGGCTTGGCTTGGCTTGGAATCAATTTGGCATGGTAACACTAATTTTAATGGCTTTTGGAATCATTTGTGCATTATAAATTTACATTATCAATCCTTATAAATGATATGGTAAGATCTCTTATTTATAGATTTTTTCAAATGACTAGAATCAACCTGAACCATCCATCTCAGGATTGAGATGTGTGGCCAAGGAATAATCCAATTATTCAATTAAAATTGATAAATAGGCTCATCATTAGTTGGGATAAAAGATCAATTAAGAGGTATGAAGGGCATTGATGAGTCATGGGAGGCACGAATCCTGATATTTATGGCATTTATGGCCTAGATGTCTCCCTAAGAAATGAGGTAACCTGACGATTTAGATATTCAATATTCATTTCTAAAACAAATTATTTAACAAGTTTTCATGGAATTCTTAATCAGGCTCTAATTTGGTTTATCTCTTAAGTATGTTTAAGTACTTTGTGCACAAATTACTTAAATTGATCAGAATGCCTTGTTATTGGTCTAAAATTTGATGGGATTGGAATTGAAAGGAAATGTCAGATGCATTAGGTTTGTTATTTCATTTAGGATGTTACCAATATCAAATAACAAAGGCATGTGTCTCATGCAAGATATTTGATAATAAAGAGCAATCCAAAGCACCTAGGTGCAAAATTGGCATTTTGACTCATAATGATTTGACCAAAGATAGTTGGCCCATAAATTATATTACCCCATTTATGGATACCCTAGCGAAACTTAGCACTTGAATATGTTAGTTTCATATCATTTAACATGTTCTAGTGTTTTTAGGCCAAATTATGCATTTTAGGTGGAAATTTGATAAAAGCCTAGTTGGAGGTTATCGGTGGCCAAATTTAGGTGTTTACAACTAGGTGATAATACTTCTACATAGATTTTTGAGAGAAGTTTTATCGATGTGAGTGGTGTAACATTTAAAACTATTCTAATTATTCCTTCACTATCAACTAATCTATTTTTAGTCTATCAAATTACTCACCTTGGTCAGTGCATGTGAGTTGATTTCACTCTAGATTCAGTGTATGTCAGAAAGTTTCATAGTGACAGTATCATTTTATTGGGTTTCGTCAATCATAAGACTCAGTTATATTTTTTCTCCCACTTTCTTCCTCTTTTATATTTTTTTTTAGATTCAACCATAGTTGATGACACTTTAGAGCCTGAGCACATTTCTAATGTTGATGACTTCTCTTTTACCATAGATGAATACAAGAGTGATGGAGACATACGTCTTTCATTTCCTTGTCACCTTTCATGTTTTGAGGAATTATTTATAGATCCACCTACTGTTAGACCACCATAAAAATTTTAAGGAGCAAGATCTTTGATTTAGGACACATCAGACATTGGGTAATCTTCTACACAATTGCAAGGCCTTCCACACTCCTTTGATTCTGCTTCAGATACACCATCACTTCATGAAGTAGTTACCATTTCTAATTTGCATGAGGATCATATTTTATTGCATAGGAACCACACCTTGGTTGGAGATCCATAATATACTTGGTAGATTCATTCACCTTTTCATGGTGATCCACTCTTCACTGCATCTACTTCTGATCCATAGTCATTCCAGGAGGCTACTTTGTAGGATACAAGGTGGCTACAGGAAGTTATAGCTTCGATTAGGTATTTTTATTCCTAAATTCTCTTATTTATCTCTCTTTTGAGGGGTTTTTTTTCCCATTAGGTTTTCTCCATTTATTCCACTTTTTGAGAGTTGCATTGTATGGGTACTTGATCAAGCCTAGTTATCGAGACCCATTTTTGTTTTCATCTACCTAAGTTGTGCCTATTGGGGGGTTAGTGTAAGATTTATTTTCCTCACTTTATTTATATTATCTTACTCAAGATATTCCACCTCACTTGTATTTTCCATACACTTATGGGATATACTTGCTTAGGTGTACACTTGTACACACTATTTTAGCTAGTGGTAATTACTACCATTGACCAATTGTCTATTGATTGGTTATTTTTAGGTGGAGGTTACCACTATTCTATGTGAATATTTTATTTATTCTTGGAGGAGTTTACACATTCACCTCCTATATGTAAATCACTTGCATTATTATATTAGATTATATTGACTTGGAGCCATTTCTCTTTTGCATTTTATCTCATTATTCTTCATAACTTGCAATTTTATATGTGTGTGCTTAGTCCTGGCTTCATGTAATTCACATCTCACATTTCTCACTGATGTAATCTTCAATTTAGAATATCCATGACTTTCTCTAATATTCTCTCATAGTCTGCATAGTTCAAATATCCTTCCTTTAGAATGAAAATGCATGAACAACTCTTAATAATTCATCTCTATAGTGCCCACAGTTATGAGCCATTGGATTCCCAAATCAATGTCTACCCCACCCATGGGAATAACAAACATAGGATAATCCAACCTATATTCTCCCATAGAAAGTTTGATATTATGACATTT
>JARHVA010000297.1:1805000-2202500 GCA_037957365.1 Torreya grandis | reverse complement strand
GTTAGGGTGGTAAGGGCCACTGATGGTTGCATTCATAGGGTTGGTTGAGAGGGTTTGTCTAGTTTAGTTACTTGTTACTTCATGCTTGGATGATCTTAAAAACATATGATGTAAGTTCTTAATGAGTTATTTATGATGTTTATTCATTCTGTGTTTAATTAATAATGTAAAATGGTTATTTGACTTATGATCATAGTTATTATTTTATCATGAATTGATATTGGTTAATTATGTATATATGCTAATCTGTGTTGATGGGACATGGGAAGATGAATGCAAGATAAAATAATGAGAAGCTGAAATTGTTATCTAGTTGAAGGTGACTCATATCATATAATAAGTTATTGGATGTTTAATTAGTGTCTCTTCTTATATCTATACTATGTTGTTGATATACTAATGTGGAATTACTTATGATTTAATCTTATGATCTTATTAAGTTAACATAGACTTCACATTGTCACTAATTTAGAGTAACCCTTGGACTATATCATTATATTGTGGGCTTATGATTTAGTCATATAATCTTGTTTAGATGGATAAGATTGTTGATGGATATTTTGAGTAAAGTTACTCAAGTATATACTTATGTTTATTTGATATAGAAGCCTATAACTTTGTTAATAAAGTAAATTGGAGTAATGATCATCCTCAATGTATTTCATTAGATCACTTTGGTGTTTAGGCATATTTGAGCATGTTGTCTTAGATTATGAGTAAGCTAAAATCTTAATTAAATGATAGTTGTTGAGATATATCAGTTTATTTCCTTTAGATCTATACATATATGCATGTGCTCATTTCCTTTTATATATGTTGGAAATTACTCTTGGTATAACATGAGTATATGGAATAAATCTTTAGCGATTTTCAATATGTGTATGAATTATAGAGACTCCTTGGATATATCAACATGTATATGGTGTTACAAGCATATGTGCATTTTAATAGTGGAATAAATTACTAGTTCATGATTGATGAAGTAACCTTAAGCCACCTACAATGTAAAGTAAACTATAAGGTCATATGACATAATTCTTCGCTTAAACACCTATATAAACAAATGTTTTAAAACATATATGTTCTTGTTAATAAATACTTTTGATGATTGATTTTCATTCTCAAACTCGGTTATTTGCATTGCTTAAACGAACAAGTTTAGGAGCTATTTTCCATTTTAACAAGGCAACCTATTATGGGAATAAATCATTTAAGAGCTTGAATGAATTCCTAACTTGGGAATGAATAAAGTAACCTTCAATTACTTGCAATAGGAGATGTCAATGTCATGTGATACTTCTCTCTTTGCTTAAATGTTTATGCACTTGAATAGTGGCTGAAAATGTATAAGTTGGATATCAATCTATGGATGTATGTGTCTTCATGTTCTCTATTGGCTGGAATTTTCTTGTTGAGTATGCCATTACCAATGGTGAGTTTTTGTATGGGCATACAACTCATGTGGAGACTTTGATACTTGTATGCTTCCATAAACTAGTTCATTTGGAACCATTGTATGTGTAAATAAAATGTATTTATACATAAGAGAAGCATACTACTCCTTCATGTCGAATGTACTTAGTATGATGTTGAAGGGAGTTAGGATTACTCCCTTACCAAAATCCTTGGTTATAGGAAGGTTATGGTTTAGCTATTGAACATTGTAAATAATTCATGATCACCCATATGTCTAGGTATGCTTAGGTAAATGTGTAACATTAGATGACTATCATGCCTTCCTTACCTAAACTTTAGTTGTTAAATCAATCAATTTTGTGGATTATATGTGCTTGACTGCCATGTTGTTCTGGGGGTGTTTGATCTCCCTTTATTTATTTTATCATGTTGGCCATTTGCCAATACGGGATTGTTATATCAATTTCATGAATGGATGTCATCGTATCATTATCAGATTGATGATGAATTAAATGTGTTTATATCTTTGATCATATATTTTGGATCGTGGCAAGCATGTTTATAATTGATTAAAATCTCTTATGCTAATGATATCTTGTTTGCTTGAGAGACCTTGTTGAAACTACATGTATATCTTTTTTATGATGTTTTCTATATTATTTAGCATGCTTGATATTACACCTTATTGTCATTTAGGAAAACAATAATTGGTTTCCATATCTCTAAACTAGTTATGAACCATTAATGTTATATAAGGTTAAGGTTAACCTTTTTGGTTGCATGTATACAATTAAATTAAGAGTGTATTGCTTGATTTAGTAATCGAGGTTTGGGTCCATTACACATCTAAATGTGTACTCTAATATGCATCTTCAAAAACAAAATCGGGGTTATTTCAAGCTCATCAGTAAACATTGACTAGGAAATAGTAAGGTCTTTCTTTTTCTTCTAAACATAATCATCTATACCAGATGAACTACTTTGATTCCAAATATAAATATTCCCTAGCCATCTTTTGTGCACATGGAGTCTTATGTAAGGTCAAATAAATTTTCCATTTGATTGATCCAATTGAAAAAATCCTTACCATCAAACTTGTGCACTTCCATTTTGGGTAACATGTTTCTCAAACTAGTATTTGGGCTTTGATTGTTTTGCTTGGGATAACCTAAGTGGTCATATGGAGAGTTATTAGATGGTGGCATTGTGTGTTTATTATTTAAATATGTAGAGATATTTGACACTAATGTAGTGAGTTGTACCAAGTGGGCTATTATTAAGAGCATTTCATTTTTTAACATATTCAAATCATCTTGTTTAGAAGTGCCTTTCATGTCGATGCAAAGTTGTTTAACTTTATCAAAAAACACTAGTTTGAAACTTCAAATTCCATTTCATCCTTTCTTGGAATTTTTTTTAGTGTCTTGCCATTTTCCATGGCCTCAGGTATTTGGACCCTCCATTGACAAACGCAAAGTTTTAGGGTTTGGGAATTTAGAGTTCATGTGTAAGGTTGTGGGTTGTGGGGCCTTACAAGATTTTATAAGTGTATTGGAAGAATAATATGAAATGTATTTAACAGTAAAACATTATTTTTGTACATAGTCATGTAACTTTTTAAATCTTATGAGAGTTGGTTGTGTAAACCAACCAACAGGCTTAACCAACCTAAACTAACTACTAACATTTATTCACTAACTTAACCTACTAATATAAGATTAAGTTAGAGGGGGTGTCACATAAAGTGATGCATGCCCCTATACAAAGAAAACAAAGTAAAAAATGGGTGGATCAACTAACCCAAAAAACACCCCTTGATCCAAAAGGGTATAGTAGAAGATGATCTATAGCTATGACAATGAAGTCATCAACAATCTCTACCATACCTAAAATTCGCACATTATACACCATGGTACTGATAAACTAATGTTGATCCATACATAAGTTTGCCCCAAAGTTATGGCATGAATAATGAGCACAATCAAGGTTTTTTCATCCCCTCTAAACATTCTATATTGTACTACAATCAATCATGATCAAGGCATGTTCAACCACATCGATCCACATAAGGTCTCACATAAAAAAGTATCGATACAACCATTGATGACTAATAGGATGACATGTAGTATCTTACCCTATCACGCAAGAGATGAGAAGTATGCAAAAAAAAAGATCCAAAAAATTATGTCTGCTCTGCATCATCAATATCAATGAAGTGAAGAAAACCAAAACTAAATTGTAAGCAACAAAATCCAAACCAAAAATTCCACTATAGAAAATCTTGATCTCAAAGTTAGTAGCTCACTTAAGATGTTTGAATCTTTGTGCACTTAGAATAGATCATCAGGTATATTAGGACCATAGACCTTGTCCATGTGGGATGCCTTGATCAGAGGAAGTGTTAGCATAATCATAATAGCTAGAGTAGCTAGAAGAAATGCCACTAGAATGACTGACATAATTTTCTTCAGCCTTATTTTTGTGTGAGGATCATGGGCATCAAGAAGGGAATACATCATAAAGATGACCAATGCCCCCACATTTATATGTTCTTTCCAGTGTTTCTAAGAACTAGAAGATTAAGAATCACTACAACAACACCTAGAATTAGAAGAATTCTTATGGTGATGTTTGTGTATAGAGGACTCTTGAGAATGTCAATGACAATGTCTGAGAGAGTGATGTGTAGAATGTTTTAGAGAATGTTTACAAAAATACCTTTGGGCATGTCCTCTCTTGAGTTGGTGTTTCCCTACCTTTTTTAATTAGGCATCTTTTGTAGGCTAAGTTTTCTTATTTAAAAACTGATGCTCATGTTGAGTGATCAATTCATAGATAGAATCAAATGTTGTTTTATTGATATTATCACTAACCATCAACATTTTGACAAAGTTAGTATAGGTATAATTGAGGCCATTCGAAGTGAGTGAAATGAGAATTTCATCATCTATTTTTCCTCTTGTATTAGAGTACTCTTGTTTCAAAATTTTCATTTGTGAGATGTATTTAGATACATCTTCATCATCTTGTAGTTTATTATTTAGAAGCTACATGAGAAGATCAAATTTCTTGTATGCAGGTTGTTTATCATAAAATTACTTTAGTGATTTCCATGCTTTCCATGATTTAGTTTTGATACCTTCTATATGAATGATAACTTGAATAGAATAAGATAATTTTAATAACTCAAGTGCTCATTTATCACAGTTGTGAAATTCAATCAATTTAGTTACTTCAGTAGGAGATGTGGATTGGTTTTTGATGAGTTCTCAAAAGTCATTAAAAACCAAGTTGTTTTCCATATTCATGTTCCATTCCTTATATATTTTACAAATGAGTTACCCATTTTATGAAATAAGACTGACAATATTTACCTGATCTAAAAATAGGCTAACAACAAATTGACTCAATTTCTCTATTTTTATGGATACTCGATATTTTTCTCAATTTTTTGTAATTAACTTGAAATTTGGCATAAAATTGACATTCAACATTTAATTATAAATATATAAAATTCATATTTATAAAATCAAAGATAACAAACATGAAAATTTGGTAACAGAGTTCACCCAATAGGGATACATCTCTAAATTTGATAAGACACAAACTGATATATAGATGATGCAAAAATAAAAATACAATGCTTACATCAATTATCCAGATATGACTTCTTCCAATGTGTTATAACTCTCTGACTCTATAGGATGATGGTCTTCTGCAACAATCTTCTTTGTATAGAGTTTCTTCTCAATACTCTTCCTTACTTCTACTTTAAAGTTATAAGGAGAGATTGGAAATTTGCATGAGAAAAATTGCAATGATTTAGAATGAATTCTCCAATTGGGTACCTGTATTTATATAGTGTTCCCAAACCCTAAAATTATGGACATTATATTTATCCATAGGCTTAAAATCCCAAAATCTAAGCAATGTGTATTATCTCTTGCCATTTACTTATTAAAATGGTGTGGCATACTTGCTAATAGCCAAAATTGGCTTATGGGGGTCAATGGGTCAAACCACCCTTCATATTTGGATTTTTAGATAAGCCTTCCACATATTTCTATGGGAAATATCCCACATTTATGGGGATAAGAAATAATCATGGATTTAAAATCCATTTCCAAAGCCATATGAAGTGTTTGAGGAAGACCATGTAGCCTTGAAATTTGTACTTGGTGGAGGATATTTGTCTAGGGTGCTCCATATGGTGGTTTAAGTGGAGGTGTCACATGTAAATCCAAATTTTTGCCATGTGTCAAGCCCAATCGGTGTTGTGTGTCAAGCCCTTATTAGGCTGCTTGTCAAATTATCACTAGTTTATTCTTTACCACATGTCAAGTTGTCATTGCTCCACATGTTAGGTTAGATTATATGTCGTATGTCAAGATCTAATTAGTCCACTTGGAAGGTTTCAATTTGTCCACATCATGTTGACTTAGCATTGTGCCATCTCTGCGAGTATATCTTTTTCAAGCCATAGCTTTTAAATATGGGGTCCATGTGACCTCATTCAAAACGTGTTAGAAAGCTCTCAATGAGCTCTTTGTTGTGCATATATTTTTAGGAATATTTAGGACCATTTGATTTTGTCTCTATTGGATATCCTCCCAGATCACACCTCCCCACTAAGACACTTTTGGTCCACCAAAATTCTTCATTCTCAAAAAATCACTGAAGGTATAACTTTCTTTGCCAAAGTTTTTCTTCTCTAGTCCATGATTATGGAAAATGAAAAACAAACTCTCAAGTTTACCCATATCAGTTTCTCTCCCATAGATGCTATTACTAACTGAACTCTATAAACTGAGTATGAAGAGAGTTACTAACTCCTCTTTATCTTTACCAAATGACCTACACCAAAGTGTCTCAATTCTATTGGCAGATTCTCTTACTGCATATGGTTAATGTGATGTAGATCTCTCCCTATTGTATAATATACAAAAAAAGTAGAAAACTTTATTACATAATAAGTGATGTTATAACAGGGCATCATTTGTACAATTTTTCCCTTCTTGGGGTCTCAAATGCAACATACATTTTGTAATGCAACTACTTGTAATGTAGACAATTATAAATGTTACACTCAAATTTGGGGTCCTATACAAATGTTGCCCAATCTTGGATCTTATAAACTTGTATCCAAATCAATTGCACATTCTCAAATCAAAACTAATTTGGAAACATATTTCTAGGAGTGCTTCTTTACCTATCTTGTTCAATACTAAAAAAGGGAAAACAAACTACATGCTGACATAGTCAACATGATTAAAAATGACACAACCTTCTTAACATGGGCTGATCATTATGCCTCTCACTGCACATGGATCCTCCTTGCTCTTCCTCAAGGAGTGATATACCTCCCTAACATGTATTAGTTCCTTCATACTTACAAGGAATCCCAAAACTAGATTGGAGGTGAAAATTAAGTATGCTAATCAACACGTAGCTATACTAAATATAAAATATCCATGAAACTAAAAAGTCTCTTACCAACCCATTTTGATGGGTGTTCCTTCTTGAGTTCTTCGGTGGATAGTTGGGATTCTTGGATTGTTGGTGTTTTACCAACTCTTTCACCTCCTTCTTTCTGCTTTAAAGAGATTTGAACAACTTCCTTTTCACCTTTTGGGTGAAGCTTCCATCACTTGTCAACCATATAACCACTCATATTGAAATGAGTGCAATAATTCTTGTCCATTTTCTTGGACGGTTGGTTCTTCTCCATACTATGTTTTGGAGAGTTATCTCGATGAATTGTTTCCTTTTTTTGAAGGAAATGATTTTCCTTTGTAAGGACTTTCTCTCCCAACACATGGACACACAATGATTAATTGATCCACAAAAAGTACATGGATATGAAAACTAGATTATGTGTGTTATAGGACATTCTTTCCATAATCAAAATAGGCATTGGAATATTTATGTTTTCCATACGTTGTAGAGTTGTCCTCTAAGCAAATTTCATGATGATAAAATATACTATCTCCCTATTCCAAATTTTCATCTCTCTATGGAGATGTATTGCACTCTTTCTATGGAATTGCCTTGGGCTCTTTTCTTGAATCATCTCTTGCTTCAGTTACTTTGGAGCATTATACAACTTCTCCTTTGCCACTAATATATCCCAAACCTATATATCAAGGTATTTCCTTAACTTTATGGGATTATTCATCCCTTGAACTTTTATGCCAAGGCTTTTTCTATTAAACCCCATTTTGGTGATTAGCTTGGAGCCAATACCCCGACTATATTTCTTAAATTCACCAAAAGTAGCATCTTTATTTTGTTTAAAAGAAAAAAAACATGGTGTAGTACTTACTATAGTAGGAGAAGTTTTTCTTTAACTAGTAGTATACATAAAAAAGTAAGTTTTATTAATATTAAATTCATAAAGTACAACATTTTTATTTGAATAATAAGGAATTGCAATATAAGGAGCATTATCAACTTCCTTAGCTACATTATCCTCAAGTGGATTATTTGACACATAGGAATATGATGACTCACTAATAGATTCCTCAGATAGTTTGATGGTCTGTCTCGTACCAAACTGGATCACATAAATGTGATCTCCGATCATCTTGACTCCATCTCCTAGTGCAGTGTGAATTGCCTATCGAGATGCTAATTAGAAGTCTCCTGAGATGATTTTGTCTATATCCATTTGGGATATGTCAAGAGTGACTCTATTTAATAAACATCATCCTATATAGAATCTTAGAATACATTATTTTGTTATTATTCCAAAAATTACACCAACAGTTATCCCAAATGTCTTAGCATGAGGTAATGGAATGGTGGCTAGTCTCAAACATTGTACCATGTTTGATGTGACATAAATGGCTCCAATGTTCTAGTCAAGAATAAATTGTATAGACAATAACTCAAAGATAGCTAGAATATTCTATTTTTAGCTACTCTCGGAGTGTAGTATAACCTTTGGTGGTTCTGATGGTAGTGGATATCATACTATTGGTTAAGATGACTATCTCTAGAAATGACTAGTGCCTTTCCCATTCACCTCAATTATTTGCCTAAACTGATGATGTGCTTGATTTGGATGAAGAAACTAACATTGTTCTACAATATTCCTAACACTAGAATAATGTCCACAAACTTGCATATTGTGTGAGTCTTATGGGATCCTTTGAATCCTTTTCTTCTTTTGACACTTATTGTAAATTTGCACATAGAGCATCTACATTTCTTCTCAACTCAATAATATGTCGCTCTTATTCGTGATGATATGATGTCATCATTAGAACAATGGTGCTTAACATCATGTCAAGCATCATTTGAATCAGCATCATATAGAAGGGATCCATCTCCAAACTCTAAATTGCACAGATGGAAAAATACTAACTCAAAGAAAAAACTTGGTTAGAAAACCCCTTGGATAAATTGATCTGATACCAAGCTTGATCCAAAAATGGGCTAATAACAAATTGACTCAGTTTCTCCATTTTATGGATAATCAATATTTCTCAATTTTTTGGAATTAACTTGAAAATTGTCATAAAATTAATATTCAACATTTAATAACTCTAAATATAGAAAACATGTATTTTTAAAAACAAAGATAACACATATGACAATTTAGTAACAAATTTCACCCAATAGGGCTACATCTCTAAGTTCAATAAGACATGAGCTGATATATAGATTATGCAAAAAAAACAATATAATTCTTACATCAATTCTCCAGATACGGCTTCTTCCAATGTGTTGTAATTGTCTTACTTTGTAGGATGATGAGCTTATACAATAATATTCTCCATATCAAGCTTCTTCTCAATACTCTTCTTTACTTCTCCTTTAATGTTCTAACAAATGAGAGCTTATAAATTTGAATGAGAAAACTTGCAATGTTTTGTAATGATTTGGAATGAATTCTCCAAATGGATTCTTGGGTTTATATAGTGTTCCCAAACCCTACAATTATGGACATCATATTTATCCATAAGCTTAAAATCCCAAAATCTAAGCAATGTGTATTATCTCTTGCCATTTATTTATTAAAATGGCATGGCATTCTTGTTAATAGCCAAAATTGGCTTATGGGGGTCAATGGATCGAACCACCTTCATATTTGGCTTTTTAGATAAGCCTCCCCTGCATTTATATAAGAAATATCCCACATTTATGGGGAAAAGAGATAAACATGTCTTTAAAATTCATTTGCAAAGCCTTATGAAGTCGTCAAGGAAGGCCACTTAGCCTTGGAATTTGCACTTGGTGGAGGATAGTTGTCTCAAGCACTCCATGTGGTGGTTGAGGTGGAGGAGAGTTGTCTCAAGCACTCCTGGATCATTTCCATAGTGATAACAAATCAAGACAATAAAAGGTATATCATGTATTTGCATTGACCCTCAAGTACAACCTAATTACAATATTTTAAATCTAAGACCTATCAGTCGTTTTGTGCAAGAGTCGTAAAAATGTACTTTTACACCCTTGTTTCACTTATTTCAATATATTTTCTTTAAAAAACATATAAATAAGATTCAAATTATAAAATTTACCATTTTGATGTGTCTAGAACATCCAAAAACTTGGATATTGATTGGTCACACAACCACATTCGTACAAAAAAATGACTAGATATAAAAATCACAAAAAAAAGTCACAAATATCAAAAGTTACACAAATTACACCTTTAATTTCATAACCACTTTGAAAAGTCCAAATGAAATATTCAAAAAAAATTCCCAAAAACTAATTTTGATCAAAAATATAGTTTGGTGGGGTTTGAACTTAAGATCTCTCCTTTTGCATGTAACTGTGAAAAAAATTTCTTTCCCGACTCCCTTATAAAGAATTTTGAAATATACATGTAAGATACTTGTTTTAAACTGTGTTTTCCATATTTTCTAAAATAAAAAATAAATATTGTGTGCATGTAAGAGTAATCTACTCTCATATTCACCCTGTGTGTTTTTGAATAATTTTTTTGGTGGGGCCCACTTGCCAATGTAAGCTAGTTTTATATTAAATGTTTTTACCACATACAAATTTTAATAGCAAAGTAAGCTTGTTGGATGCAACATGGTTTATTTATCATTGAAAATTGCATCAATCACCATAAAAATGTGTAAACGCCATAAATTGTCTACAAGGTGCAAAAGGATTTTTTGAGCGCTTTACAATACAATGCAATAAATAGAAGCTTCACATGGAATTGTAGGCCGTACAAATGGGATTATGCAAATCATGGGCCATACAAAAATTATTTGTGAATGATTTGGACCGTGCAACTAAGGTTTGGACTGCAATATTTAGTATAAGGCCGTAAAAATTTACTCGATAATATTTTTCAACAATATCAGAGCAATCAAATGATTCAATAAGGATTTTGAAACATATAATAAATGATTTTACCTTTTTCGCTTCACTAATCTTGCATATGTGTCTTCAATTTTTTGTGACTTTGATCTAGTATCATTGTTAGAATTGTGTATTGGAGAAATAATATTAAAAAAATTCAATAGTAAAACATTGTTTTTGTACATAGTCGTGTAAGATTTTTAAAGATTACGAGAGTTGGTTGTGTGAACTAATCAACGGGTTCAACCAACTCTAACTAACTACTAACCTTTTATCACTAACTTAACCTATTAATATAAAATTAAGTTAGATGGGGTGTCACATAAAGTGATGCATGCTCCTATACCAAAAAAAACTTATGGATCAACCGACCCAACAAGAGGTTTATACCATTGTTATTGTCTTGCCAAGATGAATCCAATGATTGCTAATTTTTACAAGGTTACAAAAAAAATTAGACCTTTTTTTTTATAAAAAAACAATACTACAATGAAATAAAATTTAAAATCTGCTAAGATCGAGAGTTATGTTTTTTTAATCCTCTAACTCACAAAACAATCGCTATAATAGATCTCAAAAATAACACTTTCAAGGAAATATGGGAAAGGATGCTAAGGTTTGTCCGAGTTTTGGGCTCACATTCAAACTTATCTCATTTGTAAATAGTGTTAGCTCAAAGTTTCAAAACACTGAATGTGAAGTTTAAACATACCCTTAGCCTACTATCCCATCTCTAAGGTCGATTACAAATAAATTCTTAGGGCTAATCGCTTACAATTACACCAAGAGTACTAGACTATTTAAGGTTTCCTATAAGGGTTCTTCTGATATACCTAAAAGTACATGACAGCACAAATTTGTATACATCCCTAATTAGTGTCTTATATATTGAGGCATAACGCCTCACTTCATAGAATCAAGTAAAAATGATAATCACTTGGCCCAAAATGACAGCTTTCTATTAGTTTTAAATTGTTAGAACACAATTTATAACCTAAGAGCAAGATAGAAAAAATAATGGAACAAACTTAATGGCTTAGAAAGGGCTCTGATAGCACTTGTAGTGAAATTACTTGGATAGATTAAATCAATTCAAAGTAGCGAATATGAATGAGTTGATCAATAAAAATATATCATGATAATAAGAGCAGAGTAAGTACATCCTCACTAATAATTGATAGTAGAGAAGAACACTCTATACATATAATTGAGCCACTTTAATGAAATAACCTCCATAAACATCCAAATGAGAATATAATTCATATTATGATATGCAAGTACTAACCACTACCCCTTGTATATACCCTACTTAGGCTATGGTAACTCAATAGGCTGACCTTACTAAGTCTTCAATGCATTACCCAATATTTGTTTCTACTCTTCAATGAATTTTAAGTTATTATAAGGGTTTGAATTAGATATATATACTTGTGCTAGGAGGAGTGAATGTTCATGTAGTTGTACTTGATTATCTATGGTGAGAAGGCAAACCCCTATCCTTCATTTTGGGTTGGGATACGCTCACCAAGCACTAGAACTACATTAGCCTTGATTCCAAACATACAGATTATGTAGTTGACACTCATCAAGAGGTTTCCCAAGCCAACTAACTTTGTATTTCTTTTCATCTTACGACGTTGTGGTAAACTAGGTCAATAACAAAGGAGAAGAAAAATTAGAATATTATGCCCTTCATTTTTGTGAAGTGAAGCCTATATTTTCTAATCATATGTCTGTGAATTTCCCTTTGAAAGTTATAGGATCTAAAAATTTAGCATAGGGTAAAATCTATAAAGTAGGGACATAATTAGTGCTTGGCTTATTTGACCTGAACATTATTGGTGCTCAATTTATTCTGGTCCATTTGTCATATTATAGCTAGGTCTCAAGAGCATCACTTTATCAGTTTCATATATCCATTTCCAGTTTCAAAATCCAATTACAATTATCAGGCGTGTTTCTTTCAGGATTATATCTCTCTCCTTGCTCTTTCCTTGTGTATTTAGTACTCAAACTACACTATTAGTCTCTATTTTGACATCAGATCAAATCTTATTATTGTTTATGATTGTGTTTCTATGGATCTCCCTTGGGCCATAGTTTTAATCCATTATACATAATGTAACTTTCATTGTGCACAAAAAACCTAAAAGAACAAGCTCTACCAACACCCTATTCCCACCTTAGACAATCCATAAGTATGAAAAACACAAATAATCCATATTGTATAATTATACAACATAAAGCATTGTAGACCCTACTAGTGATCTATTACCACAAGGGTTTGCACCAAAATGCATGCCACAAAATAGATCATATTTATACCAGATAATAATCAATATTGGTTACATTTTCTAATGTTTAACATCACAATTCAAACATATTTATCCAAAGGATTTTCCTTTCAGGATATCTTTTAAGCAAAAAATAAAACACGTCCGCTCATATCTATTTATATTTTGTCTTAGTGTAATATCATGTATGCTACTAAGTTTTACATTTCCTTTATTGTATACTATTAATAAACCATTTGACCAAGCTCGTTCAAGGTTTGCATCATACATTGAAATTATTATAAAATATACCAAGATACAACTTGAGAGCTATCACCCTCTAAATGTATACTCTCTGATTTAAAAAATACTTTCATTATGTTACCAAAATAATCGACTTGTCACAACTCTCTATATTCTATATTGATATTATTAAATGTAGGTAATTACATAAACAAGGACCTTTAGATAATCTAAAACTAATATATATGAGTGTCAAGGGCTAAGTTTTACAATCCATCAACTCATCAATATGCCATAGATTAAACTACAAACACAGCTACATATTTCTTTCCAAAGTAAGAAATGCCATGATTTCCAAATACAAGGGTTTTTGTTGTAGGACATGAAGTCAATCTTGTAAACATAGTATTATATCCAATTCAATAAATTCTCAAACTAAGTCCAATCATTGCATTATAATCATAGCAGTGAACATTAAGATTTATAGTAGGGTTGAATCTATTTCCAACATGTGTATACAAGGTCCAATTTGGGTCAAGGTCTTCAACAATGATGGGCAAGAGAAGTAAAATCTCTCCATCAGTGGCCATAAACTACTCAACCATCAACATGAAGCTATGAGGAATCTTTGAGGAGGATGTTCATTCCAAGAGAGAGTACTAAGACAATATGCTCCATTTAGGGCTTGTAATAAGAACCACACACATTCAAGTAGTTCCTTAAGACTCAAATCCAACCACATAACAAGAATCCACATGGCCAACATACCAATTCTTACATATTCAACCCCATTTCATAATCTCAACAAACAATGGTTTCCTTGCTAGTTATGATTAGTCAATGTTGACACTAATTATTCAAATAAAAATCTATACAATATGAATATTTGTCTAAGATTGATTATCTTTCATACTTATCTTTATGGTTTTAAAGAAATCCTTTTGTGGGCATTAACATTTTGATTCCAATCTAGTGTCCTCTAAATGGTTGACATAGGTCAATTATGAAATCAACATATATGCAAGTATATGCACATATAATTGTTGCAAGTAAAAGAAATTTCCTAGCCATTTTGTAATAGAATAAAAAGCAAGGATGGAGGTATGTCCACATGGTAGGTGTCATCTCAAGACCTTGGTTTGGAAGTGTATGATTCTTTCAGCTCTTAAACACCCCTGTGGAGCATTATCCAACACAACCATGGCCATGAATGGCCTATGACTTATAGGCATCAAATCATCCTTGCTTAAATAGGAACTCATGAATAACCCAACAAATGTTCATTTCCAATAAACTATTCAAAGCTAAGAAAATATTTTTTCCTTTCCAAGAATTTTCATGTATAATAAGAACTAATTAATTCCCATTCATTGCAAGTTTTACGTAAATTTACTTAGCACACAAACAGAAGGGATACATAAAGTTACTTAGTACACAAACATAAGGAATGCAAAATTGAAATAGTCTTATATTCCCTTTTCTTCTTCTTCTTCTTCTTATATTTATCCTTTTTATCATCATGCCAAGCATGTCTCTACTATCCCACAATCCTCTACATATACTCATATCTTCCAAACAATAAATCTTCAAAAAGATACCCATGTTTGCCATTAATGGCAATAGGGTTTGAATAAAGCAAAGAGTCACATATGGCAGCAAAATTCAACAATATTCTTATTTCAATCTAGCGTAATTGTTCATGTTATTATGGCCACATTGAAACCATAACAAAGAGAATACAATGAGAAAATAATTCCTTACATCTTTCTTCCATTTCTTCACAGTCCTCCATAGTCCCTATGTAGATGATTTTTGAGTTATATGGATTAGATTGTACAATTCAATCAACCCAAATAACCAACTACCTAGTTAAAGTGATAGAGCCATTAAGACCTAATGAAATAGATGAATATATGATTCAAAATAAGCATTAGAATCCTACAGCTAAGTGATCTACACCATGATCAAATGGAATGCAAAACAAAGACATTGGATTGGATTGATATACCTTGGACTCAGATTTTGACACTATGATGTTACTTGATCAAGGATTGATGATGAAAGATGCTTGGACATGGATTTGATATGAGAATGGTAGATTGTTTCCATGGAGGAAGAGGAGTGGTTTAAATAGAAAGAGGAGGGAAAGATCAATGGTTAAAATTAAAACTTGGTTGAGGGAGATCGATGGATGGAAATTATCTAAGAAATTTAAAATTCCTTGGAAGCTTCTAGATTTAGAGGCTTCTAGAGAGGAGGGATTAGAATAGAGAAGATTCTAGAATCCTCCATTTCTAGAATCCTCATAGGGATTAATTGGGCTTAAGTGGATTCGATAGGGATTAGGTATGTGATTAGGGACTAGGGGTGTAGGGTGGCCTAGGCATAGGCTAGTAGGTGGACCATTGGGAATTTAAAATTCCTAAATAATAGGTAAGATAAGATCAGGATAGGTAATGGGGATTTAGGATAAATTAATGATGAAGTGGGATAGAATAAGGTGAGTGGATGAAGGATAATGAAGGGGGACATTAGATAAATGGCTGAAAAATGGATAAATTAGTGGGATAAATTAGATTAGGCATAATTAGTGTCAACTAATAGAAATATCAGTGACAATAATATAAGCGAGTGATTTTAGGTGCATACATTTTTGCCCTCTTTGAAAGGGTATTGTGAATGGAGTGAAGTGGAAGGAATAATGGTCTTTCAAATAAAAACCATGTCATGGATGAATGTTAGTAGATGATGTCAGGGGATATGATGCCCCCTCAAGGGGACATGCGGGGAAGAATGAGATGGATGACCACTCGAAAGGAGAAATGATGGGTGGGATGAGATGGATAGACAAGGGTATGGGATGTTAGATGTAAGATAGATGATAAAGTAGAATTTGACTTGAGAAATGACCTACAGATTTATGATGCCCCTGGAAAAGACAAATGCACAGGGAGTAAAGATGTTATTGTCATGATTGTTGGCACATCCCAATGGGGAATCAACCATAACATGATGATTATAAGATTAAAAGGCCATAATATTTATATGTATCCCAAGAAAGGATGCATTCAAGGGAGAGCTATAGTCTAGGATAAGATGATGATTTGATACGATTGATGATAGGTGTAGCTGATCGATCAATATGATGAAGGTGATGATAGAAAATCATATGATTGAGTGACCAATAGACTGTATTGGATCAACTCAATAAGCCATAATGTCATTACTGATGATTCCCCTAGAAAGGATACATGTAAGGGAGCGATAAAGGATAAAGTGACCAATCAGGTATGATAGATGAAATATGGAGAAAAGATGAATGTTGTGACTTTGTCAGGCCCAATCAATAGGTGTGGGCGATTGATGAAAATACTAAGGAGATGATGATGAGGATGGTGATTGATCAATAGACTAATTTATATTATAGCTCAATGATTTGGCTAATGCAAGACATGAGGATATTGATGGATGAGAGAGATAGTGACCAAGCTATCCTTGGGCACTAAAAAGTAGCCAAGTGTTGCCTACATAGTCTAAAAGACCTCAGGCAGATGTAGTTATGACTAGAAGATGATGATGATGATGATGATTAGTGATTATAAAGTGATGATGATGAGGATGATTAGACTTGTTATTGATTGAAGGATATGATGCAGATGATGAGATGAAAATGATAAGGATAAAAGATGGGATGTTAGTTAGATGAGTTGGGAGGATTAGATTAGTGATGGGAATAAGGATGATTAGATGAATGATGAGGATGGAGGTGATCAAGCCATCACAAATGTCATAAGGCTCATCATAATCTAAGCAATACATTAAATATAGCACTTGAAAGTATGCCCCATAATATAAGTATGACCAAGAGGACATGATGACAAGGTACATGGGCAAATAGTGAACTCTACATTATTGAGGGAACCTAAAAGCATTAGTGACCTCATAGCATCCCTGTTCATTTCCCCAAAAGACAAAAAGAGCCAAAATGCAAATAAAATATAAGAAAAACAAGATATATATATATGATGCAAACAAGACAAACAAAACAAATAAGTAACACATAATTATCTACATGCAATGTCATTGTGTTTTGTCTAATGATAGGATGAATGATTGGGTGATGGGTTGGATTAGGATTTGATTATGTATTGATAATAGACATGGATTTGGGATAGACTAGCGATGATAATGAGGATTGACTAGTGGTTTGGATAAAGGTATGGAATTGGATGAGAGATTAGGATTAGGATAAGGACATGGATGAGGATATGGATGTGAAGATGACCAAGTATTATCGAAAGATAAAACCTTTCAAGAGTCCAATTTAGAAAATAATTAGGAGACGATGGGATCAAATACCTTTCATACTAGCAAAGAGTGATTGGATGGGTGTTGGGTATGGAGAGGCATTGATAGAGAGTTGATGGGATCATATACCTTTCATACTATAAAATATGGATTGGATGGGTGCTAGATATGAAGAGGCAATGATAAAGAAGTGATGGGTGCCAAACTATATTCTTTGACAAGGTTGTGTATGGCGATAATACCTTTGTCAAAAAGGATGAGGATGAAGATATGGATGGGTGACCACTAAGAGTGGGTTCCAAGATGGAATAGAAGATGGATATTATATTGTTATTTGGGATGGTGATAAGGGCAATGGGATTTATGGGATTGGTATTGTATGTGGCTAAGGACATAAGAAAAGACACAATGAACTATTTTTGGCTTTTTCCAATTTTATGATTTTTAGGGTTTTTTGGCATATTTTAAAATTATAGGGCCTTTTTGGAATATATATGTACACTATGAAAATGGGGTTACTACAAAAGGGAATGCCAAGCCTAATAACCAAGATGAGGATGGATTGAATGATGGATGATTTCAACAAGAGGATGAGGGTGATGAGATGAGGACCAAGGAAGAAGGGACTAGGGATTGTCAATGACCACATCGTAAAGGAACCAAATGTTTAATTACTTGAGTGTTCATTGGAGGATATGCCAAAATGGTTTGAGGATAGTTCTTAAGACACCTTCGCCATCCTTATGAAGGCCAAGATTGGGAGAAAGAGGGGACATAATAGGATACATGATATGATGATGGATGATGGGTAAGGACAATGGATGGATTGATGAATTCTACCCCCAAGTATTGAGGTACAAGGTGAACAATATTTTATTTTACCATGATGTCAAAAACTAGTTTTCACCATGGTACTTGCCCAAGGTGCCAGAAGATTGGTTTTCACCATTGGACAAATTATTTTTATTTCACTTTTTTTTTAACTTTTATATGGCATCTCGAATATATGGGTATGAGATGTAGGATACCATTATTGTTTTGATCTTTATCTAACACCTATTATAGGGATGTGTGATGTTGTGATCATGCTACTAGATGTATTAGGGTTTATGTGACCTTTGATGAGGCTTGATGGAGACCCCTCTATATATTTGGACCAAGTGTCTTCATTTTCGCCCCTAGGAGAGACAATGTTGCCCAAGGAGGTGATGTGACATATGGATTTTTTGTAAATCTTTATTTTGATGGATGAGAGGATTAGGATAAGATGGTATGATGGGTGATAGAGTATTAGGACTAATATAAATGATAGGATCATGATAGGAAAGGGTGATGGGTGATGGAGGATTAGGACTATCAGTCACATACATCATTGGACATGTGGGACATGCTTCATTTGATTGGTGCCAATTGACAAAAGACTGCAAGAGATCCAAGATGTTTCGATAGTATGATTCTTTGATCTAATTATTTAAAGGATTATCGACTTTATGGATAGTAATTTTGATATTATTTTGATTTGTTGATTGAATTTGACTTTGACGCCCCTCTAATGCCTGATATTAGGCTTTACTAGGGGAAGACATGTTTAGATGAGGCCGATGATTTGACTCATCTTGACTTATGGGATCAAATATGGTTTGATTATTATGATTGACTTCTTCTTGGACCTTTATATTTATGGCACTTATATTACTTGCGAAAGAGTCCAACGATGCATGTTCCTATTTGTCCCTATGGAAGGAGGTGATTAAATGATCATCGATGGGGAGAAAAGGGTCCATGATGGATGAAGATGGTGGTGACGGCATGATGAGGTCAATGAGTGGTGATGGCGTAGCATAGTCTTAATACGGGTTCCTAAGAGACCTAGTTTTGACATCAAATAAAATGTTCTCAAGATCAACAAAAGGATCACTACGACTAGATGGGAGACACACATCCGAAGTAAGAGAAGATTCACTTTGACAATATTCAATAGATAAAACTTTTAAGAACTCATTTATGACTTCATCATCCTAATTGGGATTCAAATATATGCCTAGTGATGGATTGGACATATATGTATTAGGAGTATCCTCAAAGAGACAAACATTATCATTATTTGTTTCAACATCGTTGAGGAATAATGTTTCTAAGGAGGAATCTGATTAGGATATAGGTGTTGAACATGATCCTGATGAAGATAAGACTTCTGATGTTGATTTTGATGTAGTCTTTGATGCAATGCTATTAGTAGAAGATTTATTATCCACAATTGACCTCTCAACAAAGGGTATTTGATGTGATGGTGGAGAAGGAGATGATAAATGGATGACAGGCCTGTGGAAAGAGGTATGAGAGATGGGAAGACTAGGCTTATGGGGAAGAGACTCATCTTCGATGGAGGATTTATCAAATATGGGGGGATCATGGAGGAGGGGTGTGGTATTTTGACCTTGGCTTGGAAAGGGAAGGGCTTGATTAGGAATGGAGTCTTGGCATTCCTATTTGTGTTCACCCAGGGATGTAGATTCATTTGGTTCATCCTCAATTATGATGTCACCACATTTGATGAGGTCTTGGACATAGTATTGAAAAGGTTGACATTGATTAATGGTATACCCCAAAGTTTGGTGATATACATAGTATTGATTATCTTTATAACAAGAGGGTTTAGGCTTAGTGGGATCAAGATGTTGGATAGGTGGATAGACCATCATTTTGGTAGTGACTAGTTATTTAAAAAGGGCTTCCAAGGACATAGGAAGGGGATTATAAAAACCTATTTCAAAGTGTGACTTAGATGTGAAATCATTAGGTTTTATATTAGATGACTGTTGGCATGGCTGGGTGGATGGACTAGTAGCAGTTGAGGTGGCCAATATTGGATTCACTTTGTTAGTATGGGAATGGCCAATGGATGGTTTATGACTAGCAGATGGAGGATTGGTACGAGACTCACATGAAGGTGATTGGACAAGAAGTGCAATGAGTTGAAAGGGATCAACACCTTTGGGGAGTGGAACACCCATCATAAGAAACTTCAAGAGGATCTCATCCTTATGGGTAGCTATATATTGGTCTATGAATATGGGGTCTAGATCCATGGTGATGGTTGATAGGTGATGGAGGATGAAGGTAGGCTAAGGATTAAGGATGGTTCCTTGAACAAAGTAAGTCAGAAGGACTGAGCTAATATGATTAGGTGATGATGGATGAATGGATTAAAAGACTAGGATCAGATTTAGACTAATAGTACAATAGGTTCTAACAACTTATCAATAATGTCTAGTGTCAAATTAGCAAAAGTATTAAGTATTTGATGGGTGCCTAGATTCAAACTAGCAAGAAGATGATATTGTTGTTCCCAAAGTCTGTCACTCATTTTTGGGACAACACATGAACTATTTTTGGTCCTACAAGCCAAAAATTTCTTTCTTCCCTTTGTAGAGTAAAATACTCTACATTTTATTTTGAGTTTCAGTTGTGCACTCTAAGTTTTGTCCCTACGCATTTCAGTTTCGAGGCAGTAAGGGTTATGACACAGGGCATGGGTTTTTTATTTTTCCTAAGGTTTTGTCTAAGTCTCAAAGTCAAGCAGAAGCTGCCAAGTGTCATCTACTGGGACACATTATTATTTGTTTCTGTAAGCAACAAAATGTGCCACATGTCCCATTATAACTCAACGGAGCACGACAAGTGTCTGCATCCGTGTTTCAAGTTTCTTATAAGTTTCAAAGCTTCTTTCAATAAGCTTCTCTCAGAGTTCTGTAGAGGGTGCCAAGTGGCAACTGCAGAAGGTTTTAATATGTTTTTCTAAATGCAACAGAAGTCACCACGTGTCCCCTGTAAATCTCGATAGAAGCCGCCAAGTGTCAACATCCGTAGTTTCTTCCTCTTGTTTCGTTATTGAGTAAGGACTGTGGTGGGCCCTGGGTGAGATGTTAAAGTAAGCAGAGCGCACCAAGTGTCATCATCTATGTGAATCCAAATGAGTCCCAAATATTTTTATAGTATTTCTAAAGCTCAATAGAAGCTGCCATGTGTCATCTTCTGTAGGACTCTCAAAAGGCATCCAAAGCTTCTATAAGTTAAGCGGATGTTGCCAAGTGTCCTCACCTATTTCATAGTGGAAAATGCCACGTGTCACTTGTTAAGATCAATAGAAAGTGCCACCTGTCTCTATTCCCCTTTTGAAGTTGCTTGAGCAAGAAGTGTTGTGGGCCCCATTTTCTGTAAGTTGATAAAGTTTCAAAGCAGTGGACTGTGACAGATGTCAAAGATGGAGCACTCCCAATACAAAGACATAATAAAAAGGATGAAGCCTAATGGAAAGCAGCCAAAGCAAGTGAGAAAGACACGAAGGAACATTTCCTTCAGACAAAATGTCTAAAAGAATTCCTTTGGACATTTTGTCTAAAGGAATTACAACTTGAAGACCGCCCAAAGCCAAAGGACTCTGAAGACCGCCCAAAGGATGACCCCGAAGGGAAGGTACCCTTGTGGGGGGGCTCTCACCAATTGAAATGTAGACCTTTCTCTAGACCCTAAAGGGCAAGTCCCCTTCGAGAAGGATCAAACAAGAAAGTCAAAGGAATTGCTAAGGAGAATGACGGGCCCATAGCCGTCAAATTTAGGACAATCAACTAGCCATTAGCTTTTAAACGATGACAGACCCAAAGACGTCAAATTTGTGATAATGAAATAGCTGTTGATCTTTGTAGGCTTAAGCGCGGACCTGAATCATTCAAAGGCCTTAAGGCCAAGGCCAAAAGGAAAAACCACTGAGAAGAGAAGCCGAAAGAGCCAGCCAAGCTGGGAACATAGCCCCAAAAGCTCAAACGCCAGGAAAAGATAAAACCAAAAAGGAGAAAAGATAGCCTGAGGGCTCAAATCACAACAAAAAGGGGGAGAGGCCAAAATATATACATAGTAGTTATTCCAATAGGTGGAATAGTCTGCAAAGCAGATATTTTGATTAGCAAACATTGAAGGCGTACCCTGTTGGTCTCCCTTGGAGTAAAGACAAAATGGACAGCTATGCAGACATCAGAGGGGACAGATCATATGATCTAGACCTAGGGGAAGACATTTTGAGATGAAATGACATGCCACAGTTAAGGTGACCACCCTATTCCAGCATGGCCCTCTTTGACAAAACTAAAAAATGCATTCAAGGCATTGAATGCACAGCATGGGATATTCCATGAAATAAAGCGCCAAGCCTTTCTTAGATACTATATATTGTAATCTCTTATTTTGTGTTAGAGAGATCTTTTTGGTTATAGAATCAAAACTCTGCCAAAATTGAGAGGCGATTACTGAGACTTTGAGCTCAGGTTGTTCATCATATTTCTTTGTTTGAATGAGAAAGCAAGTTACTTTCAGACTTTTTGCTATTATAGCTTGTGTCATTTAGGGGATTCTTCATATGTCTATTTTTTTAATGTGTTCTTGTCCATTTTAAAGAAATAAGTAGAACTAGTGGAAGTAATTAGGAAGGTGTCCTGAAGCCAATTGTGGAGAGAATTTGTGCCCCCACAATCATCTTTAGTGTGTTTGTCTATTTTTTATTTCTGTGTAAAGGACCTTGGGATGACTTTGTGCCCTCATTGTCCTTCATATTTCACTCTTGGACAGTCAAGGTGAAGACTTTGTGCTACATCTCAATCTGTTGGTTACTATGTCTTTTGTTACCAGTTACTTGTCATTATCTGAAAGAACTCCTGCTGTTTTATGTAAGATCACTTTTGAAAGAAGAGAAGTGCCTTCAGTATTTTCACCAAGATTTTTTTCTTTATTTGTGAACATCATCTCTAAAAAAAGAGAGATGGATGGTGTTATTCTACCCCTGAGTGTTACTTTCTACTTATATATATAGTATATAGCCCCTCATATTTATAGGGAACCTCCCCTTGATGAGAGGAGAGATTTGTCTCCCTTTGAAGTGGTAAACCTACACATTTGGCCGACCAATCTCCCTATCTTGTGGTTGAAGAGACCTATTTTTCTTATCAATTAGCTGGTGAAAAAACATTCACCCAATAGTTTTTGGTGACTCCACTGGAGACATTACGTGCAGTCTGAATCCTCAAGTTTCAGATTGAAACAGTCCCTATCCTTATCCATTTTTATCCTACAATCTGGCAACTCCATGTTATACCAGAAATCAAAGAGCTCAAGGTGTTATTGACCCTCTCTTTGAGTTGGTGCAGCAAGAAAATTTTGATTTGTTTCCTCCACAACTTCAAGTTCAACGATTCAAGAGTGTCCTTCCTACCCGTACCCAGTCACCAACACAAGGCAAAGTTTCCTTTTCTATTGTTAGCAGAGCTTTGCCTATACATACTCCACCCAGATTTGTTGTCCCCCTTTTCTATAATCCAATCATGGCAGTTCAAGGCCCCTAGGGTAACTCTTTTGGTCCACTAAATCTTACTCCACCCCTACATGAACTTCCATGCAGCTCAAGAAAGAATTTTCCTAAATTCTTTGGTGATGGGAGAGTTCATCCTGATGAACACATTACAACTTTCAGCATAGCCTATGGTGTGATAGACATGGAATTTGAGGACGTGGCAATCGGGCTTTTCATGGAAACACTACAAAGTGTTGTTGCAGATTGGTTCTACCATCTGCAAGCTAAATCAATGACTGACTAGAACACACTCAAAAATAAATTTGAAACCAAATTCAAGCTTGCAAAAAATGTGCATGCCTTGTTGGCCCAGCTCACACAGATGAAGAAGGAACCTCATGAACCTATGAGGGACTTCATTTCAAAGTTTGACAAGCTGAGGAATAGAATTTTTGTAATTGCTCAGCCAACACCTAAAAACCTCAAATGCTTCTTCATCAACTCACAGCTGCCTGAAGTGAGTTTTTTATTGAGACGTGCTAGCCACATAGACCTTGCTGCTACTCAAGATTTGGCTACTGAGGTAGAAGATGACCTTATCTTGGCAGGAAAGATAAGGAGAGACCCTAACAAAGATAAATCCTCTTCATCTTTAGAATACTCACCTACAACCACCACTAATCTAATGGTGTAAAAGCTAGCAAATGAGTTGTTGGCTCTCAGAAATAAAATGGTGCAAGGAATGTCATCTAATCCTTCATACAGAGATGCACCAAGGAGGACATTTCCTAATCAGTTTTACCAAGGCAATGTTGCTAGAAACCAAGGGCAAGCAAATCGTCTTCCTCCTCCACAAAGGAACCTTTCTCTTGAAGCACCTCTAACCAACTCAGCAATTGGATATTTGGAAATAGAACAAAAATTTTCCTTTCCAACCTGAGTTTGATCAAGAAAATGACGTTGATCTCTTCATGGAAGACCAAGAAGAATCAGCTGACGACTCCAACATTGGTTTCCTGAATTACCAAGATGAACCCAGAAGTGAATGTGAAACAATTGAGGGATCATATGTTGTGTTCACCCAGTCCAAGAATTAGTCATCCTAGCAAGCTGATAAAGAGAAGATAGAGTAGCAACCTCAACCAGTTATTTCGATTGTTAAGCATGGAAGGACTCCGCCTTTCCAGCCAAAGGACCCAATGACTGCTAAAAAGGTGAGTACCTCAATTGTGCCTTCACCTTCAATTTCAAATTTGCAGACCAATACTTCCCCTTCTAAAAACTAAAAGGATGAACTCCCATCCTCTACTCTTAGCTCTTTCCAAACATTTGACATAATTGACCATATAAAGAAAACCAAAATTCAAATGTTTGAATTTAAATTTCTACAGTCCAATCTTGAGCAATTTGACAAGTTGGTTCAATGTGTGAAAAACCAAACCATCCCAGCAAGACAAGAAGCTAAGGTAACTCATTATCCCCCAACGAACATATATATCCTAAACAACCTTGTCATTTCTCCTCCTTCTGCCCCTAGAAAAATAGAGCCTTTTTATGTTTTCTTATTGATAAATGGTCATAAGCTGAGCAATTGCATCATTGATTTTGGAGCTTCAAACAATGTCATGTCTGCTAAAGTGGCAAAATCCCTTGGTCTCACACTGACCAAGACGTTTGGGAGATGTTTCTCCATGGAGAACAAATAAGTACCACTACTGGGACAAATCAAAGATGCCCAATTTGCAATTGCAGCATTAGACAAAAGAATCAAGATGACTGTCTTGGTGGCCGACGTCTCAGCATCATATGGCATCTTTCTTGGCCAAAATTTTTGCAAAGATGTTAGTTGTGAATTAAGCATGGACTTGTCTGAGGTGAGAATCCTAGTCAAATGCATTATACAAAGATTGCTTCCTAAAAAAAAGCAAAATATGTGGTCACCCAAACGTCAGTGCCTGAAGCTCAAATTTTGTTTGAGTCTTCAGGCATGGGTAACTACTTTCTATCCATAGAAGAAGTTTATGAGGCACCTTATGATGCTCCTAAAGTTGACAACTTGAAAATTGTTTTGAAAAAAATAGCAGAAGAATTAATGGAGCATAATGTAAATACAGAAGAATCTTCCCCTCCAAATGAAGAAAAATCCAAAGAAAGATCAGTGTCTGATGAGGTATGGATTCTAGGATTTGATGGTAGTTGCTCCTCTACTAGTTCAGGAGCTGAAGTTGTGTTGATATCTCCTCAAGGAGATATTTTTCCTTCATCTTACAAGTTGCAGTTCAATAACACTAATAACACAGCTAAGTATGAATCTTTATTACTTAGATTGAGGGTTGCTCAAGACAAAAACATCAAGCTCCTTCATGCCAAAGGAGATGCTAAACTAGTGGTTTGTCAGGTGAGAAACTTATATCAAACTAAGAACGAGAGATTACGCCACTACCATAATCTAGTCTGGAACTGAATTGAAAACTTCTATGCTTTCAGCATTTTTACAATTCTTAGGGAATTCAATGATAGAGTTGATGTTTTGGTCGTTTCAACCACTCTCTTGGTTCCTCACCTGGACTTCAAAGGAGACAAGTACACTATTGAATTCGTCTTTTGACCAAGTGTGCCTGATAATGCCAGTCATTGGTAGGTGTTTAACAATGATAATCAAATAATTGCCTTCCTAGAATAAAAAGATAGCTTTCAATAGCTTCACTTTGAAGGCAATGAGTCTCAACAGCTTGAACTACCTCCTGAATCAAGTTTAAGCACAGATGAAGAATTCTTACAACTGAAAGGAAACAAAATCTCAAAAGGCCTGATTTCTATTGAAAAGCTATTTTATAAACATGACAGGGTCATCAAACAACAACAAACAGATTCAAGCTCCTCCCAGGAGTTTGATCAGATAAATATGGGTACCAAGGAAGATCTCAAGATGGTGAACATTGAGAAATGTTGCACTCCTGAGGAGAGGTTCAAGTTCACTACTTTGCTCAACCAGTACATGGACATTTTAGCATACTCTTATGATGATTTGAAGTCACTCATGCCTGATAAAATTTACCATGACATTTCTCTCAAAAGTGATTCGGAACCTTACAAGAAAAATTCTAGGTAGTACAATCCAAAGATATCAGGTACTATTCTGTCTGAAATATAAAAAATGTTGAATGCTAAAATCATCTTCCCAATCCATCATTCCACATGGACTACAAACATAGTGCCTGTAAAGAAGAAGAATGGTGAAATCTGCCTCTGCGTAAATTTTAGAAATTTAAATCAATCATCCTTAAAGGATAACTATCCTTTGCCAATCATGGATCAAGTGCTTCAGACAATGACCAGTTTAGAGATGTTATCAATGTTGAATGGCTTCTCAAAATACAATCAAGTTGAAGTTGATGAAGCAGACCAACATAAGACTGCCTTCACCACACTTTGGGGCACATTTGCCTACTAGAGAATGCCATTTGGCCTGATAAACGTTGGCACCACCTTCCAAAGAGCAATGGACCTTGCTTTCAAAGATGAAATGGGTAAGTTCATTATAGTGTATTTGAATGATTTAACAGTCTTTTTTAAGTGTCACCCTAACCATATGCGCCACTTACAACAAGTGTTGGAATGTTGTTGTCAGAATGACATTTTTTTAAACCCTAAAAAGTCTATTTTTGGAGTAATTGAAGGAAAGCTTTTCAAACACATTGTGTCTAGAGAAGGCATAAAGATTGACTCAAACAGAGTCAAGTCCATCTAAGAGCTTACTCTTCCTACAAGTAAGACTGCAATTCACTCTTTCTTTGGAAAGGTGAATTTTTTACGAAAGTTTATCCCCAAATTTGCTGAGAAGACTCGCCATATTGTAAATATAATGAAGGGTAAGGCCACTTTCAGCTGGACTAAAGAAGGCAAATTGGTGTTCCAAGATATCAAGACAACTATTGCCCATGCCTCCATTTTGGTTTGTCCAAACTATAACAAAGCTTTCACAATATATAGTTATGCTTCTAAACACACTTTCAGCAATTTTGGTTCAACAAAACCAAGAAGGTTTGGAATCTCTTATTTCTTTTATGAGTTGTCCTCTCAAAGCTCATGAGCTGAAATACTCAAACATGGAGAAGCATGCTTATGCAATGGTGAAGGCAGTCAAGCATTTCCACTTTTACATCATAAATTTACACATTACTGCCTTGGTTCCTGACACCACAGTCAAATCCATATTAATTCAGCAGGAGTTTGAGATAAAAAGGGGTAATTGGATTGCAAAAATCCAAGAGTTTGATCTAGTTATCAAACTGATGAAGCTGGTGTGAGGAAAAAGCCTATGCCGAGTGACTGTTGATAAAAAGCCAAAACAAACAGAGCATGAAGAAGAAGAAGACACGCCAACAGTCCTCTTTGTCTCCACCACAAATGAGTGGTATTCAAGATTTGTTCATTTTCTTATTTATGGTGAGTGTCCTGCTCACCTATCTTATAAGAAAAAGACTATCAAGTTGAAAGCTACCAATTTTATCCTCTAGGACAACAGCCTCTATAAGAGGAGCCTTAATGGAGTGTTCTTTCACTGCGTGGATAAAGAGTATTAGAATCAGCTTTTGAAATCCTTTTACAATCTAGCCTATGGAGGACTTTTTTTGCTCTTGTGATTGCCCATAAAATTCTGAGTCAGGTACTACTATGCCACTCTATTTTAAGATGCTTAGAAATAGGTAAGAAAATATGAACTATGCTAGCAGTTTGTTGAAAAACCCAAGTTAGCTGCCCTACCTCTCAAGCCAGTGGTGATAGAAGGGCCATTTTAGTAATGGAGAATTGATTTAATTGGTGATATAAACCCATCTTCAAGTGCTGGACATGATTATCTTCTCACAGTGACAGATTACTTCACCAAATGGGTGGAAGCAATTTCAACCAAGCATGCTACTTCAGAAGTGGTATGCGATTTCTTCAAGGAGAACATCATTGTCAGGTTTGGGGTTCCAACTAAGATCATCACAGATAACGTAGCTTGTTTCACTTTTCAAGAAATTACTTGGTTTTGTTTCTACTATGAGATTACACTCTCCTACTCTTCTGATTACTTTTCACAAGGGAATGGACAAGCTAAATCAAGCAACAAGAACCTGGTGACTATCATCAAGAAGCTGGTAGATGAAAACCAAAGGACATGGCATAAAGCATTAGTTGATGCTCTTTGGATAGACAAAATTACATCAAAAAGGGCAATCGGTATGTCTCATTTCCAATTTCTTTATGTTCTCAATGCTGAGATACCGATCACCCTGGAATTGCTAGCATTAAAATTGGCCAAGGCAATTGAGAATCAAACATATGAAAGCTCCTTCGATAAGAGGATCATGTGCCTGACTGAGTTGGATGAGCAGAGAACTATGGTGGTGAACCGAATTGTTGCCCATCAAAGTCTGGTGAAGAATCTCTTCGACTAGAAAGCTCAAGACCGTAATTTCTACATTGGAGATCAAGTCATGTTGTGGGGCAAGAGGAGAGAACTAAAGGGAATGCATGGAAAGTTTGATTCCCTGTGGAGGGGCCCTTTTACTATTCATCAACTCAATGGTGAAAATAGTTTGTTGAGGTATCAAGATGGCATGCCCTTTTTTCTACCTCACAATGGGCAACATCTGAAGCACTTCAACTCTTGAAGTATCAGATAATATCATCTATACATGTGTATATTTGTATAGTCTTTAGTTCTATTTTATGCTTTTCCTTTTTATTTTTATTTTTTTCACCTTGCTTTCTTGTTGGTTAGCATGACTCCATAGCCCAATGGCACACTTCAAGGCACTGGAGATTCTAGTCTCTACTCCCCTCAGTTGTTCCAAAATTTCAACTGAAAAAAGTTTCCCAACTAGAGCCAGTTGTTGTTCCCAAAGTCTGTCACTCATTTTTAAGACAACACATAAACTATTTTTGGTCCTACAAGCCAAAAAATTCTCTCTTCCCTTTGTAAATTAAAATACTCTACATTTTATTTTGAGTTTCAATTGTGCACTCCAAGTTTTGTCCCTGTGCATTTCAATTTCGAGGTAGTAAGGGTTATGACACAGGGTGCGAGTTTTTCATTTTACGCAAGTTTTTCATTTTGCCTAAGGTTTTGTCTAAGTCTCAAAGTCAAGCAGAAGCTGCCGAGAGTCATCTGCTAGGACACATTATAATTTGTTTTTGTAAGCAGCAGAATGTGCCATGTGTCCCGTTATAACTCAACGGAGCGCGACAAGTGTCTGCATCCATGTTTCAAGTTTCTTATAAGTTTCAAAGCTTCTTTCAATAAGCTTCTCTCAGAGTTCTGCGGAGGGCACCAAGTGGCAACTGCAGAAGGTTTTAATATGTTTTTTCTAAATGCAACGAAAGTCACCATGTGTCCCTTGTAAAGCTCGGTAGAAGCTGCCAAGTGTCAACATCCGTAGTTTCTTCTTCTTGTTTCGTTATTGAGTAAGGACTATGGTGGCCCCATGTGAGTTGCTAAAGTAGAGCACACCAAGTGTCATCATCTATGTGAATCCAAATGAGTCCCAAATATTTTTATAGTGTTTCTAAAGCTCAACAAAAGCTGCCATGTGTCATCTTCTGCAAGACTCTCAAAAGGCATCTAAAGCTTCTATAAGTTAAGCGGATGTTGCCAAGTGTCCTCACCTATTTCATAGTGAAAAATGCCATATGTCACTTGTTAAGATCAACAAAAAGTTCCACATGTCCCCGTTCCCCTTTTGAAGCTGCTCGGGCAAGAAGTGTTATGGGCCCCATTTTCTGTAAGTTGATAAAGTTTCAAAGCAGTGGACTGTGACAGATGTCAAAAATGGAGAACTCCCAATACAAAGACACAGTAAAAAGGATGAAGCCCGATGGAAAGTAGCCAAAGCAAGTGGGAAAGACATGAAGGAACATTTCCTTCAGATAAAATGTCTGAAGGAATTCCTTTGGACATTTTGTCTGAAGGAATTAGAACCCGAAGACCGCCCAAAGGATGACCCCTAAGGGCAGGTACCTTTGCGAGGGGGATCTCGCTGACTAAAACACAGACCTTTCTCTAGACCCTAAAGGGTAGGTCCCCTTCGGGAAGGATCAAACAAGAAAGTTGAAGGAATTGCTAAGGAGGATGACGGGCCCACAACTGTCAAATTTAGGACAACCAACTAGCCGTTAGCTTTTAAATGATGACGGACCCAAAGATGTCAAATTCATGACAATGAAATAGCCGTTGATCTTTGCAGGCTTAAGTGCAGACTCGAATGCATTCAAAGGCCTTAAGGCCAAGGCCAAAAAAAAACCACTGAGAAGAAGCCGAAAGAGCCAGCCAAGCTGGGAATGTAGCCCTAAAAGCTCAAATGCCAAGAAAAGACAAAACTAGAAAGGAGAAAAGATAGCATAAGGGCTCAAATCGTAGCAGAAAGGGGGAGAGGCCAAAATATCTATAGAGTAGTTATTCTAGTAGGTGGAACAGTCTGCAAAGCAGATATTTTGACTGAAAAACATTGAAGGCATAGCCTATTGGTCTCCCTTGGAGTAAAGACAAAATAGACAGTTGCACAGACATCGAAGGGGACAGATCAAATGATCCAAATCCAAAAGAAGATATTTTGAGATAAAATGACACGCCACAGTTAAGGTGGCCACCCTATTCCAGCATGGCCCTCTTTGACAAAACTAAAAAATGTAATCAACGCATTGAATGCAAAGCATGGGCCATTCCATGAAATAGAGTGCCAAGCCTTTCTTGGCTACTATATATTTTAATCTCTTATTTTGTGCAAGAGAGATCTTTTTGGTTATAGAAGCAAAACTCTGCCAAAATCGAGAGGCAATCACTGAGACTTTGAGCTCAGGTTGTTCATCATATTTCTTTGTTTGAATGAGAAAACAAGTTACTTTCAGACTTTGTGTTGTTATAGCTTGTGTCATTTAGGGGATTGTTCTTATCTTTATTTTCTGAATGTGTTCTTGTCTATTTTAAAGAAATAAGTAGAACTAGTGGAAGTAATCAGGAAGGTGTCCTGAAGCCAACTATGGAGAGACTTTGTGCCCCCACAATCATCTTTAGTGTGTTTGTCTATTTTATGTTTCTATGTAAAGGACCTTGGGATGACTTTGTGCCGCAGTCGAGGTGGAGACTTTGTGCTACATCTCAGTCTGTTGGTTACTACGTCTTTTGTTACTAGTTACTTGTCACTACCTGAAAGAACTACTATTTTCTACAAAATCACTTTTGAAAGAAGAGAAGTGCCTTCAGTGTTTTCAACAGGATGTTCTCTTTTGTTTTTGAATATCATCTCTGAAAAAAGAGAGATGGATGGTGTTATCCTACCCCTGACTGTTACTTTCTTTTTATATATATAGTATATAGCCCCTCATATTTATAGGGAACCTCTCCTTGATGAGAGGAGAGATTTGTCCCCCTTTGATGTGGTAAACCTGCACATTTGGCCGACCAATCTCCCTATGCTATGGTTGAAGAGACCTATTTTGCTCATCAGTTAGCTAGTGACAAAATATTCACCCAATAGATATGATGGGTGCTAATTATGAATGGGCCAGGATGATAAAGACCAGATTGATGATGATGGATTATTAGATTGACACAAACAAAGTGATAAGATGCTAGCAGTATATTGACTAGGTAGGAGATCTGACCAAGGAATGAGTGATGGTGGATTGGGATGATAGGATGATGTGGATGATAAAAGGACTAGCTCAAGCCTTAAAACCAATTTTTCTCAAGATAGGATGGGATAGGATTATGTGATGGATATGGTAGGATAAGGACAAGTATGATGATACATGATGATGAAAGGATAAAAGGGTAAGATGAATGAGGTCGGGATGGTTTAGACCTTATGTGAACTAAAATCCCAACTAAGATTGTTAGGGTGTGGAGCTAAAAACTTCACCAAGGAGCATTCATTATCAGGTTCGAGTCTACACAGACACCGGCGTCGGTCAAGAGCGACCGACGTCGGTCACAGGCAGTTGCAGAGACACCGACGTCGGTAGAGAATCGGTCGATGGCGGTCACAGACAAGCAGCAGGAACCGACGTCGGTTACCTGCGTGTCCAGAAAGCTATTTTCGTGGACAGAAGCGAGTGTTTGCATGATAAGTTTGAGTTGGAGACTCAAGCTCGCATCTCTATTATTGGCATTACTATTTTTAGAGCCCTTGTTTAAGTGGTTTAACTGTTTGTTGGAAGTACATGCTCATGTCTCCTAATTCTATATGAAGAATTAGATCTTCTTAGCTTTGTAGTAGTTATTGTTGTAGAGAGTGAATTATTGTAATTCATTGTGTGTGAAGAACAGTACAGAATTGAATCAATCCAGGGTTGTTGGAGTTGATTGTTCTTGAGAGAGATAGCTTTTGAGGAATAGAGATCTATTGAGAGATCTATACATCTAGGAGAGGTGTGGAAGAAAGAAGCTTTTTTCAATTGTATTCTTTTTGTAAAGAGTTTGTTAATACAAGTTTTTAGGGTGTTTACTTGTATCTCTTGTTCTTGCTATTATCATTCTAATTACTTGTCAATCTGATTTAATTCCGTGTTTATTGTTGTCACAATTGTGATCTATTATTGGTTTGATCCCCCAACAAGTGGTATCAGAGCCAAGTTACAGGTTCAGAGCTTGATAATTGGTATCAAAGTTCAGGTTCACTAACAGGTGGTTCAGATCTGTGTAGTGTGTATTGATTACAGGTTTTCACAAGAGTTTTTATAGGGATTTCTGTTTGAGTGGGAGAAGCAATGGCAGATGAAAGTAAATTGAGAATGGAAACGTTCAATGGCAAAAATTACCAACACTGGAGAATGCAGATAGAAGACTATTTGTATCAGAAAGATCTCTACTTACCGTTAGGAGGTATTGCAAAGAAGCCCAAAGACATGGATGATGAAGAATGGGAAGTTCTTGACAGAAAGGCTATAGGTTCTATAAGACTGAGTCTAGCATCCACTGTGATATCCAATTTATCACAGGCAAAGTCTACGGTAGAGTTGATGACTACGTTAGCAAATTTGTATGAAAAACTATCAGCTTCCAATAAGGTATATCTTATGAAGCAGTTATTTAATTTGCATATGAATGAAGGTGGATCTATTTCTACTCATCTAAATGATTTCAATGGTATTGTGAATCAATTAAGTTCAGTGAATATAGTGTTTGATGATGAGATAAAAGCTCTTTTGATATTATGTTCTTTGCCTGAAAGCTGGCATGGCTTAGTAATGGTAGTAAGTAATACTGCATCTGCATCAAATATTTTGAAAGTAGAGGATGTTGTTAGTGTTATCTTGAATGAGGAAATACGCAAGAAAAGAACAGAAGAGGCATCGAGAATGCTTTAAGTTTTGAGAGCAGGGGAAGGCAGAAAGAGAAGAGCAAGAAAAGCAAAGCAAGATCCAAATCAAAGGGGAAACGCAGATCTAAATCTAGAAATGGCAGGAAGCCACAATGCTGGAATTGTGGAAAGATGGGGCACATAAACAGAGATTGTTGGTCAAAGCTTAAGGAGGACAACCAGCACGAAGGAAAGGAAGAAGCCAAGATTGCAGGTATTGCACAGGATGCTTTAATTTTCTCTCTGCATAATAATATAGAATCTTGGGTATTAGATTCGGGTGCATCTTTTCATGCTACTCCTAACAGGGAATATTTTCAGTGACTATATCCATGGAGATTTTGGAATAGTGTATCTAGGGGATGATGAGCCCTGTAAAATAATTGGCAAAGGTAAAGTGCAGCTGAAGATGCAGAATAGCAACACATGGGTGTTGAGAGATGTGATGCATGTTCCTAGCTTGAAGAGAAATTTGATTTCTGCAGAAAAGTTAGGGAATGAGGGTTGTACAATAACTCTCACAGTAGAATCTTGGAAGGTGACCAAGGGTGCACTTGTTATGGCCAGAGGTAAGAGAGAAGGTACTCTCTATTTGTGTAATTGTGTTACTAACAAATCTCCTTCTGTATTATCTACTTCAGATGTGGATGCTAAATTGTGGCACTCAAGGCTTGGCCACATGAGTGAGAAGGGGATGTCAATTCTTAAGTCTAAAGGTATACTTTCAGATTTAAAAGGCATAGATCTAGAGTTTTGTGAGCACTGTGTATTTAGAAAAAAGAAAAAGGTTAGTTTTCTCAAAATTGGGTCTACTAAGAAGAGGCACAAGTTGGAGCTTGTTCACACAGACGTGTGGAGACCGGCTCAGGTTACTTTCATTGGAGGATCATAGTACTATGTATCTTTCATAGATGATGCCACAAGGAAGGTATGGATCTATTGTATTAGAAAGAAATCTGACGTATTTGATACTTTTAAAGTTTGGAAAGCTATGGTTGAGAATGAAATAGGTAAAAGATTAAAGTGCCTGAGATCAGCCAATGGCGGTGAGTTTTGCAGTCATAAGTTCAGAGATTATTGTTACATGCATGGAATCCGTAGGCAAAGGACGGTTCCAAGGACACCTCAGCAGAATGGAATTGCTGAAAGGATGAACATGACAATAATGGAGTGTGCAAGATGTATGAGATTGCATGCCGGTTTGCCCTTACAGTTTTGGGCACAAGCTGTTGACACTGCAGTGTACCTGATTAATAGAGGACCCTCTACAGCTCTGGATGGTGGTATTCCAGAAGAGGCATGGACAGGTAAAAAGGTTGATCTCTCATATCTCAAAGTTTTTGGTTGTGAAGCCTTTGTGCATATAGATAAGGAAAATAAAAAGAAGCTTGATGCTAAGTCTATGAGATGCACGTTTATTGGCTATGGCTCAGATGATTTTGGTTACAGATTGTGGAATCTAGAAACTAACAAGGTAATCAGGAGCCGTGATGTTGTTTTCAATGAAAGAGTGATGTATTGTGATCAGCTAAGGAAGTTGAATCAATCTGAGCAGAGCAATGGTGAATTGGATGAGGTGAAAGTCCAAGATGAGCTCGCGGGAAAAAGAAATAATCACTTACAGGAAAACACAGAGACCGACGTCGGCATGTTAGGAACCGGCGTCGGCAGGACAGAAACCGGCGTTGGCCATACAGAGACCGACGTCGGCCGTACAGGTACCGAGGTCGGTCAGGCAGAACCGACGTCGGCCAGTAACAGGTCTTCAGGTGACCGAGGTCGGTCACTATCAGAGAATTTGGGTGGACAGCGTGTTGTGGACGAGTCTCAGACACCCATCAGGAGGTCAGAAAGGGTGAGTAAGCCTCCAATTAGATATTCTCCTTATTTATTTTATTTATTGCTAACCGATGGTGGAGAACCAGAGAGTTTTGAAGAAGCAATACAGGTGGAGTCCAAGAGTGAGTGGGAGCATGGCATGGTTGAGGAGTTGGAGTCCTTAAGAGAGAACCAAACATGGGATTTGGTTGAATTGCCAGCTGGTAAGAGAACACTTAAGAACAGATGGACCTACAGGTTGAAGGAAGGTGAGAATGGACAGATGCGATATAAGGCCAGATTAGTGGTAAAAGGATTTGCACAAAAGCCAGGTATTGACTTTGATGAGATTTTTTCTCCTGTTGTTAAAATGACTTCAATAAGGGTTGTATTGTCTTTGGTTGCTTTTGAGGATTTGCATCTTGAGCAGCTAGATGTTAAGACAGCATTTCTTCATGGAGATTTGGATGAGGAAATCTATATGGAACAGCCAGAAGGATTTGAGGTCAAGGGTAAGGAGAAGTTTGTGTGCAGGTTGAAGAAAAGCTTGTATGGCCTCAAGCAAGCTCCTAGGCAATGGTACTTAAAATTTGACAGGTTTATGACTGAGCATGGCTACAGTAGGTGTCAATCAGACCATTGTGTGTATTTCAAGAGATTTGATAACGGTAGATATATTATTCTATTGTTGTATGTAGATGACATGCTGGTTGCAGGGTCTCACATGCAGGATATCTCAGAGCTTAAGGTAAAATTAGCTCAAACGTTTGCTATGAAGGATTTGGGAGCAGCAAAGAAAATCCTTGGCATGAGCATTAAGAGAGACAGGAAAAATCACAGGTTGATATTGTCTCAAGAAGATTATGTGGACAAGGTGTTGAAACGGTTCAATATGCAGGATGCTAAACCGGTAAGCACACCTTTGGCTGGACATTTTAAGTTGAGTAAAGAACAATGTCCTAATTCATATGATGAGGTAGAGTACATGAGTAAGGTTCCATATTCTTTCACAGTAGGGAGTTTGATGTATGCAATGGTGTGTACTAGACCGGATATTGCCCAAGCAGTGGGAGTTGTAAGTAAGTATATGGCCAATCCAGGTAAGGAACATTGAAAAGCAGTTCAGTGGATCCTTAGATATCTGAAAGGAACCAACAGTAGGCACTTGTGCTATGGAGGTTCAGATACTTCTCTACATGGCTATGTAGAATCAGATATGGCAGGTGATTTAGATGGCAGGAGGAGCACTACAGGTTATGTATTTACTGTAGGTGGAACGGCGGTTCGCTGGATATCTAAGTTGCAGAAGGTTGTTGCCTTGTCAACTACAGAAGCAGAGTATATTGCAGCCACAGAAGCTAGCAAGGAAATGATATGGATGACACGGTTCATGGATGAGCTTGGTAGGGAGCATGAGAGTTGCAGATTGTATAGTGACAGTCAGAGTGTAATCCATTTGGCCAAGAATTCGGCCTTTCATTCAAGAACAAAGCACATACAGCTAAGGTATCACTTCATACGACAGGTATTGGAAGATGGTGAGTTGAAGCTGGAGAAGATCCATACAGATAGGAATCCTGCTGATATGCTAACAAAGCCGGTTACAAAGGAGAAGTTGAATCTTCATTCAACTTCTGTTAGTCTTCATGATTGAGTTGAAGATGGTGGAGCTAGAAGATGTTGTTGTACAGGTATTGGTGCAGCTGTTTATCTCCAAGTGGGAGATTGTTAGGGTGTGGAGCTAAAAACTTCACCAAGGAGCATTCATTATCAGGTTCGGGTCTACACAGACACCGGCGTCGGTCAGAAGTGACCGACGTCGGTCACAGGCAGTTGCAGAGACGCCGACATCGGCAGAGAATCGGTCGACGGTGGTCACAGACAAGCAGCAGGAACCGACGTCGGTTACCTGCGTGTCCAGAAAGCTATTTTCGTGGACAGAAGCGAGTGTTTGCATGATAAGTTTGAGTTGGAGACTCAAGCTCGCGTCTCTATTATTGGCATTACTATTTTTAGAGCCCTTGTTTAAGTGGTTTAACTGTTTGTTGAAAGTACATGCTCATGTCTCCTAATTCTATATGAAGAATTAGATCTTCTTAGCTTTGTAGTAGTTATTGTTGTAGAGAGTGAATTATTGTAATTCATTGTGTGTGAAGAATAGTACAGAATTGAATCAATCCAGGCTTGTTGGAGTTGATTGTTCTTGAGAGAGATAGCTCTTGAGGAATAGAGATCTATTGAGAGATCTATACATCTAGGAGAGGTGTGGAAGAAAGAAGCTTTCTTCAATTGTATTCCTTTTGTAAAGAGTTTGTTAATACAAGTTTTTAGGGTGTTTTCTTGTATCTCTTGTTCTTGCTATTATCATTCTAATTACTTGTCAATCTGATTTAATTCCGTGTTTATTGCTGTCACAATTGTAATCTATTGTTGGTTTGATCCCCCAACAAAGATAAGATAGGATGAGGTTAAATTAGATGGGTGATGACAACAAGGTCAAGACAAGTGATGGGATATGGACTTAGGACAAGATGTGGATAAGAAATGATGCGATTAGGATATGCAGGTGATGGGAGGATGACCAATGATGGGTGGCTTAGTATAGGATATGACTAAAAGGATGTACAAGGGAACAAAAAGTATGTACAAGAGGGTAAGACAAGGATATACAAGATGATGATTAGGCAAGGATGTATAAGATGATGGTGTGATGACCAAGGATAAGGGGATATAGTGGGACTAGGAAGGGATGAGGGATGTACAATGGGATGATGATAAGGATGTACAAGATGAGATGTGGGTGATGGGGATGTGGTCAATGATGGGATGAAAAAAATATGTGGGATGGGGTAGTACAATGAATAAGGATACAAAAGGATGATGTCAAGGATGTACAAGGAAATATGATGAGATAAGAATATACAAGGGGATGATCGAATAATGATGAAGAGATGTGAGACTAGGAGGGGATGAAGACAAGATGGATGATGATGAGGATATACAATGTCAAAGGATATACAAGAGTATGATGGGATAAGAATGTATAAAAAAGACAAAATGATGGGGCAAGGATATACAAGATGATGGATTATGTAAAGACCTAGATAATTGTGTATAGGTTCAGATGAAGGCTAACTCAGCTCACAAACAACACAGGTCTAACACAACACACACCCAAGAAAGCAAGTTAAAACCTATGATTAGTAGACTTAAGGGTGTGTAAATTGATGCCTACACCATCCAATAGCTTCACAAGTGAGGCTATAGGCTGTGACCCATTATGAAATTAGTTGAACCCTCTCAACCCCACTTTTACTTGATAACTACTTCAAAGCTAATACTGACTCTTGTATTGGTACACCTATTATAACTGAAAGGTCCTATGCTAGGTTGAACAGACTCTCTAGGGGCATCCCCTCTATATACAAAGGTACAGTGGGGCCTAAGTCTATATAGGGTGTTGTCTAATGCCTGGTTTAGAGAGTTAACTTTTCTCTTTCATGGATGCCCTGTATGGAGTCAACCACTTAGCCTAATGATAGTTATCCCTAATATTTATAATCCACCAAAACATGGAGTTTGGATTAATGTGTGGTGGTGAAATCCATGGTCACTATCCCCCTAAGACTATGGCAAGTGCGTGGGTGTAAATTGCATGTCATGTTGCTCCTAGAAAAGAAAATGGGAGGGTTTGTAGGTGGTTCTTGATCTCTCAGGAATCACCACAAAGATGCAAGGGAGAGAGCATACACCAACCGTAACCCTCAAGATACAAACATGCAAAACAAAAGATTAATTAACTGATTAGATTAAGATGTGTGATTATATACAATATGAAATACAAGAATATACAAGCAAATATATATACAATCTAATGATATGTACAAGGAAAAGTGACTAAAATGATTTTTAAAATTCCCAAGAGATATATTGACAGGCGGCTTGCAATCACATGGGTTAGTAGTTTAATGAGGGCACTCAAAAGAGGGGTCCTACAACACCAAAATTAGTTTTTTATGATTTTCTACAAAACTGCCACTCTTTGCAAAAATGTAGATGCACAAGGCGAAACTGTAACTAAAATACACAAAGTCACAATTGGGGGGTCAAAATCACTAAACATGAGTTGTGATTTTGTAAAGGGTTAGATGATCATGAAGGTTGCCTACAAAATTGTGGTTAGCTAATACAAAATCATGACTTAAGTCAACAAAATCACTACTGACTATAAATCGATAGTTGTGGTTTTGTTTATAAATGACAAGAATATTTGACATAAAAAGGGGCCTATATAGGGTATGATATATTGTTTAAGTGTCCAAAAATGCTTATTTATAGACAGATTATGATAGATTTAAACAAATTTTATGATGTATTCAAAATCTATGAACAAATAATAAGATGCCTATCAAAATGGATAAAACCCTATAAAAACATAAAGTTATTTTCTATTGAATTTTATGCTAAGTGTTGGGAATTGAGGTGTCTCAACCTTGACAAGTTTGGATACTATTTACGAAGTACTATTTTGAGCACTATTCATGGTGACATGGTAGTGGGGCCCATAGTGGGTCCTAGGATGTGGGCCCATGGTGGATCCCAGGTGACATGGAGTAGTGATGTGGCTTGTGATGAGTTGGCATGGCCCATGGAGGAATCTACATGTTGTAAGTGGAAGTGGGGCTTACCACTCCACTAAGGAGACAAGTGGCTGTCTTTTGTGATGTAAATAATTTTGCTTTACATGCAAAATGACAAAAAAATGGATATGGGGTGAATTTTTAAGTGGCCTCATGATCTTGAGTGGAAGGAGAAGTCAAAAGTTGGAGAGTCTCTTGGAAGCGTGTGGAGTCACATGGGATAGTGGAGAACAAGTTACTATTCTAGTTTTGAGGCACATATGAGAGTGGGGCACCATTTTGGAGGCTTGTAAGAGTAGAGGATGATGTGTCATAAGTGGATGATCCATTTTTGACTAAAAAACAAGCCTACAAACATGATACTATTGTTAAATAGTGGTGCCACTAAAGAGTGATGAATTTATTACCTTCCCCATTAATTTTCTTCATCATGTAATCTACTTTGTAAATTCTATAATTAGAAACCATTCTCCTTTGTAAGAACAAGAATCATGAATCTTGTGTGAAACTTGTATGCAAGTAGCTAAGCTTTGTAATCTTATAAGCTAGAAAGTTATGCAAAGGCACTGAAGATTTGTGTAACCAGTTCTTCTCCTAGGTGTAGTATACTGGTGAAGCTCCTATAAGGTTACTTTGCAAGCGTCTGGTGTATGCTTGTTGATTAAATAATACATTGGGTTGCTTTGGAGTGTGTGGTTTTTTTTTCTTGAAAGGGTTTTTTTCACGTATATCACTTGTTATGGTATGTTGTATTTTTTGTTATGTGTTTTTCTTATCATTTCTATAATATTTCAAATTAGTTTTCTATTTTCCTCTCGAGGTTATGTGTAAAGGAATTATTTTTTATATCTTTATATTCCTTTCAAGTAGTATCAGATCCTGGCCAGTTTTAGTTCTAGTTGTGGGTTTGTTGGATTTTTTGAATTAATCTAGTTTGAGTGGGAGCTTGTGCAAGAGCTATTTGGACTTCTTTGTTGCAAGAATTTTAAGATGGCAAGCACATCAGGGAGAATGGAGGTTGAAAAAAATTTAGGCAATAATTTTGAGATGTGGAAACTCAAGATGGAAGATCTATTGATTGACTATGATTTATGGGATGCCATTGATGAGAATGTCTAGAGACTTATATATACAGTTGAAGCATCTAAGTATGATTTGCTGGATCAGAAAGCTAAAGGTCTCATCAGATTGTGCCTGACAAATTCAGTAGTGACTAATGTCCACAAAAAGACTATAACAAAGAAGTTGTGGAAGAAACTAGGTGAGATCTACCAAGTTAAGTCTCTTGTAAATAAAATTTTCTTGAGAAAGAAATTGTATTCTTTGACAATGGATGATGGTGGAAAAATTACAAAACACCTAGAAGCATTTAATATGTTGGTGGCTCAATTAGTATCAATTGGTGTTAAAATGGATGAGGAAGAGAGATTTCAAATTTTGCTTTGTTCTTTGACTGACTAGTGGGATTTTCTTATGATGGATATAGGAAGTACTTCTATAACTTTGAAAGTTGAAGATGTTGTAGGTTCCTTGCTTTCTGAAGAAACGAGAATGAAAGTTTCCATTAGTGCCAAAGAGGCCCTAAATGTTCATGGAAGATCTAAATAAAAAGGCAAGAGGAATGAGAAGCAAGAAAAGTCTAGATCCAAGTCCAAGGGGAAATCCAAGTCTCCTGGAAAAACCAAGGTGATATGTTGGAACTGTGGGAAGTGTGGCCACTACCGATCAGAGTGTAAAGAAAAGAAGAAACAAAAGAAGTGTGATTCTAATTCAAAATCTGAGAGGGAAGGTGGTGAAGGTTTCATTGCAACCTTGGCAACCCATGCAGGGAATGATGTATGGTTAATTGATTCAAGTGCATCTTTTCATATAAATTCTAATAGAAATTGGTTTTCCATGTATGAGGAGTTTGATGGAGGTAAGGTGTACTTGGGTGATGATTCTTCCCTTACCATTGTTGGTCGTAGTAGAGTCAAAATCAGATTTCCAGATAGAATAATTAAATGGTTTGATGGTGTATTGCATATCCCAGGGTTATCTCATAATTTATTATCTGTGAGCAAACTAATTGATGCAGGTGTGCAGTGTTCATTTTTTGAGGTAGGTTGTAAGATGGTTAGAGGTGTTATGGTGATAGCTAAAGGTGTTAGGATTGGAACTTTATACAAGTTTGATGCATGCACAGTAGAGTGCAATAGTACTTCTATGAAGACTAGATTTGAGACTACTCCATTGGATAAAGAGGTAATCACTATATCTATGGACGGTCATCATTTCTGGGTACCTAAGGGTGCTCATTCTATGGAGTTAAAAAAATTTGTAGAGAAGACTATGTTATGTCACCAGAGACTTGGCCACATTGGTGAAAAAATTCTTAGGACCTTGAATAGTAAAAACATTGTTGAAGTTTTGATTGATTGTTAATATTGAATTTGATTTCTGTGAGCATTGTGTTTATGGTAAACATAACCATGTTTAGTTTTACTCTAGTTCTTATAAGTCCAGTGGTGTTTTGGATCTTATTGATTCTGATGTATTTGTTCCTATTAATGTTCCTTAGATTTCAAAATCCATGTATTATGTTTCATTTATTGATGATTATAGTAGAAGGACATGGGTTATTTTTTAAAGAGTAAATCTGAAGTTTTTAGTCATTTTAAAGAAATCAAATCAATGGTTGAGTTGAAGATTGAAAAGAAAATAAAATATTTGAGAACTGACAATGGTGGTGAGTTTTGCTCTAATAATTTTGATAGATTTTATAAAGATTGTGGTATACAGAGACAAAAGACAACTCCATATTCACCTCAACAGAATGGAGTTACAGAAATAATGAACATAACTTTGATGGAAAAGCTTAGGAGTATGCTTAGTGGTGTTGGACTGGAACAAAGGTTTTGGGCCAAAGCTATAGCCACTGCTTGCTACCTAATCAACAAGTTTCCTACATCAAATCTTGTTGATAAAATTCCTATGAAAGCATGGTCTAGCTGAAAACCTTCATTGAGACATCTTAGAGTTTTTGGTTGCAAGGCATATGCGCATGTGCCAAAGGAGAAGCAGCCAAAGTTGGAGAACAAGGCTATGAAATGTATGTTCATCGATTATAGCTATAGTGTGAAAGGATACAAGCTTTAGGATCCAATAACACAGAAGGTAATTTATTCTAGAAGTGTTATTTTTGTTGAGACTAAGTCTTTTTTTGTTACATTGTAACCAGATAAAATAGAAAAGAAAGATGTGATTCAACTTCCTCATACGTGAGAAAGTTGAGTTGAGGCCACGAGAGTGACAAGAAGTTAGAGGAGAGACCATCAAGCTCTGAATCTTTGGAAGAGGAGGTAGATGAAGAAGAACCTCCACATCAACTTGTTCGAAGGTCTACAAGACATAGTCAACCACCATAAAGGTATTCTCCTAATGATTGGAGATGTATATTTTTTTTAAGTACTAACATTGATGAACTGAGATTTGTAGAAGAAGCTTTGGGTATGAATGATGTAGAGTCCTAAAAGGTTTATATGGAGGAAGAGATGGCATATTTGAAGAAGAATGATACATGAAAACTTGTACCGTTACCTAAAGGACATATGCAGGTTGGATGCAAATGGGTGTTCAAGAAAAAGATTGGTTTAGATGATAGTGTTGAGAAGTACAAAGCTTGGTTGTAAAAAGATACTCTTAGGTTGAGGGTGTTGACTACTGTGAGATTTTTCTCCTGTTGTTAAAATGGCATCCATTAGATTTTTTCTTTCTATTACACCATCTCATGATTTAAATATTGAGGAAATGGATGTGAAGACTATCTTCCTTCATGGTGATTTGGAGGAGTAGATTTATATGACACAACTAGAGCAATATGTGGAGAAAGGTAAAATAAATTTGGTTTTCAAGATAAAGAAATCCTTGTATGGTCTCAAGCAAAGTCCTAGGATGTGGTACCAAAAATTTGATACATATGTATTAAGTTTGGGGTTCGAGCGGTCTAAATCTAATCATTATGTTTATTATAAAATTGATGGTGATCATTTTCTCATTATTACCTTATACGTTGATGATATGTTATTTGTTGGCAATGGGAAAGTTTTGATTTCAGAGCTCAAATCTCAACTCTCAGTAAAATTTGAGATGAAATATCTTGGTGTTGCAAGACACATTCTTGGGATGGAGATTAGGAGAGAGAGATAGAACAAAAAGCTATGGCTCAGCCAGAGTAAGCATATGAATTTTATTCTATAGAGATTTAACATACAAGATTGTAGACCATTATGTGTTCCTTTTTTCATTGGAATGAAGTTATCTATTGTACAATGTCATACATCCCCATTAGAGATGGAAGACATGAGCAGAGGGTCTTACTAGAGTGCAGTCGAAAGTCTAATGTATTATATGGTCTATACTAGACCAGACATTACCCAAGTAGTTGGAGTTATTTCCCGTTATATGTCTAATCCTTGTAGAGTTCATTGGGATGCAGTTAGAAGGGTGTTTATATATTTGTGAGGTATCTCAGAGTATTCTTTATGTTATCATAGTGACATGATTGGAGACAGGCATCCTCTTGACATTCTTGGTTATATCAATTTAGATTGGGCAGGTGGTGTTGATAGTAGAAAATCCACCAGTGCTTATGTGTTTACATTGTTTGGTGGTGCAATAAGTTGGATGAGTAAGCGATAGGTTGTGGTCACTTTGTCCACTACAGAGGTAGAGTATATGGTAGCTACCCATGCCTATAAGGAAGCCATTTGGCTTAATATAATGTGTTCAGATATTGGGTTGAAATAGGGTGCAGTGATAGTTTATTGTGATAGTCAGAGTGTTATTTGCCTAACAAAGAACCCAAATTTTCATGCCAAGACAAAACATATTGATGTGAAATATCATTTTGTGAGAGATATGGTCAAGGATGGCAGGGTGAAGCTGATAAAGGTAGAGACTTTGATGAATATTGTAGATTCATTGACTCAGCCCATGAGCATAGAGAAGTTCAGATGGTGTTCAGAGTCTATGGGCCTCTTGGCCCCTAGATGTTAAGATCATGTTGGTAAAGTCCCTTTGGGTCTTGCAAGGTATTCAACAAGTAGGAGAATGTTGAGAATTGAGGTGTCTCAACCTTGACAAGTTTGGATATTATTCAGAAAGTACTATTTGTGGGTCACTATTCATGGTGACATGGCAGTGGGGCTCATGGTGGGTCCTAAGATGTGAGTCCATGGTGGGTCCCAAGTGGTGGATCCCAGGTGACGTGGAGTAGTGATGTGGCTTGTGATGAGTTTTTATGGTCCGTGGAGGAATCTACATGATGTAAGTGCATGTGTGTTGAAGTGGGGCTTACCACTCCACTAAAGAGACAAGTGGTTGTCTTTTATGATGTACATAATTTTGCTTTAAGTGAAAAATGACAAAAAAATGGATATGGGGTGAATTTCTAAGTGGCCTCATAATCTTTAGTGGAATGAGAAGTCAAAATTTGATGGAGAGTCTCTTGGAAGCATGTGGAGTCACATGGGATAGTGGGGAACAAGTTACTATTCCATTTTTGAGGCACATGTGAGAGTGGGGAACCATTTTGGAGGCTTTTAAGAGTGGAAGATGATGTGTCATAAGTGGAGGATCCATTTTTAACTAAAGAAAAAGCCTACAAACATGATATTATTGCTAAATAGTGGTGTTCCTAAAGAGTGGTGAATTTATTGCCTTGCCCATTAAGTTTCTTCATCATGTAATCTACTTTGTAAATCATATAAGTAGAAACCATTCTCATTTGTAAGAACAAGAAGCATGAAGCTTGTATGAAGCTTGTATGCAAGTAGATAAGCTTTGTAAGCTAATAAGCTAGAGAGTTGTGCAAAGGCACTGAAGCTCTGTGTAACCAGTTCTTCTCCTAGTATACTATTGAAGCTCCTAGAAGGTTGTTTTGTAAATGTATGGTGTATTCTTGTTGATTTAATAATACATTGGGTTGCTTTGGAGCGTGGGTTTTTTTCTATAAGGTTTTTCCCCACGTATATCACTTGTTATGGTATGTTGTATTTTTGGTTGTGTGTTTTTCTTATCATTTCAATACTATTTCAAATTGGTTTGATAGTCTCCTCTCAAGGTTTAATGTAAAGGAATTGTTTCCTCTATTTTTATATTCCTTTCACTAATTCTACCTTCATAAAATTTCAAAGATATCATGTAGATAGAATCAAAATGACCAATTTGCAAAATCATGACTTAGACTACAATATCGCTATTTAAAAGATCAAAATCGCTATTCTAAAGATCTCAAAATCTATGGTTTTGTCAAAAATAGATTAAAAAAAGGGTAAGGAGAGTGGGCTTGATTTTTCCTTTGAATTAATCTCCCTGCCTCTCTTTTATTATCCCTGCAAGCCACTCAAATGATACACAGAGACCTTGTTACCACATATGGTTAGTTGATCGATAGGTATTTAGATCAAAAATCTTCTTTAACAAGATATGTTTAAACCATATGATGATAAAACCTCCTGCAAAATAGATTATCAAAATAGAACCTATAAGATGAAAAACAACAGACAAGCTCTAGTAGTTCTATAAACAAAATTACAAAATCATGACTTACGGGCCTAATACCATGATTACCAGGGTAAAGACGTAGCTTTAAAATTTATGACTTTGTTTTTGGGGAATAAATAGTCTAGATGCCAGGTTATCTTCTTTGACCCTACACATGAGATATAAGAACGCTTCCTAACAAAACACAAATTCATCTACAGAGGGTTAGCCAAAATAAAACACAAAGACATGACCTTAAATACTAAATTCGACAAAATCATGATTCAACCCTAAAAATATGTTACTATCATGGCAAGACCGCAACTCTCTAAGTTGTAGTTTCGTTAGAAGTCAAAAATATCCACAAGTCAAAAACTGTTAGTAGTTAGCAAAATCATGACTGTTTAGACAAAATCGCTACTCTAATGACAAAGTCACAGTTCCTAAATCGTGGTATTGTCAAATGTCAAAAACCTATCATGGTCACAGAAATAATTAGTGATCAGGAAAAAAGGCTAAGACAACATCGTAATTCCTAGGGATAAGATCGTGCCTACACATAATAAAGTCATGAATACTAGTACAATACCACAATTTCGATATGTGCATGCAAAATTTCAAAAAAAATCTTGATCCAATTAGACCTGCAAGCTAGAAAAAACACTTATAAGATGCAAAATTATTAGTTTTAGAGGGATTGATCCCATCGTGGTCGTCAAAATTTAGATGATTTTTGAGCTCTATGGATTAAATTGTATAATTCAATCAACCTAAATAACCAACTACCTAGTTAAAGTGATAGAGCCATTAAGACCTAATGCAATAGATGAATATACGATTGAAAATAATTATTAAAATCCTAAATCTAAGTGATCTACAACATGATCAAATGGAATTCAAAACAAAGAGATTGGATTGGATTGATATACCTTGAATTCAGATTTTTACACTATGATCTTGTTTGATCAAGAATTGATGATGAAGGATGCTTAGACATAGATTTGATATGAGAATGGTAGATTGTTTCCATGGAGGAAGAGGAGTGATTTAAATAGAAAGAGGAAATGAATATCAATGGTTGAGGTTTAAACTTGGTTGAAGGAGATCAATGGATGAGAATTATCCAAGGAATTTAAAATTCCTTGGAAGCCTCTAGATTTAGAAGCTTCTTAGAGAGGAAGGGTAATAATAGAGAGGATTCTAAAATCTTCCAATTATAGAATCCTCATAGGGATTAATTGGGATTAAGGATGGAATAGATAGGGATTATGTATGTGATTAGGGACTAGGAGTGTAGGATAGCCTAGGCATAAGACTAGTAGGTGGGCCATTGAGAATTTAAAATTCCCAAATAATAGGTAAGATAATATTAGAATAGGATAATGGAAATTTAGGATAAATTAATGATGAAATGAGATAGAATAAGTTTAGTGGATGAAGGATAATGAAAGGGGCATTAGATAAATGGACGGACAATAATATAAATGAGCAATTTTAGGTGCATACACCCTATTAGAACCCTAATTATGTTTTCTTTCTCATTTATTTCCTCGAACACAATCAAATAAAAAAATTATGAATAATGAAATCATAATAATTTCATAAGCCATCTAACCCATGTTTTCCATACGCATGACCACGCATAATGTGGTTTGAAAACAAGTTAATATAAGTCAAAACCATAATGCCTAAATTATTATTAGGTTCCAAAAGCTAACCATCAATTAATCCACGAACCTTGACATCATTACCATAACTCTCCACATTAGTAATAAGACAAGTCAATCCTCATCATGATGTATTTTGACTTTTATATCCTATGCATATAGTACAACCCATGTCTCATATAGATAGATAGATATTGTGTGTGTGTGTGTGTGTCAAATATACAATATTTTATAAATCAAATATATAGTTGATACATTTATAGTTGTGGGTCACCTTAATTTTTACGTGGGTAGGGTGTCATGCTCTACAAATAAAATACAGACCTAGCATGTCTGAGATATCTCTCCAAATGATAGGTTCAAGACCGCAATCCTATAGGCCCTCCCTATGCTCTAGCTAGCTTTGTCTCTAGCTCAATCACCCTCACTATTCGAACTCTCTCTCTCATTTTATTCCTACTACAAAAGTATAGATATATGTAGCCATATATGTGGCTAAGTCTACCTATAAAATCACCACCTATTGCCATGTTACATCCTCTCCTCCTATCGAAAATACAATCATAGTAATAGTAACACTCTACTCTCATCTTTGTAGCTCTTGTGCAATAGCTCCTAATAGCCTAAACCACCCAGTATGCTCTATATTATATTTTTATCAAGTATCACCACATCTAATATCTCATGATGTGTAGCCTCGACATGGATCCCCAACATATAGTCTCCACAACATCATCACTAAAATCACACTAAATCAAAGTCAAATCCAAATATATCTAAATTTTTTGAAGTAAAATCTATCACTAGCATGCATATCTATAAGGTTAGAAATAAATTGATAGTAAACACTTAATTCATATTTATATCTTCCAATGAGTGTCTCTCTACAACAATATCACTGCCATCCCTACCCCCAAGGATAATCTTATCCTCTCATCTCTAGATCTAGTGAGCTCCCACCCATCTCTCTCACTACACCAGTAGAACATGATGCCCTAATAGCCTCTGACATATTTGGGTGACCCATCTGTTAGGTATAAGTGTGGAAGCCTCTACCATATGTGAATTAGGATTATCCCTAAACTATTACTCTACCCTCTCCTCCATCTGTTATTTTTTCATCTCATCTTCCCTTATGAGGCATGATGTAGCCTTAACATTGGAACATTTATCGGTGGCCCTTGTCCCCTTACTTCTCATGGCTCTTTATAGTTCCTCACCCAATGAGGTATAACATCTAGAGGTGACACTGTGTGTGGCTGACCAAAGTGACCCAAGATCCAAGCACACAAGTGAGACTCAAACCACCACATGTAGTGGTTCATAACCATTGCTCTCCCCTATGTTTGTATCATGGATGTCCATGTATGTCATGAATCCATAGTCCCCTAGTAAGGCATCCATATGATCTAATCCCACATCATGATTTATGAGGATATATATTTGTGGATCTACCACATTCTATGATCATGCATGCATTTTCTCACTTGAGATAGACAGTCTTTAATTTGATGTGGTAGTCTTGTTGGATGGTACATTAGGAACTGCTTAAGGACACAACATGTAAAAAGTGTAATGGGACCCATCTTCTATTTTCCCTTTATTAGCATGCCATATAATTCATGAACCAGTTGTATTCAATGGTAGCTTCCATGTCATACATTAGATCCTACTCCAACACAAATTAACACAAAGATATACTGTACAGTGGCACTATGCCATCTGACTTGTGACATAACACATGCATATTCATCAATCTAATTATGGTCTTTTAGATATCCATAATCCCTGACACAAACACTAATGAGTCTGATAATTAATATGTAGTGATCATACCAATTGGACTATGTAGCCCACCAGGCCAGTTCTTAACGCTCTATAATTGGCTCAAGTGCATCACATATTATGGGCATACCCTCAATAGGTAGCCTCAATATGCATGTCCATCCTCCAGTGTGACGTAAACCTCCTTAGTATCCCCATCCACATCCTAACTAAATGTGTCAGTGATCCTATATAACCACCATAGGAACATAGTTACTAGCTCGATTCTTAGAGGAACATGGCACATCTCCATAATGCCTCTAAACCCCAAGCTGATAAAATGCACTTTGCCCATGTGTGATAATTCATTTAAAAAATTAGGTAACCATCTCGCATCCACTATTCTCAAAATTCATGGCCACCTCTGTAAAACCTCAAACAATAGTACCTAGTAAGATTTTGATCAAAAATATAAAATCAACTAAAAATTATATTTTATTATCATAACAGAATTAAAAAATGGCCTTTATTTTTTACCATATCAGCCATCTTAATTCTAAGCTATAGGTGCCACTAGGTGTGGCTAACCAAAGTGACCCAGACCCAAGCACACAAGTGAGACTCAAAACACCATGTGTAATGGCCCGTGACCACTACTTTCCCTTGTGTTTGTATCATGGATGTCCATATATGCCATGAATTTGCATTCCCCTAGTAAGTCATCCATATGATTTGATCCCACCTCATGGTCTCTAAGGTTATCTATGTTGGGATTCGCCACACTCTATGGTCGTGCACATATCTCCTCACTTGAGGTAGGCAGTCTTTAATATGATGTGGCAGTCTTGTTGGATGATACATTGGGAACTGCTCACAAATCTAACATGTAAAAAGTGTAATGGGACCCATATTCAATTTCCCTCTACTTAGCATGCCATAAAATTCATGTACCAATTGTATCCATATGGTATCTTCCATTTCATACATTGTGTCCTACTCCAATCCAAACTGACACAAAGATATAATGTATAGTGGCACTATGCCATCTGACTTGTGACATTCCACATATATTCAAGTTAATGATGGCCTTGTGGATATATAGAATCCCTAACACAAATACACTAAAGATTATAATGATTAACGTGTAGTGATCATACTAATTAGACTATATGGCCCACTAGGCCAGTTCTTGATGCTCCACGATTCACTTAGGTGCATCACATATCATGGGCACGCCCTCAAAAGGTAGCCTCAGTATGGCATGTACATCCTCTTGTGTGATAGAAACCTCCATAGTATCCCCATCCACCTCCCACCTATATGTGTTAGTGATCCTCTCCAACCACCCTAATAACATAGTTACTACTCTGCACTTAGAGGAACATGGCACATCTACATAATGCCTCTGAACCATAAGCTAGCCAAATGCACTTTGTCCATGTGTGATAGTCTATCTAACAAATCAAGGAACTAGCTCGTATCCACAGTCCTCAAAAGTTGTGGTCACCTCTACAAAACATCAAACAATAGTAAATAGTTATATTTTGATCAAAAAAATCTGAAATTAACTAAAAAATATAATTTAATATAGTAACAATAAAAAATGGTCTTTATTTTCTACCATATTGGACATCTTAGTTATAAGCTATTGTATAAGCCATTTTTAGTTTCTATTGTATCATCCATGTAGTTCCTCTCCTACTATATCTCCCATATTTATACAGTATTGGACATATAATTCTTTCCCTAAAACACATGTGAAATATATATTGTATCAGCCATTACATATAATTTCCTATTATATCAATCATACTAGTATAGTATCAGTCTTACAATTTTCCTTTTACCACATCGGCCACAGTTTTACTATATCAATGATTTTATTAGCATTTCTATTTTATCAGACACCTACTACGATACCAAAAATTATAGGCATTAACCTTCTCATACAGTATCATCCATGATTGTAATTCTTTACCGTAAAATTGTATCATCCACAAATTGAAGTAGGGATTTCTTCCTTGGGCCCTAATAAATACCTATGGTTTAAAATTTGAAACTCTAATTCTTACTTATTTCACATCAATATTTTATCTACATTTTGATGTTTGTTGGGTAAAATTCCACCACACAAATTTTCTTCAATGCATAGATTTCTTAAATCTAATCTATATATCCAACCCAACATTAAATGCATCACCTATCTGCATGGCTCCTGCAACACCTCCCTAGAGACATCTTATGGACCCACCTCATCATCCTCTAGCCATTGTCTCTTGTCATGCCATAAATTGCAATCTAGAGCTCTAGGTTTCTAAAAATAGTGAATGACAAAATTATTTACCTTTAGACTATTTATACCTCTTGATTCAAAATTCAAAATACAAAATTCCATGATATTTACCTCCAAATTTTGTATTTTTCTCATATCTTTGTTTCCATATCTCCTTTTGGCAAACCAAAATAAGAACTAAGATCCAGAAAATGTAAGGAATTTTGTGGTACTAATAAAAAAATCTATTAATTTAGATTTTTTTTCTTATTTTTTAGGTTTATCCATCAAGATTTTAGATTGGCACCTTCCTTTCATTTTTATCACATGAATCACAATCTCTACAATTGGAAAGATAAGTAAATGTACATAATTGCATTTTACTCTTCTTCACTTTCATTTATTATCACATTTCATTTTATGCTCGTGTTGTTATGTATCTTTCCCAAAACACCATGCCACATTACACTATTGTGGCACATAATGAGATTTGGGTGGGGCATATATATACATACACATGCACGCACACGCACACGCATGCACACACAAAGTATATATACATATTGTGTGTGTGTGCATGTGCTCGCCCAAGCTTTACCAATTGGACAAATATCAAGTCACATAACATAATGCCTTAGACTATAAACTTGAGTTTTTTACCAAAAGCTTACATGCTTGTATTACCATATAATTCAAAGTCCCAAAATTCCTCTTACCACATTGATATGCCAAGGTGGTCAAAACATTTCAATCGCCATAGAGAACAAGATATGACTGCCAAACATCTTTGTGACATGCCATAGCCATGGGCTATCATGCCACCTATTGATCACAAATTGTAATACTTTGATGATAAAATAAATTTCAATCAATAGTCAACTAAATAAATATAACTAAGTTCAAAGGCAAAAAATACAAGATTGTCCACATGTCGATTATAACAAACATCAACCATAACATCAAAGAAAGTGCAACAACTAGAAAGATAACCAACACCAAGACAACAAGACTTACAAGGGGGCCCTAACAAGGATCGTACTCTCTCTCATTCACAAAAATTGCCCTTCTTGTCGAACCCTTGTAAAGATGTACCTAGTTGGTCTCATACCATCTCGTCTTTGTTTGTACCTAAAAAGCAAACAATGCATCATCAATATCATTGTAAGTCATATAAAACAATGATAGCATCAACATAACATAACATAAATGCTCAACTAGATGTAAGTGAGTTGGTTAAGTGGCTTGGTTGTTTCAAACCTCAACTATGTTCAAATCTCAAGAAAGGTATATGAGGTCGGTTGTGGTTGTTAGTTGTATTCTCGGGGTCATAATGTCTGTTGGTTATTCTCGAGGCTAGTGGTAGTCATTGTTGGTAATAGTTGGTATATATGATAATATCTTGTATACATATGGTATTTAGGTGGTTAATAAATCACATTGGGATATGTACCCCTGATTGTGTCCCAGACCGATCCATGCTCTGCTCAAAAGTCGTTACCTAACCAAAAATATATATATTAGATCAAAATTGATAATATTAATATAACCAAAATAAATAACATAATGTCATCAAAATATCATAAAGCTACAACACATAATAGATAAATCATAATGTCATCACATTCCAAGTCTTTCACTAAAATCATCATAAAAATGTAATAACATCAAACTTATGCTTTAGATATTCCATGTGCATATGAGAATTTGTGAGGGTTTTTATTTGGTGGTTTTTGTCATGACCTTATATTTTTCATATTTATTAGCTTTTTTTCAAAATGAAACCCTTTCCAAGCCTTTGCTTATAGGAATATAAAGGAGATCTTGCACCATTATAAACTCATAAGATTCAATTTTTTAAAGGCTTTAAATGGCTTAACATTTTATGTCAAATTTTAACTTAAGAAATCACATTAATTATAAAACAAATTAGTTGTAAGAAAATCAATAGAATAAATGAGAGTGTTATCAAACATATAAGAAGAAGAAAATAATAATAATGATAATGATGATGATTTGTCCTTTGAAAACATAGTTTCATAATTTTTCAAATGATTTTTTAGCATCCAATATATCATGCCAAAAATATACAAGCAACACATTTCCTAAATAAAAAGAAGATTTTTCTTGAGCTTATGCACATAACATATATATTATTACCATACTTTCCACCGTTTTAACCTAGTAGAAACAATAGCACCAACACCCACTCAAACACACTTTACAAGCAATATTTCATGAGCCATATGTTTAGAAGCATGAGAATCAACAATCAATTCACTTTTGCTATAGATATGAGCAATAAGGAAAAATATAGATCACTAGGTTTCCTTTTCCTAAAGTTGTCTTCCTTAATAGCCCTTTTCATAGATCGACAATCAATCTTCTCGTGTCCAATGTTTCCACAAAAATGACGCCAATAAATTTGGGATTATCTTTTGCTAGATTAACCATTTTGATTTCAATTGGGAACAAATAATATAATGAGATACCTCATGGTTAAGACTTGTAGGGCACTCCACATAGGATAGGGGTAGAGTTTGTATACCCAAGAAATTGGAAAATAATTATTAATATAAAAAAATACTTCTTTTTACAAAACTTTGTTTTTTTTTTCTTCTTATTGTGTGTTCCATTGTTGTTCCTAAATAATTTATAAATAAATTTATTCTTGTTCGTTTTTAGATGTCTAGTTCCTAGTAAACAAAGCATATGCCTTTTATGAAGCATTCACAAAATGTATATTTCCTATGCCTTATCTCTTCCTGAACTAACTTTCCAATCAAAATTTCAAGTATTCATACCATTGGTTCCTACTAACTTTAAAAGTTAGCATATGTCTTTTGTAATTAATCAGCAATAGGTTCGTAAAGGGTTAATGATTGCATAGAAGGTTTTATATTTCAATGTTAATATAGTTTATCTTATGAAATTGATTGTAGATATCCTTCATATTGGCAAATAAGTCTGACCACATTATTTACATTTTCTATTTCAAATTATGAATTTTAGTATAGCTAAATACATAAGTTTTTGTTTTATCCAAACATGTATAGCATCATCCACATATTCATTATAATTAATTACACTATCATCAATAGCTTTGCACATGTAAGAGCTTCTATATTAAGAAAGAGAAACACTACAAAATCAAAGTTAAGCAAAGCTTATCATTAAAAACCAATGCTTTTGTCATCAAGGTTATGTCCTCAAGGTTTAAGGCAAACTCTTTTTTTCCCTAAAAAGGTCACTATGCAGAAACAACATTTTAAACAAACTCCCTAAATCTACACACGTCGATTACTTTTTCTAAAGAAAACCTCTTCAAAAAAAAAAAATGAAACCTTGTTTACAATAAGTTATCATTTTGTAAACACAAGTCCCCTTTGACCATTTGGTGAGTACTCGTCAACTCTTGGCATTGACTAGCACATTTATGTCTCACCAACTAATGCAAGATGGAAGTCAACTCCAAACTTGACAAGTTGTGATTTTATGACGTCTTTTAAAATGAAAGTAGTATTTATACTAATATGTACCAATCTAAAATAATATTGTATTAAGGAATCTAGGAAATTAAATGTCAATTTGCTAAGTACATTTTTTCTTTTTTCTTTTTCTAATACCTACCAGTTTACTTTAGGGGTGTTTTATAGCTACATGAAATTATTATGTTCTTCATACTTAGAATTTAGTTCCAAATTTTAATAGGATTATCATTTCTTAGAGAGCACAATAGAGTAATAGATCACCTAGTGAAATAGGGTTCTAATCTTCTAGCCACAACCTTGGTGACTGATAAACATGTTGTAACATTTGAGGAGAATTTCTTCACTCAATCATAGTGTTTTATTATTAAAGATGTCAATTCAAATGGATAGCCTTATTAGATGCTAGTGGGAACCTAGGGACATCATGGAGTTTATAAGTATAAAAGATGGGAAAGGCAACCCCATGATAGGCGCAATAATCATATGAAGAGAAAGGCACGAGCCCCATATGACAAGCAGTTCCAAAAAGAAGATTTTGCAGTGGATTTTAAATTCTGCCTCAATGACTAGTGAATATGGCATGTGCCATCCTTCATGTTGCACATGTGAAGAAAGGTGGAGAATTAGATTTCACATATATGATTTTCCTTTAATTCTCTTCATTATTACAAATTGAATTTGTTTTCTTTGGCAAAAAAAATTGTTGTCCCTATATATTAGAGCTCAAAGAAACAATGAGTTTACTATTTTATTCGGAGGTGGGCATTCTATCATAGCTTTGTGCGATTCTTGGTCTACCATCACATTACTATGCTAGATATTTAATGGAAAAGTGACAAAAGGAAGATAGGTAGTTGCCTCTACAAGAATTGAAAAGGGCAATAGAAAATATATTTTGATTACAAATAATTGAAGTAAAAATAAATGGAGCAACAAGGCAAAGATTTGGTAGAGGTTGACAGTGACCTCGATTTGAGAGAAATATACCTCGTACTAAAGGATGATAGGACTGACCTTCCTTACAGTATAAAGCAAAGACTCGTATTGCAATGCTTTTGATGACTAAATCTAACCTTATTTTGACTCGTCCCATCAACAACATTGATCGTTTTTCAAAAGAAAAACAAGTTCAAATTTCTTACCTTACTAAAAAAATTGTTTCGGAGTCTTGCTACTCCTAGGAAGCTTGTGCACATGGGAAGGTTGTCAATTTATAAGTCTATGATGTTGAAAAGATCATAGAGGTTGGAGGTACGTCTATTAGGGTTGTTGAAAAACAAAAATTATACAAGGGGTTATCTCTCCAAAGAATCGGGTGGAATACATGATAGAAGGCAAAAGCAACAAACGAAAAAATGCTAATGGAAATGGGGGATTGAAAGATAAGGGCTTAGAATAGATGCTCTCAAAAGTAGTATTGTGTGGTTGGATAGATAAACAAATGTTAGCTATATGCAAGAAGTATTTTAGGCTGTAAAAGCTTGAGCCCACTAATTGATTCTTGATATCTTTAATGTAATTAAGAAAATGGCCAATGAAGGCACATAGAGAATAAAGAGGAGCTCATGGTAAATATTTCCCTTGGTATGCCACGATAATTGGGCATTCTTCCAATTGATTTGTGGTAAAAGTTGTTCAAGTAGAGAGAGTTTTACTACTTGTAAGTTTTTGGTTGATGCCTTGGATGGCAATGGTATATTGCTTAAAGACGCTGCTCATTTTGATGCTAATGTATACCTATCACACCTATTGGTGGTAAATACAAACTAGGTTTGTGAAGAGATTGTCTAGATGGAATTCAATCCTCACGGCTCGAGACTTTTTTACTTTAATGCTTTTAATTTCAAATTTTGCAATAGATTATAGGATAGCTATGGTAGTTATAATACCACATGCAACTAAATTCATATGGTTTTTTACTAACTTATGTGTCCATCAAACCTATTGATGGTAAATACAAACTAGATTTTTTACGAGATGGTCTAGATGGAATTCAAGCCCCATGGCTCAAGACATTTTTACTCTAATGCTTTTAATTTAATGTTTTACATTATCGTCTACATTGTTTTTGTTTTGCATGGAATAAAAGCAATTTCCAGCTTTTTTTTATCTGCTTGAAATTACAATAATTTGTTAGAGAGAACTCAAATACAAGAGTAACCCCAAATTATCTATTATGGATCCATATGTCCTACTTAAACAAAATAACTCTTAGAAAGATGCAATCATGTCAATAATAAACCTTATAATCCATTTGTCCTTGGTCTTAGATGGATTGGCATTACTTGATTTATTGGCAGGTTGGTCCAAGGGTTGAAACCTAAAGGCATACAAATTTCAACAATATATAAGGTAAATGGAAAAACAATCCTCTTGTGGGTATTTACAAATAGGGTCTCATACACCAAATTGGTACCACTGACCTATAAAACCACCTTTACAATCAATATCTCAAGACTTAAATTATAAAAAAAAATCAAACTTACATGGAAGAAAAGCCAAGTACATGTGGAATCAAAAAATTGTCATAATTGTTAAGAGATTAAAGGTATGTAAAATCAATGTGATTATTCACCCTTTGGATTGACAAACACGTCATAATAGACTGAAATAAAATTTTGCTTCTTAGTGAGTGGTGGTTTGAGGGCATTGGGCACTCATGTTGTATTAACAACTTTTCAAAGATTAATTATTTCCTTAAGAGATGGTGAATATATAAATAGATGTGTTCTAGTTCATATTAGCTTGGCAGCTTGCACCTCATACTTTGCATTAAGAGGCACATTTTACACTGCACATCGAGTAAGGGGAATATTGAAGGGCGACATTATCATAGATACGTAACTCCTGATATTAGTATAAAATAAAACTTTTCAAAACAGGTTGCAAATTCAAAGTTGGCAATCTCACAAGGGTAAAAATATAAGGATTAGCAAATCAAGACCTTTGGATACCTATCCCCACATATCAGATCAATGTTAAGATGGGTTTATATTAAGTTATATTATTCAAGGAGATGATAAATCATTGAAATCTCAAATCCTCCCTAAACTTGGTCTTGTACATATTAGTACTTTTTTATTGAAAACAAATAACAGTTGCAACTAGGAGCTTACAAAAACAATGAATGTATACACACAACTACTACTTTTCATACCAATTCCATTAATGTTGCAACATACCAATGTATTAATATATTATATAAATATTATCATATGTGGAATGATCTCTATGTTGCTCATAAACAGCGCAATGCAAATGTGCATAAAGAGCAAAACTTATATATAAGTGAGCAACCATTATAGACATGTATTTGAAATTACATGCTACAAAAATACCCCTAAATCATGCAATCAAACTCCTTCAACATAAAATTTACCAAGAATAAAAATAAATGACCCTCTATGTCGCTCATAAACAGCACAATGCAAGTGTGCATAAAAAGAAAAACTTATATAAGTGAGCAACCATTATAAACATGTATTTGAAATTACATACATTAAAAAGAAAAAAAACAATGAGAAAAAAGAAAAAAATAATAAAAGAGGTGGTATCGGTAAGGTGGGATTTCCTCCCCACCTCCCACCATATTAACTAAAGAAATAATAATAATAATCACCAAAATATATATAATAAAGTAGGTGTGTGTGGGGTGGATAAATGTTTATTCACCTCACGGACACCTCCCCTCCCTCAGCGCCCATTGTAGAATACCTTTCTGCATTACTGACTGTGCATACACAAAAGGTTTAGCTAAACATGACTTTGAAAAATATTTAGGACAAAACATACCAAACGTATTGAAGTAGAGTACTCTGCACAACATCTACAAATACTCAGTGGCTTGTATGACATTTTACAATCACCACCACCAGCTATGCAGCCAAGTCTAACTAGTTTCACAAAAAAATATGTTTAATACCAGCATTGATGGGAAAGAACAGTAGAAGTATTTTACATACAGGTTAGCATAAAGCAAGACAAAATTCCAAATAAAATTGAATCCCTGACATTATTGCCAGTCGGCGTTGCCTCCTTTTTGTAATGTTCACGCAATTTGCATCTGCTCTCCTCGGTCCGTGTGATTTAAATTGAATTTTATCATCATCTGTCAGTTTATTAAAAGACCCAAACTAATATGGATTCATTCCACGGAAAAATTGGGCCTATAATTTGAATAAAGATTCCTAAAAATATCGTAACCAAACCTGAACCTTGAAACATGCACAAATTGGTGCATATCTAAAAGAATCGAAATGCTATGATGTAAATACAATGTTGTTTCAACATTAATGGGACTGCATCTCAATTAGTATATTGGTTGCTGCGTTGATGTCATTGTCAACCTGAAGAAGTGCTTGAGTTGCAAGATTTCTATCAAATCCCATTGCCACCAATGTAGAAACAGCTTCTTCAGATGGATGCACAGTTGAGTCAAGAAGTGGAGCTGCAGCAGCAAAGTCGTCCTGGAAAAAATGGATATTAAACCATGTTTTGATCATGAAAAGAAATATTATCAAAGAAAATTAGGAGGTAAAATTCAATATACCACCATATTCATGTTCATCTTCCTGAGAAACCACATTAGTAGTCACCTAGAAATTATAATAGTACTGTCATAATATAATTGCAAATTTGCAACCACCATGCCAATCTCCCAACAAGACCACATTAGTCGAAACCTGCATGATATCGAATGTAGTACTGAAAGAAAGAAAGTTATCAAAGGGCAGGGAAGCCAAATTCAAGGGATTAAATGCTGCTAAGGCCTGTAGTTGCACTAGCACCCTTCAAGACATGGGTGATATAATTTATTGGCCTAATCAAACCTGCAGCACAGAGGACAAAAATGCGATTTATTATAACAAAGACTGAGTATCTGACAAGGTGGGTGGAAGCAATCCCGACCAAAAACTATACAATTAGGGCTCTCCCTTTAGACCCTAGAGGTAGAATCCCAACAAAGTGGGATGATGACGCCCCACAGCAGCCAGGACAAATCAGATTCTTGGAATTGCAGATGGAGGAAGAGCTAGCCAGTAAAAGGACAACTCCTCCAAAGCCACAATAAGGGGAATCAAGCAATCAACCTGAGATAATTGATATTTCAAGACCTCCCCCACTCATTGAAAAAACAAAACAAGGCAAGGCACCAATAAAGGCCAAGAGGGTCAACCCAGCTAAACATTCTAGCTTCAAGGAAGGATCCCATTCAAATCAAACAAGAAGACATCGTGGCCTTCGAGGTTAGAGATTCAATGACTAGATAAACTTTGGTTACCAAACAAATGGAGAAGGGCACCCCATAATATAACCAAGGATTATCTAGAAAAACAGGAATGCTAGGACCCTCAAGAGCATCCAAGAGAATCTCGACCCAAGGATCAAATATTTCTAACAGATTTCTATTGAGGTAGATGGAGAAGTGCAAATACATATAAATAGTGGGAAGAGGGTGCCAAGCCCAAGCTCCACACCACTGAGAAAGGGCCAAAAACCAAAGCTAGAGTGGGGAGAATGCATGAGGAGGCGCATACACCTCTAACAACCAAACCTAGGCTAGTGACTTACTCAATGTTAGGAATTTAGCTTTTACATTGTGTTAGTTTTGGTATTACGGGATGATAAATAATAACAGGTTGATATTTACCGAGAGGTAAATAGTAATAGGTTAGTAAATAGTAATTAGTTGGTTATAACCGTATGGTTAATACTGTAAGTTTGAATATTGTGTTGTTGAGATATATTGTTATATGTTATAACAATATATCGTATTTAGGTGTATGTTTTATTATAGGAGTTTTAGAGGTTTTATAGGTGAGAGAATATCGTAGATATAGGATGTTATTCCCATATATATGTTTGTAATATGTCTCGAATATTTAATCAGAGAATTCAGATAATGTAATTAAAAATCCTCTATGTATTGTGCATTTTTGTTCGGCTCTTCAAATCCCAACAACGCTATTGGAGCAGGGATAATGAGAGGATTGTGCGAAAATGGATTTTTGATGTGAGAAAGGGGCAGCGTTAGTTCTTCTGTATTGCCTTGTCCCATGTAAATTCTTCTACTCTGAATTTGTGGGTAGTTTAGGTTTTATTTATTTTTGATTTGTGTATTGCTCTAGCATATTCTGATTTCAATCTCAACACGTCGAAGAAGACTCATCGGTGTTAAAGAACTGCGAAGGAGAAATATTTAAGTGCACAGATCAAATAACAAATTTTTGCATTGCTATTTTAATACTAATTGGCATATACATGTGGAGAGTTCGATCCAATCAAAATATATTACATCAATAGTCATGCATCGATTGACTTTTCATCGTCCATTTGTGAGTGTTACGGCCTCTCCCAAATCTGAAGTGGTACTTATTGGCCACATTGTTTACAGTTGCATCAGATTAAACTCTAGATCTAAGTGTTCGCTTTTGAGGCTATTGCTTCTAGCTTCCGCCTTAGAAATTATTTGGTTGCATTCGGTTTTGCGTGAATCTTTGATAGCATTGGATAATTCTATGGATGGTTCCATCATGCAAACCTGACAACATAACCCTGTGCGCCCATCCAAATCACCATGGAATATATTTTGGTGATCTTTGATCCACTGATTACCGGTCTGATCCATGTCGTCCATCTGATCCTCATCGTTCAAACCGTTACAACTATTTTTTGGTGTGTATCGAGTCTGCATGATTTAGTTAGTTAGTAAAGCGTCTTTGTTCTTTATTTATAGTCTTTGATTAGTTCATGTTATTATAGCTCAAGTTATGAAATGTATTTTATCAAATCTTTAATGTAGGTCTATAGCTTAGTTATAGTCGTGTTAGGTATACAATCTTTAGTTATTGGTCAATTAAGTTGAGTCAAGTCATGTTAAGAGTCAATTGAGTATTTGAGTTTTTTAAGTGAGTCCGAGACTTTTATTTGATGTTGAAATTAGGTTCTTTAGTCATAATCAAATATATTATTAGAATCATTTTATGTATTTATCAAAAGAGTCAATTGTCTCGTTTTACATTATCAAAAGAGTCATATTAATTCAAAGTGTCAATCTAAGTTTAGTTATATTGTCAAAAATGAGTTTAGTATTAAGAGTCGATCAATCGTCAAAATTATAAAAGTCATTGTCAAAATTGTAAAAACAAAAAAAACTTGCCTTATGGACGCATTATCACTTGTATGCGACATCCGCATTGTGGGGGGATTTCCCTCAAAAAAATCATGGACCTGAACTTCATCGAGATATCCCCTGAGAGAGCAGTGACACACTGGAGGATGGAGGATACATGGAGGATGGAGGTCTTTTAGTGAACTCTCGTCAGTCACCAACAACGGGGCTGCGCCAATGATATGGTGACTTGTGTGTGGTTTTTCATTTCCGCTGTGTTTTACAAAATAAGAACAAAAGAATAATCCCTGTTCATGATTTGTATTTTGTGTGTAATTCCAAACATGATTCCCTGATGTGAAAACATTGTGAAAGAACAAAAACACCAATGTAAATCAGTTCATGGGTCTTGAAAGGGTTTGTGGTAGATCCAAAAAACCACAGGAGGTGAACAGTGTTTTGGCAACAGTTAGGAGAGCAGCTACTGCAAAGATCCCTCAACTGCCTTACTTCTTTATGGAGATGACCCTCAGTGACACGTCCATTGCGGTCACGTAATGTAAATGCGAGATGCATTCCTTCGCATATAGTGGTCATGTGCAGCAAAATTGTGTCAGTAGCATGCAGACCTAAGAGTATGTGGTGGCATACTCCTATTCATGTCAAGGTTTGTGGTAACTTGTAAAACCAAGGGAGAAGTGAGGCTCTCTTTGTATCAAGGTCATGACCCACATAGTTTGGCATGCTACAATGGGTGAGCATACTGCAGATAAGAGTGTGAATGTTTTTGCACCATGTAAAAACTATGGGGGGGAATGTTAGGAATTTAGCTTTTACATTGTGTTAGTTTTGGTATTTACGGGATGGTAAATAGTAACATGTTGATATTTACTGAGAGGTAAATAGTAATTAGTTGGTTATAACCGTATGGTTAATACGATAAGTTCAAATATTGTGTTGTTGAGATATATTGTTATATGTTATAACAATATATCATATTCAGATGTATGTTTTATTATAGGAGTTTCAGAGGTTTTATATGTGAGAGAATATCAGAGTTGTTATAGGATGTTATTCCAATATATATGTTTGTAATATGTCTAGAATCATTAATCAGAGAAATCAGATGATGTAATTAAAAATCCTCTCTATGTACTGTGCATTTTTGTTTAGCTCTCCTCCAAATCCCAACACTCAGAGAGAGACTTAGAAGAGGCAGAGGAAGAAGAATAATTGGGGGAAAGTGGCATGTCGGATACCCATGGAGAGGAGAACATAGAGAAAAAGATAGAGCATGTGGATGTACTCTGCCTCTAACAACCAAACCTAGGCTAGTGACTTAGTCAAAGAGAGACTTAGAAGAGGCGGGGGAAGAAGAATTGGGGGAAAGTGGCATGTAGGATACCCATGGAGAGGAGAACATAGAGAAAAAGATAGAGGATGTGGATGTACTCCTGCCATAACCATCCAAGAAAGGCAATGTCAAAAAGGACGTCAACCGTTATGAGACTGTGAATAGAGTGAGGAAGGAGAGGAGTGTTTCCACAATAATGACTTACATAGATAATAGCTCACTCACATATGGGGGCATTTTAGATGCCCTTCCCCCTCTCTGCAAGACAAAATTAAAGCTTTGATAGAAGAGTGGGATACGACAAGGAAGCTAAAGAGTTGCGGAAGCAAGGGGTGGACAAGCTAAAAAGAGAAACAACACACACCAGAACAAAGAGATGCTTTAAAGAAGCAAAAAAATAACGAGCTCAAAACTAAGCACAAGGCTGACAACTTAAGACAAGCATCTAAGCAGGAAAAATTGGTTGGGGAGATGAAGCGCCAAAAGTGGGAAGCAAAGGAGAAGAGGCTGGCCCCTGAGAATAAAATCAAAAACAAAAAATCTGGAGTCAAGAAAAAAACAAAGGAGGCCACCCACAAAGCTAAACTGAATCTGGATAAAGAAGCAACCACAAATGGTAGGAGTTGAAAACACAGAAGAAATACTTTGCAAGAATCAAGAGAGATTGAGTGGCCAAAGAAAAAACTAATAATGAGGTTCAAGAAATGTTTGAAAAGGACAATAACCAAAAGAAGGATGTCGCAGGAAAATAAGAAGAAAAAAAAGGAGGAAAAAAAAACCAAATTCCTCTCAAAACGTGTAGGAGGAAGAAGCAAAGAGGAAAGAGGAGGAAAAGGCCAAACTTTTCACATGAGAACAACTGAAAGATGAAGAAAGGAAAAAAACAAGAGGAGAAATAAGAAAACAATAGAAGCTAGCTCATGGGTACCACCCCTCAAGGGTCAGAAAAAACCAAAACATGAGGTAGACAAGGAGGAAGGGAACAACAAGAAAATAACATCAAAGGGCCCGCGACCAACAGACAAAAGCTTGGTTATGATATCTTCAGTCATACAACCTTCAAAATAGCCGTAGAATCCCCTCTCAAAGATTAAAGTTGTGATGGCCAGGCAGAGGCAAAAAACAAGTGTAACTATTGTGACTAGGTGTTGCATGCAACGAGCAACGGACAAGAGGTAAATCTGCAAAAACTTACACCTCTTTAGAAAGAACAGCTAGGAGGTGCCTTACACAACAGTGCAAGACATGTCTCGAATGAGAAATATGTGAAGATAGAGGAATGCATTGCATGCACTCCCCTAGTTGACAACAGCATGACCTAGTACGAGCCAGATACCACCTTGCCTATTTGAACTCAACTCAAAGACACAGTGGCTAATTTGCTTGATCATGTTTATCCCACAGAGGATGAGAAGCACCGCATTAGGGAAGAAGTTGTATTTGAACATGACATTCAAACAATGGCACTACTCATAACAGACATAGTGGATAAAAAGAAGCAGCTAAGAGCAGGAGTTGAAAAGTTAATGCATGCTAGGGACGTTGTTGCATGCTTCTCTTATTAGATGATCTACAACAAGGTATCTTGGGGGCACAATTGGCCATGGGAGATGAATACATGAAGAAGCAAGCAAACTGAGCAGGTGGTATAAATTCTATGGATGAATATGGTGCTATGGTCTGCTGCTAGATGAAGCCTTAGGCGACCAAGAATCATACCTATAGGGATTGGATGCAGAAGGCAAGGCACAGCCCTTTACTATGGTTAATGCAGCTACCGAACTTGCAGAACTTAACCGGCACGTGCACCAAATAGACAAGCTTCTCCAACATTGGGATGCTTTCCAAAAGATTCTCTTGAAAACGTGTAAGGAAAATGTCCCAAGTACGCAGTATTGGTTGAGTACAAAATTTTGTATGTAGAAGGTTGTGTTGTTCAGTACACCTACTGGATTGGCATTTTGGAGGGAAGCAACTTGACTAAAGGTTTGTGCACTAAGACCTAGGGAATCAACCAAGCAGACCCCTCGCTGTCGCTTCCCCCACTCAGTATCAGTACCACTTCTGTATAGTAGATGATGATATGATATCTATTTGGCCAGTTTTTCCATACACAATTTTGAGTTGGTGATAGGCTGATAGCAAATGGTGTCCTCTCCCAAGGTGGCAGGATTCATCTTCTTGTCTCGAGGACCAAAAAAATATTTAAGGATGTCTTCATAAATATAGCTCAAAATTGTTTTTATTTCTTTATTTACCTTTTCCCAGTTTTTATTTTACTTTTTTTTTGTGTTTTTCCATTGTATTTGTTTACAATTTTTTTTTTTTTTTTCATATTTCCTCATTCTCTCTTTTTTTTTTTTTTTTAAATATCGTTTTTTTTTCCTCATTTTTGGTCCTCATTCAATAGATATTCTATAGTTAGTGTGTTATCTGTGAGAATATATTTGTGAGATTACATAATATTATTATATGAGTGTGAGTTGTACCTGAGATATTGGTAGAGATAGTTGAGATATTATAGGGGTTTGTGGTTGGGATTTGATAAGGCATGACTCCCTGCTTATAGATCTCATTGCTTATATAATTGTAATCAACTATATTGAATAACTAAATGAGTTTATTTGTGTTAAACAGATCCAAATTTATCATTTAGTATCAGAGTAGGTTTAGTATGGAGAATTAAAAAAAGGGAGGGCAGTGCCATACTTGCATGTTTGCCCATCTATGCAGTTTGTTGATGAGAGAAGCGTTCATAGGATAGAGTTCAGTATTGAGAGCATTTTAGCCTAGGTTAAGGTAGTTCTTATAATATTCAGGGATTCATGTATGTGTTAAAGTAGCATGCAGCCGTCCTTTGTGTGTATCTTCGCAGCCATCTGTGTTTTGTTCATTGGCGACAATCCATTGATATCCGTTGGCTCTTCTTCTACCAGCCTATCAACAACATTCATTGCCACTCCAGCTGTCCCCATTCTGTCTAAAGATTTCATTGCCTTGCTCAATTTTTTTTTTTTAATCATTCTGTAGCTGTCCATCTTCCACTCTAAATGGATAAGTCGGTCTTGTGGGGTGGGAACACTTTCTCACTCCACGTTCTTCAACTCACCTGCAGATCTGGACGGTCTTCTATGCATTATTTTGGTTTTCATATGGGCGCATCGTCCATAAGCTCCAGACGATTAGCTGCTCATTCATGGTGCCATCCGTTCGAACTGTGTGTTATCTATTGTGCCATCCATCCGAACTGATACCAGACTCCAAATCCGTCCATATCTGCCTCTCTGTCATACTTCTTTGCGTCTATTTCTGATAAGTTTCCTTTCTTCAACAACCCACTTGTGCAGTCTACAGTCAATTAGATCTGCTATCTGTCGAGCCCATGTGTGCTATATTTCATTCGTACGCATATAAAACTGCCATTTGCATTGCGTCTCATTTTTCCATTCCTATCCAAGCATTACATCTTGCATGTCCATGATTCTTTGCCATCGTCCTATTCAATCTAATTCACCATCAATTTATTCTTTGGTCAAATAAATGCTCCTTGTACCCTGCATAGTCTCTCTAGTTTTTGATTAATTATAGTCAATAGTTTATTAAAAAAATTCAGTAGTTAGTTTGATGTAGGTATTTTGTTATTTTATTACGTCATAAGATAATGTTTTATATGTTTAGTTTTTATAAGTCTTGTTTAGATTTGTAATACATCACTATATTAGAATTCTCTGTAGTTATTACTGAAATTTTAAGGTTCATAGATTAAGTTTAAGAGTCATTGTTTGTTTAGAAATATAAAAACAATGGTAGATATCATTGTTTGTCTATAAATGTCTTTTGTGCAGTTTGATCAAGTGAAGTGATCTAGTTGAGTGTTTAAATAAATGTCATTTGGTTTAGAACTGTAAGTAGTATTTTGTTGATAATGTCTTTATTATTATTTTGTATCTACAGTCTGTTAAAATTTAAATAAGTGGTCAGAGGGTAGTAGTTATTAGATAGCATAGTGTCCTTGTCTAGAGTCAAGTTTTTATTCCTAATCTTGATAGTCCAAATAAAGTGTCATTGTCAAATTTATTCTTGTAGACATATGCATTATCGATAAAAACCGACATCCATATAAATTATTGTACAATGACAACCAATTGCACCAAACCGGTAGGGTAGCTTCCAGTGACACTGGAAGTTGCATATGTTGTCTGCAATCGAGTGGCAACGATCGAGTGCAAAGACTACAAAAGTGACAAAGCGGACTTAGTCCTCAAATTCTTCATTCTATTTGTATGATGTGGTGTGTAAAAATAATAAAATTCTCTATGACGATAAATCGAAAGACTCATATTTTAAGAAACTCACTCTTTGAGGACAAAAAGAGATCAAGTGTAAACCTAACATGGATGGCTACCCAGATGGTTCGGGAATTTATAAATTTGAGGTGGAATCTAAGAACTTTTGAATTCAACTCGAGAGATACACTTTTACGAGGATTACGAGATAGCTTGATGGAGTTGTACTTGGTCCAAGAATTGTTTTCGGAAAAAGTTTCTGAAAAATGTGTGATTTTTTTCTCCCATGTCCCTGTTGACGTTGTGGATTGCACCCTTAGAAAGAACGCCCAGCTTCTCTCTTCCACGTGGCACAATGGAGACATTCCTCCTACTGTGGACTTGGCAAAATCGAGGAATGAATATCTAGATATGGGCTAGCTCCCCATGATGCATCTTTGAGGTCCTTAACTACTACTATTAATAATGGGGTGAAGGGGGGTGAAAAGAGAGAAAGATGTAACAAAAGCAGAACCTATCTAAAACGGTGATGCACCAAATGATTCGATCTACTCAGCTTATATCAACACTTTACACCAAAAGAGTGAAGCAGACACTTCACCTGAGCAAAAGACCAGACTGCGTGGGCGCTTTACAAGGGGCTTAATGGAGATACAAAGAAAAAGAACCTCCGATAGGTGCTGCAGAAGCACACTGTCAGATAATTGCTCTTCTGTCTCTATGCTCCAACTTGGGCACTTCCTGTTAACCTGCAGAAATGGTCTGGGATATACTAGATATGTTGGTGTCATCCTATAAAAGCATCAAGATGAAATGACTAAACTCAAAGTTGATACATAGACATTCAAAAGTATAACACATCAAATGGAGGTAAAACACGTTCTTTTTTATTCAAAAGTAAAATTTGGTAGGGCTTCGCCTTACACAAGTGAGAGATATCTCTTTCAAGCTGAGAGGTTACAATATATAGCATTGAGAGAAAGACTATTGGTCCCCCAAAGAACAGGGGATCCATACTGTATTAAACACCTAGGAAAGAGGAATCCGCTCATGCTGTTGTCATCCTTCCATAAATGGCCTGAAAGAACCATGTTGTAGATGTCACGGGTATTGACTTTGTTGCTCAAACTGTATTAAATGTTCTTGCTAAAGCATGGGTCACTTTGTTTTCTAAATGATAAGGCCGTCTCTCTATGAACTTATGCAACTGTCTGCTTATCAATGCTAAACGAAGAAAAATGGGCCGCGCTATTGAATGCTTGCGCTCCCTTTGATGACCACTTGGTGGGGACTATTTCATCTGCAACAATAACTTCTCCTGCCGACGCCTTCTATGCCACCTGGACTGTTCTATTCGTTCCTATGCTTGGCTTATATGTGCGTGGCCGCATTTTCACTGTTCTCTCTCTTTCCTTGCTACTTCTTGTCTTTTCCTGGCAACTCATCTCTCGGGGCTATTGTTTGTCTCCTTTTTTTGGGTTCCTTTCTCGACGGGTCGTTGAGTTTCCTTTTGGCTTTATGCCTTTGAATTCCTTCGGGCCTGCGCTCACGAGTTCTTTCAGGCAAAATGCCCGAAAGAAATCTTTCGGCCACTTGTCCGAAAGAACTTGTTCTTTGGCTTCTCCTCAATGGCCAACGCATCCCATCAAAATTGACGTCTGAAGGCCTATCACCATTTGAAAACCAACGGCTATTTCACTATCTTGAATTTGACGTCTGCAGACACGTCACCAGACGTTTGAACCTCCAACAGCTAGTTCACCATGTTGAAGTTGACGTTCTCGGGCCCGTCATCATCTTTAGTAATTCCTTCGGCTTTTTGCAAAATGAACTCTCCCGAAGGGAAGGTGACCTTTCGGAAAAGAGGAGAGGGTCTTTTTTTGGCAGCCGAGAACCCTCCGCAAGGGCCCCTGCCTTTCAGGTTCCCCTGTCTTCCAAATTCCTTCGGACAAAATGTCTGAAGGAATTCCTTCGGACATTTTGCCCGAAGGAAATGTGCCTTTAATGTCTCGGTTTTCTCTTTGTAAATTTATTCAAACAAAAGTCCGAAGGAAATCCTTCGAGCATTTTTGGTTTCTCCATGGATTTTCTTCGGACAAAAGTCCAAAGAAATCCTGTCTTTTACTTGGATTTTCTTCAGACGAAAAGTCCAAAGAAATCCTTGGTTTTGCCTTGTAACTTTTTCGAAGGAACTTCCCTTTTGGCTTTCGGCCTTTATCTCTTTCAAATGTGTTGTCTGCCCTCCACAAGGGCATCTTGGGTCCAAAGTTGTCCTTCGGAGTTTGCTTGAATGGTCCCATTTGTCACCTTCCTGCCCTCCGCAAGGGCACTTGACCTTCAGAGTTTTTGTGAAAGACTTGCGTCTCTTTGAAGTTGGTCCATTCCTTTGCCAAAAAAGGCTTGTCCAAGGTAACTACTTAAAGAGAAATAGGCCCCAGATCAACCTAAAAACCTGCAGGACTCAGATCACTCGGCTCTTTATAAGAACAGGGCTATTACAAAGGGAAAAATCCACAATTGCAGTAAGGTGAAGACATCATAGACTGACTGCTCAGGGCAGCAGGGAAAGAAAAGGGAGATCGATTTTTGGCTTGCAGGACCAAAATTTGGTCAACAGTCCACACTAAGGGGGGAATGTTAAAAATTCTATAGTTTGTGTTATGTGTAAGAATATATGTGAGATTAAATAGTATTATTATATGAGTGTGAATTGTACGTGAGATATTGATAGAGATAATTGAGATATTATAGTGGTTTGTGGCAGGGATTGATAAGGCATGACTCCCTACTTATATGAGATCTCATTGCATATATAATTGTAATCAACTATATTGAATAACTGAGTGAATTTATTTGTGTTAAATTGATCATAATTTATGTATTAAGACTTCAGCCTACCGCCATTAACCTATCCATTTTGCATTGTACCAGAAAACATTTTCAACTTGGTTGCACTAAGGACAACATATGCTTTATAAAGAACGGTCCAACCATATTATTTGAAGTTCCCTGGGTGGCTGAATTTGCTATCATATTGTAGTACTTTGTTTCCTAGCAAACATTATTTTTTTTTACAACTTCTATCGTGCCAAGCCTTTTGCCTCCTCTTTTCCTAAATTATTTTATTAATTGCTATGAATCTCTTCTCATCCAATTTTCTAATTCCCTTAATATTTCCTTCAAGGAGGCCTCATTCATTCATAGTTTCACCACCATCCTCAGGCTAGGCATTATATACTCCATTGGTATTGTGGATTCCAGTCCATACACTAATTGGAAGGGACAATACTTAGACATTTGTATGTTGTGAGGCATGCCCAGAGTATCATGGGTATCTTATTGTCCCAGTCAGCGACTCCAATATTGCACACATTCATTAGTATTATTTATAGTATTTTGTTGAATGCCTCTGCGATATCGTTTGTTTGGGAGCTCACAAAATGCTTCCCCTGGTCACTTATAATGCTCATCAAACATCCAAACATTGTTATTATGTTCTCATATAAAACCTTCATTGGGGTGTTCATGGTACTAACCACACTTGTGTCCTTCCTACCATAGGTTTGATTGGGCCAATAAAATCTCTCTCATTTCTTAAAGGTGTTGTTGCATGTACAGGGCTTAGCAACATCTCATCCCTCAAATTTGGCTTCCCCACCCTTTGATAGACAATGGACATCACATGTTCTTTTCTTCTGGCAATCATCTTTAAAAAGCATATGCCACCATCATCTACGAAGGAGTACTTTCTTCCCCTTTGCATCACCCGAATATATCCTTCAACTATTCCTTCGTGGGCTTCTTTTAGTGTGGCATATCATTCTTGTTGCCACACTACTCGCCTTCTTATCTTATCTTGCCCCATTTTGTACAACTATCCTATCAAGGTAAAGGGTAATGCTTGAAGTAACAACTTTACTTTATTGCTTGCCATATCCTTCAAGATATTCCTATTGTCAACTTGAAGTTGCACCTTGATCGAAGACGTGTTGAAATGGCTAATCCTCGCTCCAATTGCAACAATGAGATCTTTTCACGAGGGTGGGTGCCTGAATTGTGAGAAGAACCTCCAGAGAAGGTTGGTTCCTGTAAGATATATCAATGAGGATCTTAATTTCTAGGCTACAAATTGCTTGAAGAAAAGGGGAAAAAGAAATTGAAAGGAAATCCTAACTAAAACGGTGATACACCAAATTTGTTTGATCCACTCAAATCGAGCTTCTAAGAACACTGAGTCAGACAAGGAAAGAGACAAAACTTCAAATTCAATTGATCAATACACAAATATTTAATAAAAAGGCTTTGTCTAATGATCTAAGCTTGAGGAAAACGTAAAAATAGACCTGATGAAAGGCACTAAACAACCACTAATATCCACTGTAAACTCAGCAAAAGACATTCAAACACAGAACGTGACCTACATAAATGACCAGCTAGTAACTAGGTACGAATCCAGATTTGACAAAGATGAAAGAAAATCTATCACTTAGGCAAATCTATAACAATAGTACACTATACCAACTACTGGTAATTGAAAAAACATAGTCCTCTTCTCATTGATTCTGAAAAAGGTTGTAGCACAATCTTTGGAAGAAATTTTCTTGCCAAAAGAGGGATGATTTAATCTAACGTTGAAAACCAACTTATAGAAAAATACAATAGCCAAGAGATGACGTTGAAAATAGGAGAGGAAGTTAACTCTTCATTAGCCCATGTCCAAATTGCGTTGCATGAATCTTCCAAATTTGTCTTTTCTTGTCTTTTGTCTTGCATGAAGAATTCTTGGCGTTGAAGTGGACAGTGGCTAATTTTGGGATGTTAAACTCTTTATCATGCAAAAATTGTACGCCCAACTCCAAATATGGACTTCCTCTTGAGTTGTTTGATCGTTTGAAGCGCTGAGATAAACAAGAGCATGCATGAAATCTACGCCATGCTAAAATTAGAATTCCAATTGAAACATTGAAAGAACGAGTTGATCAAAGATGAGCTTGACTTCAAAAAACAGTCAACCGAAAATAGCCTTTGCTTGCATGGATTTTCCTTTTATTTTAGTCTGCCTGTTCGTATCTATTTTCTGCGAACTTCTATTTTCTGTCCAAGTCCAATTATTCCTTCGGAATTCTGTCTTGCCTTTGGTTTTTTTATTATTTCCTTTTGGAATTCTATCGGCTTCTCTTTTGGATTTCCTTCGGACTATCTCCTGTTGACTCATCTTTTTCCTGTTGACTTCTCTTTTTCCTGCGGACTTTATGTTCACCCCCTATTTCTTTCGAGATTCTTCGTTGTCTCATTTCCTCGGATTTTTTGTCTTTACCTTTGTTTTGTTCCTATTTCTTTCAAAATTTTCATTTCCTGCCCTTCGGAATTTTATGTTATCTCCCATGGCTTTTGTAATTGCCTTTTCTGCGGATTTCTTGTCAAGCCCCTCTAATTATTATGTTTGCAATTTATCCGAAGGCATCCTTCAGACTTTTTGTCCGAAGGATGTCCTCCCACAAACTTCCTTTTGCCTTTGCTTATATTTTCTTCAGGTTTTATGTCTTTCAATTTCCTTCGGACTTTTATTTTTAAGGCACCCGGGCTTTCTGAAGGGCACCCGGGCTTTCTGAAAATGTCCCTTTCAACCTTGAAGTGAATTATCCCGAAGGGCAAGTGCCCTTCGGGATTTTTGAAATTGCCCTCTAGAAGCTTGAAAATGGCCCTTCAAACATTTAACCCAAGCTTTTTGCAAGACACCTAGGCTTTTTGGAAGGCACTTGGACTTTTTGTAAGGCACCCGAGCTTTTTGGAGGTTCCTTCCGAAGGGTACATTGCCCTTCGGATTTTTGTCTTTAATTTGTCCTTTGAACTTTTCCGAAGGAATTCCTTCGAACAAATTGTCCGAAGGAATTCCTTCGGACTTTTTGTCCGAGTCTATTTGTTTGTTCTTCAATGTCTGCAACTTCAGATTCTTCACTGGCACCTACTTCGGATTCTTCACTGCTTGTTACTTATAAAAAGAGATAAGTCATTCACCCTGAGAAACCCGAAATGCACTATCCTAAGTAACTCAGGTTTCTAACCCTGAATTACTTCTACTGATAAAACTTTCATAAGCAAAGCACTTCTCAAAACCCGATTTGCACTGTCAAGAGTAATTCGGGTTTTCCAACCTAAATTACTTCTGTGGAGGGGTTTCAACTGCTAATTACTCATAAAGTGAAATAAGTTGTGTCTCTTGTAAAACCCGAAGACTTCTCCTTCCAAAAACCCGAAGTTTTTTGTTGTGTAAAACCCGAAGTCTTGCTTGAACGCCCACCCTCTCACACTTAGGCAAAATTTTCGTATGTAGGCCAAAAAATGGCCAACAATTCCCTTACAGCCCAAAATCTCGCTATTATCTCCAATTATGTTGGGATTGACTCTATGCAAAATAGATGAGACCCTGGGAAGTCATCACAATGGACCTCGTCTTCTCCCCTTTTTGTTCTTGATAGGTTGTTCATTCCCTTATTACCTTTGCCTAGTTTTACCACAATCTTAAAATCAAACTCCTAAAATAACATCAACCATCGACATATTCTCTCTTGTATTACAAGTCTATTTATCATAAATATTTCAACGATTCATGGTCTATATAGAAGACAAATGGTGTGGTCAGCACATAATGTCTAAACTTTTATAGTGCATAAACCATGGCTAAAGCTTCTCATTCGGTGATTGTATAGTTCACCTCAACCTTGGAGGACTTCATGCTCCCAAACAAGACAGGATGATTTATGGTTCCTCACAACGAAGATAAAACCACTCCAATACAAATAAACTTGCTATAGTATCTTATATATGCTAACAATGTTCTTATATCTTTCTAAGTCTTGGGGGTGGTTAGCTTAACATAATAGATATCTTCTGGGACTCAACCATCAACTCCTCCCTATAAATCATGTGTTTCAAATGGGGTAGCAAATAGACACTTTTCAAGTTCAATATTATCCCTAGGTATCCTCATCATTCACACATCAATATCAAGACTTGGACATGATCCTTAGTACCTTATGTAATCCATACACCATCCAATTGTCCAAGTATTTTTCCAAAAACTCAAGTATGAATTTTCTAAATGAATTGTCCATCATTTTATTTAACACCATTAGTGCATTTTTCAATCCAAACAGAATCACATTATATATAAACTATCCCCCTCTATGGAAAATATGGTTTTGAGTCTATCCTCATCTACTATTTTGACTTAGTGATAAGCTAAGAATCTGTTGGTGAAAGAATGGACCTCATAGCCCACCACAATTTCTACAACCTCTTCATTAAATGGAGTGGTAAATGGATCATGCATACGAGCCTTATTTATCTGACAGAAGCCGACAAAATGGCATTTCTATTGTTTTCTTATTTTGGTTTACCATTGGGCTAATCCCCTCTATCTTCAAAATATTTTATGATGTCGCCTGCCAAAAGTCTTGTACAGATCCCTTTTCACCTTTAGTTTTCAATTCACGTTCAAGCAGCATGGTCTCTTCTTGACTGGCTTGGCATCTCCAATTAACTAAATTTTCATCACGCCAGCTTTTATAATGCCTCTTAACTCCATAAAATTCTTGGGGAACAAATCCTTGGGTTCTTTTATTAATTCTACATCTTTCTTACCTTCACTTCCTCCCAATGGTCCCCAACTTTTGCCATATTCAGATCTTGTTCAGTCCCAATGTTTTCTTCCCTTACCTTCAGCAATTGATAGACGTACTTTGTTTTATCTTCAAATGTTTCTATTAGCTCCAACTCTTCTTCTTCCAGTTCTCCATTTAAGTGTCTTGGGTTATCTTTATCTATGGGTTCTTCTCCTTCCTTATTAATATTATAGCACCACAGCAAGTCCTCCATCTCCTTACGCCTTGTTATAAATCCAATTGGTTCTCCCTCATCCATGGTCCCCAACAGCACTGCATCCTCTCTAATTTTAGTGAACTATTATTTGGGCCTCTCTGTTGGCATTGTGAGGAATGCCTTTATCCTCCTCAAGACTCTATTCACTCCTTTGTCTAGGTCGCAAAAAAATAAAAAATAAAATAAAAATTCAACTCATCCCAATCATCTGTCTTTACATAGCACTTGTTGCATATACCATGTCCTTGGTGTTGGCTCTAGGGTTCAATAGAAAAATTGTACCCATGTCCTAGGGTTTGTCTCACCAATCTTTTTCCAATATTTCTTGCAGTTTTCTATCTACAATATAGCGCTGAATGTGCCGATATACCTAACTATGTCCAAGAAGTATCATTGTCTCTTAATATATCTTATCTTATATATCTCTACTTCCCTCGGCGATGGTGTAGTCTTCTTATGAGTGCCCCACCACAATGTTGTGTTAATTTTTAAGGTGTCATCCAAGGCATCCAATCTTGCTTTTTCATCTAGGAACACTCTTACATTTGTGTTAAGAAATCTTCTAAATCTCTTGTGATGTTGATCTTGGGAGGCATCACATGTGAAGCCCACCTTTCAATGCGCAATAATATTTCATGGCGCATTGCAATATTTTATCGGTGCTTGCAGTATCCCTGGAGGTTTTAAGTACTTTCTTTGTGATATGTAGTAGCTTTCTTTCCTTTGTTATGGGTTCCCCATATAACCATGCTCTATATCAACTTCAAAATTTGTTTCGTTTTCTTCACTTTCCAAACTTATTTTCCCATCATTTCTTGGCTCATAATCAGTGTTTGGAATAGGTACTTTTCCAATGGAATAGACCCCATGAATATCATCGTCATCACCATCATCTTGGCCGTCCTAGACCTCCTCTAACTAGGCTGAAGCCATCCCAATTTCCAATGGTAGGTGTGTTATCATGCCATTCCCTTCCAATGTAAGTTCTTCATCCTTTGAGTCCAACACACCATTGTAATCCAAAAACATTCAAGAATCAACAATAGAGGATAGGATGTGTGATTCACAGAGATATATATGACCTCAAAAATCACTCTATTCTTTATACTCATTAAATAAAATTTAGTGTTTGCTAAAACTTCTATTGGGGATCTAAGAGTTTCATCTACTAATGGAAAGTCATAGTTAGTTGGATGGAGTTTGAGTATTCCCATCATTTCCCATGTGTCACAAAGTAAAACATTAATATTGCCCCTAAATCTAACAACCCACCTCTAATTTGCTCTCCATTCACCTTTACATCTACCATGATGGCCTTTTCTTTCCTTTGCCTAGATGTTCTGAATAGATTTTTCCTTAGTTTGGCCACCTCCAACTTACTTCTACCATCTACCCTTTTTATGTTCCTTTCTTTTTGTTTCTTGTTCCAATACTTACAAAAATGTTATAGTTTTTCTATTGAGTCATGGAACCATACCATGCTAACTATTTTCTTTAACCTTATAATTTCATCTTCTTCAAAATATGGCATTCTCTCCAACTCCTTGTTATGCGTTGTGGCTACTATCTTACTACTCTTTTCCACAATCTCCTTGTGTTTCTTCACATTTGGGTATTCCTCCCCCATTATCACCTTGTTCATCTTCAAGGCGCGCTTCTATTTTAATCATTGTTTGTTTTAGTTCATTTTGTTGTTGTTACAACCAATCACATATTCTCAAATTCCTCTTCTCAGACTAAGGCAAAGTATTCTAAGGTTTCTTTTCGAGTAGTTCTCTCAATCATCTACTGCTTGTTAGCATCCTTGTAGTCTTTCTTACACCAATCCCTTTTTTTCAAGTTTCTATAGTCTTTTTTCAATGCTCTCTACCCAAGCATTGGGGGATTTTGGTTTTTATGTATTCCATAGCATGCCCCCGACAGTTCGTGTTCAAAATACTCTCTGAATATGATTGACCCCTTAGGTGGTAACATTGCCATCAATTCTTCTATTTTTGTGCCTCCATCTATATAGTATTGTGTTGACATTGAACAATTAAATGATGTGTGTCCATTCTTTACAAAATCCACATTGCACCCTCAGTTCATCTGTATAATTGCTTGTTGTATGCTCAAGTTCCCCCCATGTAAGTCAAGTGGGTGGTGTGTTGTCCTGGCTATAGCATGTTTCACCCTAGCATCCACTTCAATAGCCTCCTCCATATCCTCCCTTTTGGTATTGGTTTGCCATCCCTTGCGGTGTTGCATTGCATTTTGAAAGGAATGCCTTTAGATCGGGGTTGGTGTGACATATGTTGTTGGTGTTGGTGGTATTTGATATATCGTCGTGGACCTTTCTCTGTGCTCTTTTAACTCCATGGCATCCTTCCCTAAGCATAGATGATTATAATGATTGAAAGAGCCACATGTTTTATAGCACAAGTTGATTTGATGGTGGTGCTACCTCCATTAGTGGGCAAATATTTGTTTGTGTTGATCCCATAGCTTACAAATGTCACACCATAACCTTTCACCATAGATTGGTTTGTGCTAAAGGTGCCATTCCCATTGAACTAGCTCTTAATGCAGCTCCTCTTCCTTACATTTCATAATGTGGGTACTCTATCCTCATGTGTCCCTTTATACAAGATACCACATACCAAATTCTATGGTGTGTAACACCCTGCGGTAGTGGTGATGTATTACATTCACCCTTTATTATATTTCATGTTTCAGTCTCAATTGTGCTAACTCATGATGCACCTTATCCACCATCGTTTTTTCTCCTCTAGGATTGAGTTTCCAATTTTGTATCAAATTCTAATGCTTATGCACATGTCTTGAATATTTTTCCATCCATGGATGCCCTTATGTATGGCAAAAACCCTAAGATGAACCATTCAAGCCTTCATTCCTCATTCAACAATTCCTCCAATTTTCTTACTACCACTTTAAATCTTTAAACATATTCTTTTACTAAATCCTTTGTTTTTTGTAACAAATCCCTCATCTTGTTGACACTCTTTGTTGGCATATTTGGATAATAGACATCATTGTTAAATGCTATCTAATGTGCCCGATTGTAGTTGGGCTTTAGTTTTTTATATCACACCCTTTTGTGGATGATAACAAATGTGCCTCTTTCCTCAGTTGTTTTACCAAAGGGTGCTTCTTGCTCTTACATACTCTCTTCCCAATACATGATCCAAATCCCTCACTACTTCCCTTCTCCCCAATTCTTTGTGGATGATAGCAGATGTGCCTCTTTCCTCGGTTGTTTTACCAAAGGGTACTTCTTACTCTTACACACTCTCTTCCCAATACAGGGTCCAAATCCCTCACTACTCCTCTTCTCCCTTCTATATCTTGACTATATCTCTGATAGCTATTTACAACTAAATTTCCTATGTATATTGTATTTCTTACTTATAGTCGTTCTTTATACGTTCCAAACAGCACAAGGAATGACACTTGGTCCAGGGGCGTCATCTCTTCTCTTGATATCTTTTCATTGGGGGTTTGAAATGAGGCATCTTTTCGATTCTCCACATTTTCTTCAACTATCTATTCTTTTTTCAGTTCTCTTTCCTTTCCTATACCTTTCCTCTTATCCTCTTCATTGTTAATTCTCAATGCTTCCTCTTCATCCTCTTAGTAACTAGCTACTAAATTATCTTCTCCCTCTTCAACTCTATTGTCTATTAAACTCCACCCATTTTCTATTGCCACTATTTCTTTGTCTCTTATAACTAACTGGTCTTCATTTTCATTTCTTTTTTTCTCATTCTCTTTTAGTAAATTATCTTCTAATAATGCATAGTCTGAAGAATCAGGTGGTTCTTCTGCTTGGCCTCTACTCCCAAGGATCTCACCACCTCTTCTCTTCCAAAAATCTCAGCCATCTCTGTAATATATTTTCAAAATTCCCTCGTAACTCTTTCTGAATTCACTTCTTCTAGCTCATTATCTCCTAATTCCCTCTCCTCATTCCTTCCGTACAATTGAATCCAAGGATCACTTCCTCTCTTCCCCTTCTAATTATTTTTGGGTTTTCTGAAATGTTTAGCTTTTTTGTATTTTGGATGGTTTTAGTTTGTGCCTCTAATTGACTTATTTTCTTCTTTAACACACTTTTCTTACTTCTCTCATCTCTTTATCTTCATTTTATTTCTCTTCTATTCTTCTCTAGTTCTCTCTTTTCCTCTAATTCATTTCTCTCCAACTCCTATGCCATTCCCTTTTCCTCTCGCTAATCTTATTTTATTGTTTCAACCTCTTAACTTTTCTTTATGTATCCCCACAACCATCAAAACTGAACTTCTGTAAGTTGCTTCCTTTCAAGGATCCCCACCCCCTTCAACATGCCATCCCCTAGGTGCCTAGCCTTCTAGATAAATTTAACAGTCTATGGAAAGGACTTTGTCCTCAAAGAGCACACGAATCAACAGGGCTTCTTATATAAATCTTCCTCTTTCTTCTTCCAAGAATATTGCTTCCTTGACATCAAAGCTAACCCAACCATGGATAGCCCGAGCTACAATAAAAGAGTTCAAGGTCGTTTCAAACCAATAACCCATGACCCTTGTCTAAGGTTTATTGATCCCTTCCAACTCTAGCTGCTTCTTAGGGGTCCACTAAATAATATTTTCCAACCAAAATCTGCAAGATTTGGTAGTGTCAGCCATTCTTATGATCCAATGCCAAAATAAAGTGAGGAAATGTACGCCAAAACTCCTCATCCAATTCCCTGAACAAGTTAGCCCTTAATGCAGAATATGGTTCACTAGTCCTCTTAGATGCTACCTTGAAATTTTTCTTGATTCCAAAATTATAGAGAATAATCCCCCTTGGGCATTACTTAATCAATGTCCCAACAACGGAACCTAATATTGGCAGAAGTCCAATGTCCAACTTACGATATCTTGACCTCAACTAGAGCTGATGCACATACAAGGAAGAATAAACCATGCACTTTATTCTACTTATTAGTTGACACAATTTTTACGGAGGCATAAGAATCCACACATATACATACATAGAACAAATGAACACCGTCATCTCACACTCTAATAATCTCTTTTATTCGTCATAATTTTCAGTTACATTCCACCATATGTTACATCTCTCTATCTTCTACTCAGGTCTCTACTATCTCTTCACATATGGTACATTTCCAAATATTCTACAATGGCACATATAATGCCTCAATACATTACAGTACAAAGGGACTTGTCTCTTAGACATTCCCACTCTTCATCCAGATGGTTGGATTATGCGAAACGCCATATGATAAAAATTTGGCTCTACAATGTTATGTCTATCTTTCATCAATGACAATGCCATGGTGTGTTTAGCATTGTTACAGTATATGAGAAAACAAATTTCATCCAAATGAGGAATCCTACCAACACAAACCAAAGGTAGTGTGAGTGATGAGCCTTGGAAATACACATACACCACAATATAGTTGGGACTATCTTTCTTCATAAATGACTCCTGATTGTGATTGGAATAATTCTAGCAAATCCTACAAAAAAAATTAAATCCTCGAGTTTCAGTTTTGGTTTGTGAAAGCAGAAACTAAAAATTTGAATTCTCTCGTGCATTTATAACACAGAATTAAAACTTACAGAAAACAGCAAATATTCACCAAAAAACCATTACTTTTTGGCTCGCCAGTTAACTATGCAACTTCTCACAAGTAGGGTAATTAGCAAGTACTCGCAAGTAATTACACACAAATACTCACGAGTACAAGCTAAAAACTTGGCTGCTGAGCGATAATAACATCTGCTGCATAAAAAACGTCATTTTTATCATTTGCTCTGCTAAGACAATTTTAATCATTTATCAATTGCTGTAATGTGATTGTCATTGATTTCCCTTGGCTTTGAGATATTTTGACAGGAATTTGAGAGGTAAGAGTCGTTATTTTAGATTTTTTTTTTGTTTTTCATTTTAGATCTATAGGACATCGGATTTGAAAAAAAAACATTTTTTTGTTTGTTTTCACATTTTCTTCTTTTTTCTATAGGCACTAGCAGTTAAGGTTTTAAACTAAAACTTTTTTTTTTCTTTTGTTTTAGGGTTTGCACTTGCAAGTTGCATTCAATTTGCAGTGGTATACAAGAATGGCATCTGGTTCAGGTAGACATAGTAGTAGTAGGAAGTCTAATGACCTTGCTTGAAAGCGTTGCGTACAGGGTGCAGAGTACAAGACTGTCATGTGCAATTATTGTGTGATTCTGATGAGAGGATGCGTCAATTGCCTCAAATCCACCTCGCACGAATCGCAGGTAAAAATGTGTGGGTTTGCAATGATGTGCAACCTAAGGTTTAAAGAGAGATGGTTGATGTCCTTGCTGTTTATGAGGGAAAAAGATGAAGAAAAGAGGACAGCTGCAGCACTTGCACTCATAATGAATAGGGGGGCAACAAGGGATGATTCTGATCACTTAGTTGTGAGAAACCTTAGAATCACTTCTACAATACAATTCATCTCTTCATAATGCAAAACAAAATAACAACACACAAGAATGAAGAATTGAATGCATATATATATATATATATATCCTCCTCAAAATCTTGCTCTCATGAAGTTTTTTCTCAAAAAACGAGAATAGAATGCTCAAAATGTGATTTCCTATGTATAGGTGAAAATATTTATAACCATCCCAAGGTTTTATCTCCTTTTTTTCATTCGATGAAAACGGAACAAACCAGATTGGTTATAAGAAAGGCGATTTCCTAAGCCAAAATAGCTAATATAATAGCATAAATACAAACTTAGGCTATAAAGACTATTCTAATGTATAGAAACTAGGTATAACATCCTACCTAACTATATTGAACAAAAAGTACATCCTGTTGATTACACTAACATCCGTCCCCCTCTTAAGCACAACTCAGGGAGGTCTATACAAAAAAAGAGGCTAATAATCCTCTAAAATGGGTCCAAGAAAAAACCCTAATAAGGTACCCATGTACAAAAATATCTCATAAAGAAAAGAGGGCTTTGAACTAACCCCCCTCTACCGTCCACCCCCACCACCAAGGACAACTTCCTTCACCCCTAGCAATGCCCAAAGATGAACATACTTGGTCTCAGTGAGGGGTTTAGTGAAGATGTTAGCCACATGCAGCTTTGTAGGGCAGTAATGGAGATCAATATTCTGCTCATGAATCCACTACCGAATGTAGTGCATGTGGACCTTTATATGTTTGGTGCACCAATGCTCCATGGAATTTCTGGATATGTGGATCATACTCTGATTGTCACACTTTGATGATGCTAGATGCCAACCTTTGGCATCTAATGGATCCAAATAGACTCTATAGCGGCATTCACAACTCCTTTATACTTCACCTCTATGGATGAAACGGCAATGGCATGTCGCTTCGTTCTCGACAAAACAACAGGACCTAAGCCAAGATGGAAAGCATACCTGAAGTAGATTTGAGCTCATCATGATCACCTACCTAATCAGAGTCAATGTAGCCTACTAACTTTGTAGAAGAACCTACTGAATAGTGAATTCCATTTGTATGAGTGCCTCTGATATAGTAGAGAATCTGCTTAGTTACTTTACAATGAAAGCTCATGAGGTTCTTGCATGATGCAAGAAACCATGCCAACAACAAAATATTAGGGCATCTATGAGTCAAGTAAATGAGGCTAACAACTAGCCGCCTATACAAAGTAGTATCGACCAAGGGTATAGGGCAATTGGTTGTGAGCTTGACTACAAACAAAAATAACGTTGAAGAAGGTTTACAATCCAACATGTGAAATCTATCCAAGAGATCTAGTGCATACTTGGGCTGTGAAAGAAACATCCTTGAGTTAGAATGAGTGATCTCTAAAACAAGGAAATAATGTAAAGTGCCCAAGTCTTGCATCTCAAATTGTTGATGTAGTAAAGATTTCACATCTTGAGAAGTGAAGGTGCGTTGCCTATGATAATGACATCATCCACATAAAGATCAATAAAGAGAAGTTCACCATGATGTCGTTGAATGTATATAGTGGGGTCAGAATCATGACAAGAGAGCCCTAGTGAGAGAAGGAAGGAGTCCATCTTCACATACCATGCTTGTGGGGCCTGCTTGAGGCCATAAAGGGATCTCTTCAATCAGCATACAAGGGAGGAGTTCTGTACAAATCTAGGAGGCTGCTCCATATAGATCTCTGCAATAAGATCATCTTGAAGAAAAGCACTATTCATGTTCATATGATAAACTGGTCATCTTTGAGATGCGGTAATAGAAATTCTAAGACGAATGGAGTTCATTTTAGCAACGAGTGCAAAGGTCTTAGTGTACTCAATGCCACTAAAGGTTTCCTTTCACTCCAAGCTTCCTTAGGTGTAATACCTCTAATAGCTTTGTATGGAGCTAGGTTCTAAATATAATTCGCACAATTTATAGCCTCAGCCCTAAAAGAGGGAGAAAGTCCTCAGGATTGAACCATACAATTTTCCATTTCTGAGTGTGCAATTCCTTCTTTCAACAAAGCCATTTTGTTGCAGATTGTAAGGAGTTTTATGTTGTATTTGGATGCCATGAGTGGCACAAAATTCTTCAAAGAGAGAATTCACATATTCTCCACAATTGTCTATTCACAAATACTTGATGTACTTTCGAGATTGTTTTTCTACAAAGGCCCTGAAGTCAACAAAAGTGGGATAAACCTGACTTTTGTTCTTCAAAAAAATATCCGAGTATGTCTATAAAAATCATCAATGAAAGTCAGAACATAACGGGCCTTATCAAAAGAAAGTGATAGAAATGGGCCAATGATATCATTGTGTACAAGTTGATGAACTTCAAAAGCTCTTCATGCTTTGCCTTTCACATGGTTGCCATTAGGATGTTGGCCAATACCACACCTTGGACAGACACCATCAGAAAAAATAATGGAAGGTAAACCAGTGACCATATTGTGTTGATGATGATGTTGAAGATAGCAGTACTTCAAGTGGCCAAACCACTCATTGCACAACTTACTCGATTTGTCTGTGTGTGAGAGTAATACATGGGAAGGAGAATCATGCACAAACTGAGAAAATGTAAACAAATGCGCATGGTGATCCACCTTTCCCACTTCAATGACCTACGAAGGATTATCATGCTCTTAAATATTGACTGAATCAAGTGTGAACTCAACTGTATTACCTGCCTGAGTGATATGATAAATGGAAAGAAGGTTTATTGAGAGATGGCATACAAAATACACTAGCGAAAGTGCCATCAAGGATCTCAACAGGTCCTTGTCCCTAAATATTCAGAGATGAAGAGTCACCCACAAAGATTTGTTTTGTATTACAAGCATCAAGTGAAGAAAACAGATCTTCAGACTGGGCCATGTGGTCAATGGCTCCGGAGTCAAGTACCCATTCAGGTCTGATGATGAAGTAACAACTTTGGTAAAAAGGGATTTTGCCTTACCCTTGTCAGAAGAGGAAGCAGCAGATGGAACAGTGAGATTGTACTTATTCATTTCCTCATTAAGAAAAGCTTCTTAAAACATCATGATTTAGGATGCCCATTTGCTTGACAAAAGTTAAACTTAGTCACACAAAAATTCTTTTGTTTGGAATCATTATAAGAAAGAGAATTGGACCTATGTGAATGTGCCTTAAGACACCTATGTGAATGTGCCTTAAGACCGTGATTCCTTTAATCGAAAAGATACTTATATATTCACAAAAAAATTATTTACGACCGTGATTCTTCTTTTTCTGAGGTGCCTTAGTAGTAGTTGCTTGGTTTACAAAAAGAGCATGTCATTCACCAAATTTTGAAATAAGGCCCATCTATTTGAACTTGTCTTGCTCACGAGTAAACCATTCAGAAAACTCATCAAATGTGGGCATTTTAGAATGAGCACCCATAGAATCCTGGTTTGAGTAGAAATTAAATACAAAGACTAAGTATTGTGCACTTAATTTGGACAAGACTTGAAATATTAGCTGCTCATTTTCCTTTTTGACATTACAATCTGCAAGTTGTAGCCTTGAGTTAATTTTACAAATAAAGTCCTAAATGTTATCAAAGTCTATTGGATCGAGAGAAATGAGCTCAGTTCTCTGCTGATGACCCCTAACTTTATCAGTCTTTTCATACAATGTTTGAAGCTTCTTCCATGCTACATTTGGTGTTAAGAGAGGCTCAAAATGAAATAACAACTTAGGAGACACAGACAAACATATTAGACCAAGGGCCTCATCACACCGATTGTACCATTTTGACTTCTTGATTGCTTGTGCAGGTTCTAAATCATTGCCAACTGTGACACTGAATAAACTTTTACTCCTCAACAAGTTAGTCATTTTGGACTCCCATGTATAATAATTATAGGGAGTTAGCAAGGCTAGTTTATCAAACACATTTGATTGTCACAAAGAAAAATGAAAAGCATGAAGTAGTGATTATAACTGCAATGAGTGTGTGTAGAGATGCACTCTAAAAAGGCCAAAAAAACCACCTTGCATCAAAGTATCCTTCCCCCTCTCCCCCCCTCCTCCCCAACAACAAAATAAGAATACTTTATAATTGAGTGCAGTTACAGAAATAAAAACCCCACGCAACTGCTTATAACAATGCAATATTTTGTACAATGGCAGATTCAAATAAGTGCAAAAAAGGAAAAACCAAAAAACTATAACTCCGTACAGAATGAATCTGATATGAGCAAATATTTGGAAAGTTTATGAAAATTTATGAACTTGCAAAAAAAGGCATTAATAAATACCTCACAGATGAAAACTTATCCAGTGTTGAAGTTGTGCAAACAAGGTTTCCCTTTAAAGAGGCAGTGTTGTCCTCAGTCAAGGATGTGACCTCCTATCACACCAGGCACACGTTCCAGCTTGAACATGCTAAAAATCCCTATAGCATAAATTTGGCTCCTTCAGTTCCTCCAAAATGCAAAATCGCTCTAGTGTGCCCGAAAAATGGAAAAGGCCACCTTGGCCTTGCAGAACAAGGAAAGGACCACAAACCAGGCAGGGCTGATCGCTCCATGCGGCCTCTAAGAATCTTGGAGGTCTGCATAAACCAACTAGGAAGGTGGTAGGTGAAGCATTGGACAGGCGGAGAGGAGTTGCTACAACCCAATTGGGGTGGCAACCAAAACAAACAATTGAGAGGGGAGCGGGGATCCAACAGAGCGGCCAGAGGGCGAAGAGCATGGGAGACGTGCAACTATGGCGACAGGTGGTATGGATCAACACTAGGGTGAGCAAAGGATCCTATTAAAGGCCACAAATGGCAAGGGAAGGCCCTAAAACTTCAAAATTTGATTTCAGGGGATCTTCCATTGTTTTCCTTTTTTTTTTTTGCATTGCAGAACACATTGAGAGTAGATTTTTCAGAAAATCACTAGGAATGGCTGACTGAAATATTTTTTCAAAAAATACAAAAATTCCCTGAGGACACCCTGTCCCTCCTAATCCCCTCCATGACATAACTTCAAATATTCGCCAAAAATTAACCTTAAAAGTGAAAAATAATAATAATAATAATTTCAAAAAATTTGCACAGTTTTACTGAAAATAACTCCCCTTCTCAAGAAAAATTGTGAATCCCAAGTAAAAATTGAAATATAGCCAAAAAAAAACCCTAAAAACACCTTTTTTCCCTAACAATGAAAACCCGCTAAATTTTTTGAAAACCGATTACCCCAAACTGGTTCTTTTTTTATTTTTTCTCAAACCCTAAACACTCGAACCATATTTTTGAGAACAAATGATACTCTGAACTAAGGAAGGAAGAAAGAGAGAGATAATGAGAAATCTAAAAGGGATTAAAAACATAAACAGGAATCAAAAATCCTAGTGTCTACTTTTAGATTCTATCAACAAATGGTTGTGATAAGAATGCCCTGGTACCATGTGAGAAACCTTAAATCACTCTACAACACATTTCATCTCTCCCTAATGAAAAACAACATAATAACACATAGGAATGAAGAATTGAATGCATATATATATATAACCTCCTCAAAATCTTGCTCTCGTGAAGCTCCTCAGAAAATGAGAAGAGAATGCTCATAATGTGATTTCCTACATACAAAAGCAAGTATTTATAACCATCATAAGATTTCCTCTCCTTTTTTCTACTGGATGAAAAAAGGGCGAACCCAATTGGTTATAAAAAAGGTTATTTCCTAATGGCTGGAGGAAAAAGCCAAAATATTTAATATAATGGTATAAATACAAACTTAGGATATAAAGACTATTCTAAAGTACTGAAACTGACTATAATATACTACCTAAGTAAACTGAACAAGAGGTGCATCCCACTGATTGCACCAACATTACTAGCCTCTTCTATTGCCCCAAGGGTTAGGGAAGGGGGCTCATCTACTGGAGACGATTTGGGTTCACAAGGACAGGATTCCTTTTTCCTCATAATACTCTTTGGGCAAAACCACCATTCGAAGTGTAATGGTGTACCCTGATTTTTTTCTGAGTTTAATGCTTGCTGTTATGAGTGTTCTGTGATTACCTAGCTTGAAAATTTCATGGGCCTTTCATGGTTTATTCATGCCAAATGATAGATAACATGCATGCATAAACTAACTCATAAAATTGTGTGAAATGAATATCTTTGAAGGATTTATTGCTCAGAAAGAGATAACAGAAAATTACAGTCGCTTCCAATACAAATTTCAGTCTCATGAGAATTACTTGTAGACCTGATTATGAAGCACTCAGCAGCCAATTGAGAAACTCCTCAAGGCAACACCTTTCACCGAGGTAATTCCCCCTCAAGCCCAATGATCTTCAGCATCCAAGAACCACGTGGCAGCCCCTATCCATCACTCAAGACGCTTATCCAACAGCAGACCCAACTGAGCACATAATCCCCCAATTGGGCGCCAAACACCAAAGGGGCGATTTGCCAAAATAAATCAGTCTTCACCTGGTAATGGTAAATGAATACTCAACCTGGGGCGCCTAGACAAGGGGAATCCAAAGAGCCAATACCCACATTGGGGAACACAACTGAAAATGAGATATAAATAAAAACCCAGGTTCAGCCCACATCAAAAATACTCACAAATTATCATTTAGCATGACTGGATCTGCGACAATGAATCTTAGAATGTGATCCCTAGATGGAACCATGCCTCCACCGGCTAGGGCAGGTCTTGCACTACTGAAACCAGCTCTCAATGCCAAGGGTTTTCATCCTCAACACTTGTTCTCAGACCTCTGGAAGAATTCCAGCAGTACCTCCATATGCAAACAAATCAACATCATGAAATGGGGCCTCCAAATGAGTTTTTAAAGACTCAACATCAAATTAGGGCAACCAGCAATGAGGAAACCCTAAAACCCCTCTAACCCCCACGCCTTTTTCCTTAGCATTTGATTTTAATTTACTTTTTTTAAACCCAACTATAGCCTTGGGTGCCCACCTCTTATTTGGCCATCAAATACTCTTTAATTGCTTCTTTAAAACAACTTAAAGTGAATCACTTAGGCGCCATGGTACTTTTTAAAAGTCCCCTCCCCCCTCAACTTAAAAATATAAGTGACTTTATTTTAATTCATTTTTGAAGAGGAGAGCAAATATTTAAATATCCCAACATAAAGAACTGGAACTGAGTCCCCTTACCAGAACCGTTTAGCCTAAAGGAACTCTAAAAATAGGCTAACGATCACATGCACTGCACAGAGGCTAGGAGGGGACATTACACGAAGCAACTGCTTGGAACCAAGAAATGCATAATGATACCAGGGTAACTATGGCAAATTTTTGTTATTATAACAACATATCATTAAATATGACAAAAAGCCCATACTGGGAGAATTTGGTAACTACATTGATTGTTGTTGAGAAGGGGTTTAAGGAACCTAATCCTCATTATTTGAGTGGCCCAATGTTGGAGGACACCATCACAAATGAGCAAGTTATAGTAGATGAGCAAACAAGAATGTGGCACAAATAAGGTTGTAGGATTTTGTCTAATGGGTGGATGGATGGGAGGATCCGCTCTTTGATTAGCTTTATGGTGGCTTCAAGTGGGTAGTTGGTGTTCTTGAAGTCAATTGATGCCTCCCATCAAGTGAAAAATGCAAACATTTTGTGTGACATGTTAGATGAGGTGGTTAGGGGAGTGGGTGTGGAAAATGTCATTCAAGTTGTGATAGACAATGCAGCAACATATGTAGCAACAGGGAGACTTCTTGAGGAGAGGCACCCTACACTTTTTTAGAGCTTTTGCGCAGACCATTGCACTGATCTCCTACTTAAGGACATAGAAAATACTACATGGGTGAAAAGTGTGGTTGATGAAGCTATAACTATTAAAATATACAACTACAATCACCCTTGGGTGTTAAGCTTCATGAGAAAGCACATCAACAGAAAGGAGCTTTTACAAGCAAGAATCACACGATTCGCCACAACCTTCATCACATTGTAGAGTGTTGCAACCTCATTAACATCTCTTAAGCAAATGTTTATGGGCACACTGTGGTTGATGATTTGTACACAACTTTCGCACAGGTCTACGCACTTCTCACTTGGAGTTTGGATCTCCCATGCATGTGGCATCTTGTAGTTTGCACACAACTTTGCGGTACCCCTAAACTTGCAGCAACACTATGTCATTGCGCAAAATTCTACTTCTACGCAAGCACGCTTGAATTCCACACAAAGCACATCCACCTGTAACACATGCACATCTGTTGACCTACCTCGTGATACCCCTGCGTGCTACCGCAGTGCCACGCAAATTGCCATGTAGGTCCATTGTACACACACACACTCAACATCCACATGTCAGGGTCCTACCACGCAACATTGCAACTAGCATCCTCTAGGTTTGCGGCACGTCAGAGAATCTATTAGAGGAACTGCATTGCTAGAAGTCCAACCACGCACTTGAGGAAAGCTCAACTGTCACTCAACCAAAAGATGAACCGCCAAGACATTAGTTGTAATTGCTGCTTGTAATGATGTATATATTGTAACTGTCTGTCCCATTAGAGCACAGAGATGAGAGAGATCACATACAAACCAAATAAGAGTTTGTTAGCATGATTTGTGTATCTAGCATTCAAGCACATTTGTAGTTTGGTATTCTTTCATTCAGTCTAGAAAATTATGCAAGGAATCAGTCGCCTTCTAATCACAAAAACCTATATTCCTATTTTTACTGAATCCTACACACATTTGTACACTTCCCTACTCTACTTATCAAATATAGGTTGCATTATTGTGCATATCATACTTTCGTATTCAAATGTGTGTTTGGGTTTCCGTAGTTTAAGATTACCTTTAGCGCATTTTACAATATGCAACTTGTCTCCAAGAGCGGCATTGCCCATCGCATCAACATCTTAGGCCCTGTGGTGCAAATCATTGGTATCAGAGCAAGAGCTCGAGTGCCTGTAAACACACAAGCGCAATGCAAGAATGGAGAACAACTGGTCGATTTTGTTTTAGAGTATTCAGAAGAGCATTGTAGCAAGGTAAGATGGTTGACACCTAGAGAAACACTGAGGCATCCCCAAACATCGAGAAACTCATTTGGGATTGTCATGTCCCATTTTCCAAATATTTAATTATGAAAATAATTTAATAATAATATGTTTAAGTCGTCCTAAAGTTACTTTATTTTATAACATGGAAAAATGACACTCATGTATTATTATAAAGGGGGCCAAAATGTAATATTCATTAAGTGGGCCAAAAAGTAATATTTATCTAATAGTATTTTAAATGCTTTTAGGGTTAGGGCAACTGGAAAAAGAGAAATTATAAAAGAAGCACTGGGCTCAAAAGGATGATTCAATACTTATCCTTTATTGTTTGTTATCAAACCCTATTCCATAGCTTGAGCATTTCTTGTTCAATTTCTTCCCCCAGAACAAAAACCCTTGGAGTGCAGAGATTTAGAGGATGAAAACCCTCGTCATGTGAGGTGATTCCATCCAAAAATCACATTTGTGCCAAAGATTGTGATCATTGCTAGTTTCAATTGGTTAAAGGTTCGAATCAGTTTCAAATAGGGTGAACCTTCATTGTTGTGCATCATTGAAGCACATGTCGTACACCATTATAAACCTATAGGGAATCTTCATACGACATTGTCTATTGCTTTCTTGGCATGTATTGCATTCCATTGTGATTTGAGAAGTGTGGAGACTCACGTGTATGTTGCAGTCATCACCCAACAACAGATCGAACCCCTTGGATACATTATAGCCTGAAGTGACCTGGTACACATCAGACGTAGCCACCATGGGAGATTGTTGGTTGTTTTACGTGGTCGTTGCACTAGGGGTTCAATGAGTAAGAGGTTGGTGTCACACCATTGTTACTCCATTTATAATCTCATCAATTTATGTGTATTTGGTTTATTGAAATAAAAGAAATTAGCTAAGTTTTGGTATTGTTATCAGTGTTATACAGCACCTTATGAGCGATTTCAGCAGGGTTTAGAATAACAATATTTTATGTTGTTGCCTAGTATGTTTGCCAACTATTTGTGAAATTGTCTAGTGGTAAGAACAAGAAATTGTCTAGTGGTAAGAACAACAGTGGGTTATGTATGCCAATTGTTTGTAGAATTGTCGATGAATAGTTCATGTTTGCCAATTGTTTATGAACATGTCAATGATTACTTGTGAAAGTTACAGCGGTTCCTAAGTGCAAAAATCAGAAAATTGCATAGATTATTCGTTTATTTTAAAAGGGGCATTATAGTGGTATAAAAGTTGTGATCTTGTCAGCATGTGAATCAAAGGGAAAATCATGAGAGACCAAAAAAATAAAATACCTATAGAAGAAATGAATTCCTTGCATTAAGCGATCAATCAAAATCAAAGAGATTTGACAAGGACCATCCAGAGAACAGTGAAAGAATCGATGACAAAGATGATACAAGCCTTGTAGAATATAAATCAAAACGAGGCTACCCAAAGGAATCCTTCAGCAATTAATCAACCCATGTTTCTTCAGGGAAAGTTCTTACAAGGAGAAGAAAATATAGATCTTATTCAAGAGGAGTTGATTAAAATACAAAAGGGCAAGGAAAAGTACAAACTTAAGGGCACCAGAATCCTTGACCAATATCAAGGGATCCCTAATAGTTTTAAATCTCAAGTTTCCTTTGATGATTACTTAGAGTTACTCGAAGTAAGGTATCCAAATAAAAGAGGTATGTATGAATACATAAGAAGGTTGAAGAAGAAAGAAGAGAAACTGAAACCAAAATCTCAAAAGATTGCTAAGGAGATCAAGGAACAAGAACCCAAGAATGCATCCCTGAAGGAAGAAGAAAAACCAAGACCAGAGCTACAAGAAAGTGAATAGCCCAGTGATCAAGAACAAAAAGAATCCTCCATGCAAGTTGAAGGTGAAGAGTCCTCAATAGAAAAAGGTATGATTTCTGATAAACAAAATGTTTATATTAATGAAGTCAAGAAGTAGTAGACATTACACCTTGAATGTAAAATGTCCATAATTGAAAAGAATCTTCCGAAGAGTGAGCCACTACCACATAAGATTGAATTTCAGAATAATCATGTTGATAGACATGCAATTAAAGAACATGTTTATGTTGATTCTAATGCTGAAATAAATCACTCAAAAACTCCTACTTCGGCCAAAGAGGGTAAGCACTCTTCTAATTGCAGCGCAAGATATAGGAATGATAGCACATATCTATTTCAATCTTGCCATACTCCTAAGAAGGGTAAAAGAGTGAAGATAGATCCTTTGGCTCAAAATTGTTTGTGCATAATGGTGTGGGATTCAGGTGATATTTTGAGATCTAATAAGGGTAGAGTTTCTAATTTCAGTATCATTATTGTTAATAATTTCCTCATCCCATACAAATGGATAAGAAAAAAATCTGAATTGACCTTAGATGAGCATAAGGAAAATACTAAGAGTGATAACAGGATTCAGAGGTTGGAGCACATGGGTCAAATGCAAGGAACCAAGGCATGTCACCTCACATCCGACAGCGCTCTCAAGGCGAGCAACAATGGAACCATTTGGAACCCTGATAAACAAATTCATATCAATTTAGTTGGCCTCAGATTTGATATCCAAACTACAATTACATTGGCAAATGCATATGACATGGTGATTGGCAATAAGTTGCCAAATGGCTATCATCTATACAAGGTCCATGGTATGCTAGTTAAGGCAGCAGCAGTTTTCTCTTCTTATATTGGATTTGATTCAGTTGCTAGTTTACCATTCAACATTGGCATGATATCCTCCATATGTAATGAGCTGTCCATGGTATGCTAGTTAAGGCAGCAGCAGTTTTCTCTTCTTATATTGGATTTGATTCAGTTGCTAGTTTACCATTCAACATTGACATGATATCCTCCATCTGTAATGAGCTGTATTTGTGGGTAAATAATATCACATTAAGGAAATGACTGCTTAACAGCCTCAAGGGAGAAGAAGGTAATGGTAGCTTGTTGTGTTTGCATCCTCATGATCCACCATTTGTGGTCAAAGGTCAAGAAGATAATTCATTAAATAGATTAACATATAATGTTGCACGTGCATGTGGCCATCATGGGAAACATTTTGATATAAGCAAGCACATAGAGCTTTTTGCCTAAAGCTGCCTACACATTCTAATGTAGGAACCAAGAGATATTTCTTGACATAAGCAGGGTAAAAAATTGTGATAAGTTCAAAATCATTATTGCTGAGTATGTTATGAATGCTAACCAATTTGTGGAAGTTCAGTGGTTTCAGTTCATGAATAGATCATCACTAGATCCTCAATCCATGGAGTTGAACCTTACATTTGAAGGATTGTTTGTGATGCCAAGAAAAATAAAGGTAGTCACAATTAAGGAAATTTATCATGAGGTACAAATTGCCCAAGAAACCAAATACTCGGTATTGAGGGGCATCCATACCCTCTCACTTTATGAGCAAGGTAAACATCATAATGACATTCAAATGTTTTTGAATAAGTGTATTGTGATATTTAGTCATTTGCTCCCAGGATCGCAAAAGGACATAGAAAATCAGCACATCACACATTTGGAATCAAGTGCCAAGCATGTTCACCTTCCCAAGATACATAGAGGAGAATTTCCAAAAGTTGAAAATTACATTAATGGGAATCTCATGGCTTCTTTGATTGCAAAGATATTGGAGGTCATTCATTACAGTATTGCATAGACTTGAGAGAAGACCAAATATGCAGATATGGACATATGCTGAAAAAGGTTTGATGAAAGGTATCATTACTCATATCAATTCACAGTAGACATCCTTGCAATAAATAAAGCTGATTTTATTATTACCAGCACATATCAGAAAATTGTAAGTACATATGTGATTGGGCAATGTGGAAGCTATGTAGCTTTTACACTTTTTAGAGAATACAGTAGAGTTTCTAGATTTCACATCAGTAATGGGATTAGTAGCAAGAATGCTCCTACGGCTGATCGGTTTCAGCAAAAGATAGAAAAAGAAAATGTTGCAAAGGTCAAAGATGTCTTCCCTATTGAAGTAGAAGTGGGCACAAATTTAATCTATGATACTCAAGAAAAGAGGAGACCAACAAAGGTGGGGAACAAACAAGCTAACAAGGAGAGAACAGCCTGCACAAAAGTTGTAAGATTTGGTATGAACGAGAATTTTGGGTGCTTGCTAATAACTACATATTAGGGTCAAGTTTTTTATGCACTCTAGTCCATGGTAAATCTTCTTGAAGAGCTAGAGCTCCAAGTTGCAAAAGTGTCTCTGGTGCAAAATCTGTGGATCAACAAGAAAAGCAATTTGAGAATGAGAAAGGCAAAATATATGCACCACACAGAGAGATGGAGAAGGCTTCAAGTGAACTACATAAACAAGCTTTGGCCAAACCTATGCAGTCTAAGAAACATACTGCATTACACAAGGAATTCAAAACATGGAATTGCAAATTCCCAAGGATGAATTGGGATCCAGGTATTACAGGGATGGTTATGTGGGGAGAGTCAAAGCAGTTGAGCTTGCAATTACTTGAGGACAAGCAATTTTGAAAAGGGCAGACTGTCATATCCCTTTTTCTAAATATTTAATTACATAAATAATTTAATAATAATATTTTTAAGTCACCCTACTTTATTTTATAACATGAAAAAAGCACTCATGTATTATTATTATAAAGTGGGCCAAAAAGTAATATTTATCTAAAAGTGTTTGAAATACTTTTAGGGTTAGGGAAACTAGAAAAAGGGAAATTATAAAAGAAGAGTTGGGCTCAAAAAGATAATTCATTATTCATCCCTTATCATTTGTTATCAAACCCTAACTCAGAGCTTGAGCATTCCTTGTTCACTTTCTTCTCCCAGGACGAAAACCCTTGGAGTGCAGAGATTTGGAGGATGAAACCCTCTTGGTTTCCATTGCTAGATTGGAGGATGAAAACCCTCTTGTATATGTGCAGTGATTCCATCTGGGAATCACATTTGTGCCAAAGATTGTGATCATTTCCAATTTCAATTGGTTAAAGGTTTGAATCAGTTTCAAAATTGGGTTAAGGTTCAAAGTATTCACTGATGTGCATCATTAAAGGGCTTGTTGTACACCACCATTAACATGTTGGGAATCTTCATACAGCATTGTCTATTGTTGTCGTGGCCTGTATTGCATTCCACCGTGATTTGAGAAGTGTGGAGACTCACGTGTATGCTGCAATCATCACCCAACAGCGGATCAAACCCCTTGGATATTGTTGTCTCATCTTCCAAGCCAGTCATAATACATTATAGCTTGACGTGACCTACTACACATTAGACGCAGCCACCACAGGAGATTGCTAACTGTTGTACGTGGCCATTGGACTAGGGGTTCAACGAGTAAGAGGTTGTCGTCACACCATTGTTACTCCATTTATAATTGCATCAGTGTATTCAATTTATTGAAATAAAAGAAACCATTTGGGTTTTGGTATTGTTATCAATGTTATACAACTTCTTAATATAAACGATTTTAGTAGGGTTTATTTAGAATAACAATATTGTATGTTGCTACCTAGTATGTTGCCAACTATTTGTGAAATTGTCTAGTGGTAAGAACAACAGTGGGTTATGTATGCCAACTATTTGTAGAATTGTTGATGAATGGGTCATGTTTGCCCATTGTTTATGAATATGTCAATGATTACTTGTGAAAGTTACAGTTGTTCCTAAGTGAAAAAATCAGAAAATTGCATAGGTTATTGGTTTATTTTAAAAGGGGCATTATAGTGGTATAGAAGTTGTGATCTTGTTAGCATGTGAAACAAAGGGAAAATCATTGTAGACAAAATAAAATAAAATACCTATAGAAGAAATGAATTCCTTGCATGAAGCCATCAATCAAAATCAGAGAGATTTGACATTACAATTGTTCCTAAGTGCAAAAATCAAAAAATTGCATATGTTATTCGTTTCTTTTAAAAAGGGCCATTACAAGGACAACCTTGAGGAACAACACAACAAACCATTTGGTCAGTTTCCTGAACTCGTGATGTAGATTAGCTCACAATCCAATCATTCTACACAGCCTGTGCATCCATCGTTTTAGCAACAAACTCCTTCAAAGTGCAAGTCAATCTTCACATCCCAATGTTCAAATGAAAAATCCATGTTGCAACATTGGATGCCCGGATTTGACAATTTAAGACATATTCCCCTGTCAATCATTTCACTGATGCCAAGAAGATCACCTTCACCACTTGAAAATGTCCATTTTAGTGTCCCATTGATGGGAGTACATAGTGTGAACAAGACTATGAGCCCATAGAATCTTGGAAGTCTTTTGTTGATGCCTTGAAGGATGAGTATGACCCCCTCAAACACAATGAGGATGAATACATCAAGTTCCAATAGTTGCACCAGTGTAAGGAACAATCAGTTGAAGAATAAACGAATGAGTTCTATGACTACACTACCGGTTTGCACAAGAACCTGGTAGAGCAACATAAGGTGTTGAGTTCATCAACGAAATTTTGCCTTATATTTGCACAAAAATTAAGTGCTTGACTTCCAACATGTTAAGTCAAGCATACCATAATCCTACCAAGATCGAAGCCAAGGCAAAGATGAAGCAAAAGTCATCTTCATCCAATGTCATGCACAAGAATCAACCAACGCAGAAGTCACCATCTAACCCCGCCACATATAAGCAAAACATACAACACAAGAGGAAGCAATCTAAGAAGGTCCAGCAACAACAGAAAAATTCAGTGTCTTTTGCGCTAAACAAAGGCAAGAAGGACCAAGGTGACAAATGGTGCCATCAAGCACACAAGCTCACACAACATTTCCCAATGTTGCATGCAACAATCATTGGTTGTGTAGTCTACATCAGGGCTCGGGCCAACGAACGAAACTAATTAAGATGCCACTTGTCTGAGAAGTTCAATTGCCATTCACACCTATTGAGGAAGATAGTGTCTCTTCCACACCATGTTCTAGGTAAAGAGCCAGTCTCTCCATGTCATCATTGATAGTGGAAGCCAGAAGAACATCATTGCACAAGGTATAGCACAATGCCATGACCTCACCACTATCATACATCCTAAACCATATTATTTGGAATGGATACAAGGGAAGGATATACAAGTCTGGTGGCAATGCATTTTCCAATACAAAGTCGAGCTCATGGAAGAGAAAGTCACCTTTGATGTCGCACGACTTGAGGTTTGCAACATTTTTCTTGGATGGTAGTATTTGTATGACCGTGATGTTACATATCAATACAGGCTGCAACAGTGGACTATGCATCTCAGATATAGTTCTTCAACCTTTTGGAGTCACCTCCAACAACCAAAATCACTTTGATCTTTGCCAAAAAAATGTCACAAACTTATCTCACACATGCATAAGTTCGCGCTACTCAAGGTTTGTCCAGAGGCACCTGTGGAAGAGAGCAAGTGTGCAATGGCAATGCACCAAGCCATGCAAACACTGTCACAACAACAACTCAGTAATATACTACAACAATATGGGGACATCTTTGAGGATCCAAAGGGTCAGCCAACACATTGTGCAGTAAAGCATCACATCACTTTGGTTCTTGGATCCCCTCTTCCAAACTATTCACTATACCGTAGGTCCATTAGGGAGAATGATGAAATTCAACACTAGATCTAAGAGCTTCTTGATCAAGGAAAGATCATGTCTAGCTATTCTCCTTGTGGAAGCCCGATAGTCCTTATGCCAAAGCAAGATGGTACTTGGCGACTATGCATTGACTACCGCACGTTGAACAAGATAAAAGTGAAGAACCAGTACTAGTACCCAATTATGTGCATTGACAACCTCCTGGACCGGCTCTGAGATGCACAATACTTCACCAAGATCGACCTAAAGTCAAGTCATCATCAAGTACTAGTCCATCTTGAGGATGTTTGAAAGAGAGCATTCAAGACCAGGGAAGGATTGTATGAATGGTTGATTATGCCTTTCAATTTGACCAATGCATCAGCAACATTCCTGCACTTGATAGAAGATCTACACTAGCCCTTTCTCAACTCCTTCATCATTGTCTACTTCAATAACATCCTCATATTCAACAAGACTTGGAAGTAGCATGTGGAGAGCATCTTGGGCATCTTAGCCACCTTGCACAAACACAAGTTGCAAGGCAACTTAGCAAAGTGTACATTTGGCACCGTACAGATTCAATACCTAGATTACATCATTGATCACCAAGGCATCCATGTAGATCTAGAGAATACCAAGGTAATCCAAGATTGGCCAACTCATGCAATGTCATTGAATTGAAGAGTTTTCTTTTACTTGCTAACTTATACCCTAGGTTTGTTCTTTGTTTCTTGCACATAGCATTTTCTCTCAATCAGATCATGCAAACCAAGGCAACATTCCAATACAACCCTACACAACATGTTTCTGAGGAGCTCCTCAAGTAGAAGCTCTACAAATCACCTATTATGAGAATGCCCGACATTGTCCACTCTTTTGAGATTCACATCAATGCATATGACTATGCACTCAACACAGTACTCACAAAACATGTACATTTGGTCGCCTATCACTCAAAGACATTCGGTGACACGGTTTAGCAATACTCCACCTATGAGAAAGAGTTGCACAGTACTGTGCAAGCAATAAAGCAATGGTGGCACTACATCTTGGGTAGGGAGATAGTTATTATGATCATAAGCCACTTCAATTCCTGCATATGCAGAGCAAGCTATAGAATGCAAGCCATGTGAAGTGGATAACTTAGCTACAACAATTCCATCTACTAATAAACCACAAAAATGAAAAGGACAAAAACGTTGCAGATTGCCTTAATTGATTGTCGATGCACGCATTCAGCATAGTGTCAAACAAGTGCGACCACAACTTCACTAACTGGGTAACTCTTTATTCAGCAGACAAGAACTTCGCAAAAGCCTATGCCCCCATTGCATAGGGTGAACATGTGCACTCTTTCTTCAACCATGTTTGGATTCATTTTGGTTTACCCATATCTATCATGTATGCCCTAACCCGCAGTTTGTCAACCATTTTTGGCAAGCTTTGTGGGACATAATGTATACACAATGTGTCAACCATTATTTGGCAAGCATTTCATCCCCATACAGATGGACAAATGAAAGTTGTCAACTGCACACTTGTTCATCTTCTACACATGTACAACAATGATAGCTTGATATACATTCAACATGCCTATAATAGAGCTCTGCACAACTCGAAGAGGCATAGTCCATTCCAAACATGTCTTAGGTTCCAACTACAGACACCCCTAAACATCTCCTACCATGCACCATCCAACATGGAGTCGTAACCCACAAGAACAAGAAGTGGACAATGTGCATAAGTTTTTGCAACACATCCAGAACACTCTTCAGCTAGTTCGACGAATACTCTTGCACCAACAACTGAAATAAAGAGTGTCATGATGCACACCGCACATGTTGTGAATTCAAGGTGTGCAACAAGGTCTGGCACCTTCAAAAGGATCACTTCAAGAATCCACAATGCAAAATCAAGCCTCTACGTTATGATCCATACAACATCATGCACGCAAATGGAGAGAAGGATTTTGTTCTTGACCTACTGCAGTACTTGGATTTGCATCCAATCTTTAATGTGGAATGTCTTAAGCCATACTTCCCACCTTTGCTTGAGCTAGTAGCAACACAAGACCCTCCATATTTTGATACTGAGCATTTGCACCCAATAGAGAAAGATAAGATTATTGAAGTGACAACACGTAGCTACCAAGACATACATAGGTTGTTTGATGGGTCAAGGGAAAGCAATACACTAATAAGGCTAAGTGGTATGAACTTTAACAACTTCAAGTTCAATTTCCTCAACTAACAAAAGGCGTAATGGGGACCATTGCTTCTCAAGAAAGGGCGAATGATTTGTGTGTAGCATATACGCAATTCTAAGCACCTCTCACTTGGATTTCAAATCTCCCATGTGCATGACATCCCACAGGTTGCATGCAGCTTCATAGTACCCCTACAAGTTGCCACAACACTATCACTTGCCACGCAAAATTATAATTCCATGCACGCAACACATCGACCTCCAACACTCATGCATCAGATGACCTTCCTTGTAATACCTTGGCATGCTACTATAGCACTGCATAGATTTCACACGGGTCCCTTGCACATGCAAACACACACACACACATTATCCATGCGTCAAGTTCTTGCCAGATGGCATGCCAACTAGCATCCTCCAAATCTACAGCACGTCAAGGAATTTGTCAATGGAACTGCATAGTTGGAAGTCTAACCACACACTTGCAAGAAGCTCAACCATCACTCAACCAGAAGATGAGCCAGTAATTGTCCTCAGTTGTGACCTCTTCATGTAATGATGTTTATATTTTAGCATCCATCCCATAAGGGCACAAAGATGAAAGAGAACGCACAAATAGACCAGATAGGAGTTTGTTAGCACATTTTGTTTATCTATCATTCCCACACATTTGTAGTTCTACATTCTTTTATTTAGTCTAGACAAATCAGCAAAGAAGCATTCGTTCACATAAACCTGTATTCCTAGTCTTACTAAATCTTGAACACATTTGTATTCTTCCCTATTCTATGTATTGAATAAAAGTAGCATTAATCTGCATATCAGACTTTTGCGTTTGTATGTGTTTAGTTTTATGTTGTTTAAGATTACTTTCTACGCATTTTACAATCCACAGCTTGTCTCCAAATGCGACATTGTCCACCACATTGACATCTTGGGCCCCACGGTGCAAATCAATTAGAGTCTCCCTATAGTACGAAGGCTGAAGGGGAAATGTTCATGAAGACCATTTTTTATGATGTGTTTATGAAGAACACAAATACGATCCATAAGGAAACTTTAAACTTACCTATTTTTTATTTATCGTTTATTTTTTATAATTTTTATAGTTCAAATTTCACTAGATTTTAATTTAAAATTGCAGAGTATTTTGTTTTAGGTGCCAGCGCCTTTGATCAGATTTCTATGCTTGGTGGATGGGGGGAAAAACCCAATGGGTTATCTGTATGGGGCCATGGACACAGCGAAGGAAACCATAAAAAATTATTATGAGAAAAATAAAATAAAATATGAACCCATTTGGCACATAATTAATTGGATATGGAGCAAATAGCTCCACCAACATATCCATGCAATGGCTTACTACTTGAACCCCAAGTTTTTATTCTCTAATTAATTTAAGGTTGTTGAGGAGGTTATGGATGGCCTCAACACATGCATAGAGGATGATCCATGACAGAGCCACTAGAGACAATTCTTGATGAGCTGCAAATTCACAAGACTGCAAAGGGGAAGCTCTTTTCTTCGCCTCTATGCATTCGATGTAAAATGACCCAACACCCAAGTAAGAACAAATTGAGTCCTTTGATTGTAGTCTCATACTCATAGATACCAGACTTCTTTAATAAATGCAAGCTTAGTTGACTTACAAAATTATACATGTCCTATTTGCAAATTTGTAGTGGGAAGAATACAATACAAAACAAAAACATAAAATCTTCAAAGGCCAGCCATCTGCATTTTGTGCCAGCCATGTAGCTCTTCTAGGTATGAACATAATTGGGACATGTTTGAGCCAATTCACACAAAAAAGTGCAAAAGGTTGACACCACAACACCTCAATGACCTTGTTTTTGTGTGGTACAATCTTCATTTTGCTTGAGACAAATGAAGGGGCAAGAGAGTCATCATGTAATTGACTTAAATGATATTGATCCAAACTTAGGCTAGATTGTTGAGGCTCTTGATGAGCAGCCCATGTTTATTGAGGAGGTCGTAAATTTGGAGAGGGAAGCAATGGAAGTGGCAAGGGCAGTAGAGGCATTAGGAGGGGTTTGTGAGGATCTAGGTGATATGTTTGCAAATGAATTTGTTCTAGAGGAGGAAGCTTTACCTTCAACTCCTTGGACACAGAAAATGAGTACAAGGAGCTAGAGGTGATATTATGGTGCATTGATGACTATGAACATTGTATTCTTTTTTGGGTCTAAAATTTAGCATTGTATCTTTTTTAATATAAAATTGAGAATTGAACTCTTTTTTGGTCTTAAACTAATAGAAAATATACTTATGCATACTCTACATTCATTTCTCATGCTTTTTAACAATGTTTTACATATTGTTTAAATTAATTTTATGAATTTATATTGTTTTTAACTAGCGCTAAAGTGACCGAGTGATTGTCGAGTCTCGAGTCTGAGTCAAAATTTTGGGCTACCAAATAATTACCAAGTACAAGTTTTTGAACTATGATTTATATACTCCATTCACCAAAACTGTCTTTTCCCAATTCATACCATAGCCCTATGATTTGGGTTGAATCCAAATTCCTTCCATGCCACGTACCTCATAGACCTCCTAATGTTGACCGAGTGCGCATAAATGCCCTTTCATGTGTCTACGCAGTGATTGTGACTTGAGGGTCAAACATTTCCCGCATCCAGTAGTGGTCACACCATGCCCTTTTGTCAAAAAAACTCCTAGGTAAGTGGAGCACAATCCTCCCAACTTTTCACATCACGCCACAAAATTGACAACATCATGGCTATTAGTACATGGTAAGAAATAATGCAAGGAAATTACTCATTTAGTGGCTATTTATAGGCGATAGGCAGTTTTGTGGGCCAATTAACTATTTTGATGTCTATCAAGAGTTATGAAGGATATTTTGTTAACAGAAAAACTTATGAAGGATATCTTGCCAATTGGTAGCCAATAGTACAAGGTAGACAATCATGTGATAAAGTTTCCCACTTTATCAGGGGGCTATGCAAAGTATTTAAAAAAATCTATTAAAGTTAGTTGTTTAGTGCAGCCCACTATAAACACACAAGATTTGGGCTTTTGTAAATGCAAGTGACGAGTATAGAACTTTAAAAAAATGAAGACTCTCGAAAATGAATAATTAGTCACTCTCCTATAAAGGAATTGAGTTTCAACGCCGTGCTGAATATTCAGTTTTATTACATATACTTATGGTGGATATTTTTTGCAGATTTCGTAATAAAAATCAATCTATTTAAACAAATTTTTGTCAACATAGCTTGTGGAATAGACTTGTAGGGTGGTTGAGACAGTTTTCTCCTCTCTTGAAGATTATAGGTGTTTGTGAGGGGAAATTAATTTCTCGTGATACATGAGTCACAACAATATTAATAGTTTTAAAGCTCGGACTCAGCAAAAACATGACAGCCCAAAATTTTGACTCGGACTTGGCAAAAACTCAGTTGCTTAAAATTTTTACTTGGACTGAAGGACTTTGGCAAATTAAAATATATATAAATTATTAATATAAACTTAAATAACATGCAAAACACTGTTGAAAAGCCTAAGAAATGAATTTAGAGAATGCATAGGTATATTTTCTATTAGTTTTAAACCAAAAAATGTACAATGCACATTATAATACCATAAAATATTTTATAGATTTCTCTTCCCCCTCCATCAGGTATGATTGAGATGGAATGGCCTTATCTCATGAAGTGCTCTACATGTGACGACGTCCAAGCCAAATACTTGGACAGTCTGCAGGGAGTATCTATGTTCACTATATTTAAAGTTATGAACATTGACAAAAACAAGGAATTTATGATCAAGATCCACAGTAGGAGAGTGGATTTTCAAAGGCAGAATATTGGCAAACTTGTGAACTCGGGTCCAACAACTCAAATCGGCTTCTTCAATCCTTTGGTTATACTTTTTGGTTTGGGGTCCCATAGATTGTTTTTGGTCTTGTGGACGTTATTAACATCTCTATCTATCTATCTATCTCCTCAATCATTGGCATCACCCTCAAACTGGAATGTAAACATCCCTCCTTAGGAACAATTTCATCCTCAAGCATGTCATCATCTAGTCCAACCCCCTCCAATGCTTCTACTTCCCTCTCAAAATCTGCAATCTTCTTTTGGGTCAACATCAGTGGCACATCCTCAACACTCCACTCAGAATATGGATCAATTCCAATCATCATGAGTTTCCTTCCCCTCCACCTTTTTGGCACAAAGACAAAGATTGTATTGCACAAAAACAAGGTCATTTAGGCATCATTGCATCAAATTGTTGTGCTTCTTCATGTGAAAGGCCTCAAACATGCTCTAATTGCGTTCATATCAATAAGCATTGTGCGGTTGTCACAAAATATGAATGGCTAGCCTCTAAATATTTGGTGTTTTGCACCATAATCTTCTTACCAAAAAACTGCAAATAGGACATTTATAACTTTGTGTGGTAAACTAGAATTGTGTTTATTAAAGAAGTCTGGTGTCTACGAGACTATAATTAAAGGATTTAATTTTTTTAACCTAGTTGGGTCATTTTCTTTCAAATTCATAGAGCCAAAGAAGAGAGTCTACCCTCAACACCCTTATAGATTTGCAACTCATTAAGAATTGTGTCTCTAAAGGTTTAGTCGGGCCTCGTCCTCTCTATGCAGGTGTTGAGGTCAGCCATTATCTTATAATCAGCCTTAAAGGAAATAGAGAAGAAAAATTTGGGGTTCAATTAGTAGTCCATTGCAAGTATGTGTTGGAAGCATTGCTTGTTCTATCTCCGATCAATTATTTGTCAAATGGTTTCATGTTTTCTTTTATTTTGCCCATAATAATGTTGAATCGCCTCCTTGGTCTTGTCCATGGTCTCATATATAACCCATTGAGCTTTTTCACTTTTCACCATTCACCAAGTGTAGAACCCTTGACAAAGGTTTCGTCACCTAAAACAAATAGTGTAGAACCCTTGAGATTTTATTCTCTCATCCTAATGATGGTTCATGGAGTGTGAGCCAAAACGTTAATTTAAAAAATCTGACACAGTTTTATCCAGAAATTGTATGAATTTTTTAATTTAAAATTAATAGAAATTTGAAAGATAACAAAATTTATAGTTAAATGATAAAGCTAACTTCTAAGAATTAATATTTTATAAGGTTTACAAACATAAAAAGTGATGGAGTTTATTACTTTGTAAGATCATAATCGTTAAGTTTAAAGTTACCTTAAGGGTCTCATTTGTGTCATTCACAAACACATCATCAAAAATTGCCTTCACAACTCTTTCCCCTTTGACCATCCTAGAATATGGAGACTCCAACCATCAAGTGCTCAAAAACATCTTCTTAAGAGACATTAGTAACACTACAATGTGATTAAGATTGCGGTGAAAAATGTAATTCCCAATCACACAAGCTCCTTTCCGTTGGTGTGCTCTTTCATTAAGTTAAGCACCTAGGATCTATTGAAGATGTATTTGGTAATATTTTTAGCTACTTCACTCATAATTTTCACCCATCCAAGTTTTCCTATGTCTTAAAGTAGGAGATCAATGCAATGTGCAATGCAAGGGCTCCTAAAAAATGGTAAGGTGCCAAGTGTCCCTGTTGCTATGTATGTTGTTGCATTGGCAGTCACTATTTGGACGACATTCTCAACACCAACTTCCATGACCACCTCCTCCAACATATTACACAAAGTCTCTCCATTCTTTACTTCACGAGAGGCATCAATGGACTTCAAGAACACCAACTAGCCACCTGAAGCCACTAAAAAGTTTATCAAACTGCAATTCCAACCATCTGTCCACCCATCTGAAAATATTGCATCCCTTTTTGTGCCAAATTATTTTATGATCCTCTACTATCACCTTTGTATTTTTTACGACTTCCTCTAACGAGGGCCAAGTCAAATCATGAGGACTAGGTGCCTTGACCCTTTCCCGACAACAATCAATGATATTACCAATGACTCCAAATATAGGCTTCTTGCCACATGGAATGGTATGTTATAATACAAAAAAATTGCAACAACCATCTTGACTTCATGGTGTTTCTCCCAGTTTCAAGAAGTATCTTCAAGATAAGGTTGTGCACATTGTGGATGCAATCAAGATGAACTCTCTCCAATGGATGAGACCCAAGTATGTGGGCCAAGACAAGAACCTATTAATTCAATATTTGAATCAGGGGAATCATCATAGATGCAATTGTTGTAGTTGTCTTGTTCTTTTCTATTTTTTTATCCTCGTAGTTAGCAAGGAGGGCATTCATCTTGTATAATTTTAGGTTCCACTTTAAGACAACTACAGATCTAAACCATAAATTCATGCAAGGTGGTACTTGAGGCAATTGATGCTTCCTCCCATCTTAAAACCACAAAAATTGCATATCACACCTTTTGACTGTGAGCCCTCTTTCTCTACACTTCCAACTGAGGTCATTGAACTTCCTACTATGGCTACCTAAGGATGCCATTCTCATATATCACCACAAACTGCAAACCCTGGCAAAGAAAGAAAGAAGAAAGAGGAAAAAAGGAACAAAAAATAAAACTTTGAAACCCTAGAACAGAACTAAAATGGAAGAAAAGAACTTCAAAAACCTAAAACAAAAACCAAAAAAACTAAGCACATGCCTCTAAAATCAAACTCCACTTGTCAAAAAATCCTTCAAATCTGATGATAATCACTTCATGAAAACTGAAAAACGGTTAAATGTGTTTTTGCATGAAAAAGAAATAAAAGTGAAAATGATGTTTTTATGCGGGATTGTTATGTTGCAGCCTATGGCAAGTTTTTCACACAGACTCACAAGTTTTTCTGTCCTAGACTCGGTGAGTACTCCCAACAACTCATCAGCCAAGTTACTCACTGAGCCTGTTTAACTCATGAGTACTCCGTGAGTTTTGTAACTATACAATGTTAAGATGCTTCCTTCTGCAAGTCTTGAATTAACTTTTGTACCTCTAAACCAAAGAAAGTTATAGCAACACTAGCAATAAAACAGTCATAGAGGAAATTAACCATAGCAATGTTCAGATCAATAGAATCAAGCATTCTGCCTACTACTGGAAGAAATTACATACTATAAACTTAAAAGAAAAATTAAGAAAATAAAACATTTCTACATCAATCAAGCTAACAATGCTACACAATTAAGGAAATTAACCAGGTCAGATAACGCAACATTATACTTGTAACAGACCTCAAATTGTCTATCATATGAGGCAACTGGTTCCCTTGTCACATTTCCTCTTGAAGTAGCAGTTAATGGCCCAACTGGCAAAGTTAATGACGGAAGGTGGGAAATCCTCCAGGCTACTTGCTCTGGAAACTGCGAAAGATAAAGCTTATCAAACACCAATAGAAAGAAATTTTCTTTGGTAATAGAGACAAATATTTGTTTTTAAAGAAATATCAATTTGACTGCTTCAGTTTAGATAATTTTTTTCCCTATACCCATGCAATATTACGCCATTGTATATATGTTTAAAATAAACGCAGCCATGTAGCATTAAAACTATTACTAAAAAAGACTTTTGAACCACTACTAGTGAAAGATGGGTCATGAAGATAGGCTCGATATTAACACAACTGATTCTCAAAAAATGATATTACATAATGATTACCAAATATATAAATAATGAAATCATCAAACATGACAAGCATACATACAAGTTGAAAAGCCATACCTATACAGAAAATAGTGTCTCAGCCATTATTGATGTTACAATGCCTCATGGGGCTAATTGGGTGATCCACATAATATGCCCCTGGCTTCAACAAAAGAGTCTTTTTTCAGGATAGTTGTAACGGAGTCCCTTAAATTGGATATTGATGACACTTTAGTTTCAGACTTGTATGTCTGTTGAGGGCTTCATTATTCTTTTGAATTGAGTCTTTCATTGTTCCTGGAAGAATCGTATAGGAAAATATAGCTATCTAAAATTGGTCTCCAGTAAAATATACATTTTCGAGGAACAATCCATCCTTCACCCAACAATGGGGTTAGCAAAGAAGGGAATCCCCCATAGAGGTAGGTGGAAGGTGAACATGACCATGACCTCCAAAGGGAACCCGGGTCAATCAGGAAAAGGAGTATGCGATAACCACAACGGCAACATACTCTTTTGGTATGCCATGGACTTCATAATTCACACTAATAATGCAAATCAAGTTGGCCCTCATGGAAGATAAACCTAAAATATTGGCAACATGATCATGGAGACAGACTCAAAGTTCTTATGGTCATACTTGGAGAAGAGGGAGTTAAAAACCCCTGACAATTAGCAACTTGCCTATCTGGGCAGGTGATATCATAGCTAACTAAAGGTCAATGCAGTCAATAAAGAATACCCATGTCAGAAGAAATTGGAACCAAGTTGCAGATTTCTTGGTGAAGGGGGCCGCCCTACTTCCCATCAAGACTCTTTTCTCGAGTGATAGAGTGAACAATGTGGCTACCCTGAACCATAAAAGTTTTATGAAACTCCTTCATAATGTTCAAAATGCATTGGAAAGACATTGAAGGGGAGCCACATGTAAGGCCTTCATACCATAGCATTCCCACTTATATCTACCTTATATTATTCAATATGAAAGGAAATGTTGAGTGACTTTAAACTTGGGAGTGAATAATGAGTCAAATCATTGCCCAATGTGATGTTGGATGGTATATTTGCTATCTTGTATCTACTCTCATGCTTGTTATTAACTCCCCTTGATAACCCGGTGTACAGAATTGACAATATGATTGTTGGCGGTACAGTGGTGTAGCATGCTCCAATTAAATCCAAAATCAGATCTCATGGCAATGTTGTTCCTCTTAGGCATGTGGAAAGACTTTTTCCATTCAGCTATATTGATGAGGGAATAATTTGTGACAGGTATCATAACACCATTGTTGAGCATGTAGATATGCATGGGACTTTTCCTATTTATCCACAAGACTTAGCCATAGAGCTGCACTTTTGTGTCCTTGGCTCCTTGCTGTGAGACCTAGGTGTTGGCTGAGTTGTTATTCATGTCTTGCTACTTTGTTTGACATGGCTAAAGGCAGTGTTAGGAGAAAGATGACTGGACCAAGATGCAAGGAACTGTCACATGTTTGGCAGTGTGGCAAAAGATGCTTTTTTTTTTTAAAGAAAGAGATTATCTCAAGTAAAAGAGAAATTCAAAATATACAAATTCTACTATGCCAGGTGTGATAACTATTAGTCCAAGCCTCGGCGCAAGAAATATATGTAATCACAACAACAGCTATCATGAAGTCAATCTAAATCTAAAATCTGTCTGATCTCTTCTTTGAGCTTTGTGGGCCACCATATCGGTGGAGGACCATAACAAAAAATGTTATTATTGTCCAATGCCCAATTAGCTAACACATCAGCTACACCGTTTTGTTGTCGAGGAACATGGGTGAAATGGACCTCTTGAAATATTTCCGTCAACTGTTGAAATTTTTCCAACTCTCTAACTATTTGCCAATTTTTGCCCTTCTTCAATGATGAATTGGATAAAAGGCTGATGATTAGTAAAGAATCAGATTCCAGCTGAATCCTTTTCCACCCAACTTTAACTGGGTCTTTTAAACCTCTATAAACTGCCTTTATTTCAGCCAAATTATTCGTTGCATAACCCAATCTTTCTGAAAAGAAAAAGGTAACTGATCCATCAAAAAGTCTACCTATTCCTCCCATACTTGCTTCACCTGGATTTCCTCTAGAAGCTCCATCTGTATTCAGCTTCCCAAAGCCACATGCAGTGTTGACCACTTACAGTCCCCTTTAGATTTCCTCTTTGGTTTAAAATCAAGCAGGTGATGATCAACCATATTAAGAGGTAAAATTCTTATTAGATTGACCCATTGTGCAGACATGTGCTGAGGGATTTTAACTTTGTATTAGATGGAGTCAATAATATTCATCTTTATCTTTTCCCAGACAAATGATATGTCCCTGCTTTCCTGCTGAAAAATTCTTCTGTTTCTTTCCTTCCATACATGTGTGGCAAAAGATGCTTAGATAAAGGAAAACTGGGTAACTTTTAAAAGTGAGGATATTGAGTGAGAAAACCCAGTGGACCCACCACCATAAAGGGTTGAAAATCATTGTTTAACATTTTCTCAGGGGTAAATTTGGTCACCAAATGTCTTGCCCCAGGTTTGAGAAGAACTCTGGTGGGAAATGCAAATGCAAATCAGTTGAACCTGGAGGCTGGCTCATATGGAGCACAAACTTGACAGCTGCACAAGGCACATCATTGTCATTGATCAGCAATCCGATATTTCTATAAACTAGCACAAATCTTCACTACATACAGTTTTCTTAAATTATATTTACTTCTGATTTAGTTACATACATGTGATTGCATAATGCATAATTATCTCTACAAGTTAAAACAACAGTCTTACACGTTGCATAATACTTCCTGTGTGTATTGTTAATCATTGTTTAACATTTTCTCAGGTGCAAATTTGGTCACCAAATGTCTTGCCCTGGGTTTGAGAAAAACTCTGGTGGGAAATGCAAATGCAAATCAGTTGAATCTGGAGGCCAGCTCATATGGAGCGCAAACTTGACATCTACAGAAGGCACATCATTATCATTGATCAGCAATCCAAAAGCTCTATGAACTAGCACGAATCTTCACTACATATAGTTTTCTTAAATTTTATTTACTTCTGATTTAGTTACATACATGTGAATGCAGAATGGATAATTATCTCTAAAAGTTAAAACAACAGTCTTACATGTTGCATAATACTTCCTGTGTGTATTGTTAACAACTTCATAACGATCTTCCTTACGCATGCACCAAACACCAATAAAAGGCAAAATAATTTGTGTGCAAGTGGAACAACTACAAAAAGGAAAATTTCAAATTTACACTAAAACATCCACCTGCACAACACCAAATTTTGAATGGAGACACCCTCTTGGAACAGAAAACTCCACCATCCAAGGTCAGCTCGTTGCTTTATTCACCTTGGAACAAATATGTAGAAGAATGCATTCTCTCTCAAACGTACAAGTCTATGATTTTGACTCCTTTAGGATTATGGCACTTACAACTCTATGACTCTACATTGTCATTCCTTGCCAAAAAGGGCTACAATAATGTATTCTGCTATAGACCTGAGACTCTCATGAATAGCCAAAGGCCTTTTTCCTTTCTTTCCTCAGGCATTTATCTTTTCCATAATACCCTTTTGTCAAAGAAGAGTGAAATACGGAAAATGAAATGGCCCATCTCCTGACAGTTATGAAAATGCAGATACATAGTTCAAAGCCGAACTAGGAACATGTGTCATAAATCTTGGGCTACATCCTATGGTCGCCATCCTAACACATCTTCTCTAATGATTACAAGAAACGCTGGTGTTAAGCTGAAAAATTGTGCATGTATAGATCTTAAGCTTCATGTCATTTTTGGAATCATGATATGATTTTTGATTATTACAAGAAGTTAAGAAAATATTGTGGAGACTTAAACATCAGTGCAGAAGTATCTGTAACTATTAGCTTCCTGGCATGTGTCCACGTTATAGACCTCTTCAAATGTGTACCACAAGCTGCATAAATTGTACTCGCATTTTCATGTTTTGATTTTTTCATCTTCGGCGAGAGGATAAAAGGTCCGCTGCCCTTTCATTCTCCATATGCAAAACTGAAAGTGTGGCAGAGAAGGTCCATTTTTCCTTGGATGCAATGCTAAAAATTGACTAGAGAAGGTTGGGTGTCCTTTCTTTTCAAGATGCACTGACAGAATTTTGGTTGAAGAAGAGTTGGTCGTCGATTCTTTCCCAGATGCAAAACAGGAAGATGGTTGGGAAAGTGTCAGTCATCCTTTCTTCATCTGAATGCAAAACTAGAAGTCGGTCTGAGAAGGGTCAGTCGTCTTTTCTTCCTCTAACATGAAATCAATGTGCCCTTAACAAGGGTATCCATTTTCCCGCCTCAAACTTGAAGAGTGGTTCCACATCAAACTTGAGGGATGAGGAGAAGGGACAGTCCAATTTTGGATCATGCCTCCCCAGTGGGAAGGTTTTTGGTTCCAACAACTCCATCCCCAATTTGATTCCAAATTTATTCATTATTTTTCATTTCCATTTAATTCCACTTGTTAGCCACACTTTGTTAGTATCAATGTTTGGTTTATTGTTTCACTCTGAAAATCTGCGTGTGGGTGGAAAGTCGTCCTTTGAAACTAAGTACCCTTCCTAATCTACATTGTAGCCCAAATCTCCTATGCTTTCCTAAATGGAATTTTTACTTCAATTAATGCTTCTTGGCTATCCTATGTTGCTAGAAACACAACAAATGACTTTGGTTTCCCGTTAAAACACAAGAAAACCACAGCTGCAACACAAATCTGCGTTTCTATGGCTACCGTGGTGTTTGGAATGTGTGAAAAACATTTCCTCTCCATGCACAACGTTTCCTTCGGTCTGCAGGCCGTTTCAAACCATTTGCAGATTTGAATGATATATTTTTTAGAATCTTTGCCTTGCTAAAAGGATTTGGAAATGCTTCAGTGCTTTTTATGCAATTTTTTTAAGGAAAGTTTCAGACATTTCAGCTAAAAGACGTGATATTTTTAGGAAAGTTTCCGATTTGTCTTAACATGTCTGTCCGGATTATGCAATTAAAAGACACGTGGATGTAATATTTATTATTTATTTGTTTATTAACTCATTTGATAGTCACTTTTTTTGTTTTTAATTTATATATTTCTTTATTTATGTTTATTTTATATTTAATTTTATATGTTAGAATTTAGGAAATAAAATAATTTAGTTTAGATTATTGAAAGAATATTATATATATGATTTTTATGTTGAATATTATATTGATATTATTTTTTGTTTAATATTTTTTTCTTTTAGAAAAATTAAAATTTTATGTATTTATAATAATTTATTATTATAGATAGTGTTATTGTTGTATATTTTTGTATAATTATATATATAAATAAAAATAGAAAAATTAGAAAATATTTATATTTATATAAATATGTATAAGAAAAGTAGAGAATGTTTATAAATAGGAAAAATAAGAAACATTTATTTATATAAATATAAATATATATAAGAAAAATAAGGAACATGAATATATATAGTAGGAATATATACATGTTTCTTACTTGCAACCTATGTATAGTCATTTATCGTTGCATTTCCGTTGCCGTTGCAGTTTTACGTTTCTCGTTTCTTGCAACATAGTGGCTATCTCCACTTTAGGTGGGGGCTCTTCTGTTTGTTAACTTTAAGTGTGTGCTCGTCAACCAGCTACCTTCATAATATGTACTCCACAACCAGCTACCTTCATAATATGTGCTCCACAACCAGCTAGCTTTGAGGCGCAGACCTGTTATCAATCTCATGAAGAGGTCCCTCTTAGTCGCATGCTCTGCCAACTATAGAAAGTTCTCATTATTATTTTCTTGCAGTTCTGGTCGCATTCCAGAAACTCTAGATTTTCTGCATGTTGGTTTTATGGGCCTGCAGCCTTCATGTGATCTAGATATCAGTTGCTACTACTACCACTTTTGACAGCCTTGGCACATCTCATGCACAGATTGGTTTCAGTTGTCCTCGATTATTATTTAGAAAGGGAGCAGGCCCCAATAGAACTTGCATTTATCAATTAAATACACACATATACCTATGAATATATATATATGTGTCTATTTATGTAAAGAACATTAAATCATGATCACGACACTCAAAATAAAAGGAACGCCCAAAAGACACTGTACATTGAGTCATAATTGTCCATTTAAACAAGCAGAAATAAAATTCAAAAAAATCTAATGCTTCCACAGTTACAGCTAATGGACCTGAGCAAAGATGTTTAGATGAACTCTCCAAGATGATGAGAATTTTGCACCTTGATTCTGCGAATGCCAAAGACATTCAGACGATATGACAAACCAGCAGCAATGCCACAAAGGCCAGGTGTAAATGTCCTTTTCCATGATGAAAGAAGAAGCTGCATTACAAACGGATAACTCAGTACCTGCCTAATGGAGTTCAGTACTCGTGAAAAAACTATGTTGCACCATAATTCAGTACAACTCTGCAATCAGTCAAAGACAACTCCTACAGAAAGAGGTTTTAACCTGAAGGCCAGCAAGATAGACAAATGATTTGTCAGAGAATCGGATACTAAAAATGCGAAACCAAGTTGAAACTGGTATATCAAAGTAAAAAGGTATAAATGAAGAAAATATCAAGCCATATGGTCCAGGTGCGAGGGCACTTGAAGTAGGATCTGCAAAACCACATAAAAGAAGAAAAAAAGTTTAGATTTTGGATGTCAGTGATTAAAATTATATGCTGTAGCTATATCAGACATGAAAATTCTCACTTTGGAGATACAAGTTGCAACAACAAAGGTGTCGTTGGTATTCAAAGCATTCAGGTAAAAAAGGCACCTCAGCCATCAAAGACTGAAGCCAGTGCAAAGATTAGCAACAATAACCTCGAGTTAAAAAAAATTCAAGCATTCTATAATATACTTCAACATACCTGGTAAGATACCCGTCAAGTGGTGTCAAGTTGATGAAAACCTTAGCAGGTCTAAGAAATATATTTGTTTCTACAAAATAAAACAGAGAATTGGAGACATGTTCCTCTATATCGTTCATGGACCCTAATGGATGAAACGTGGATTTTTAGACAACTTGATCTAAACAAGTCGGCGTGAATGTAAAAACTGCTATTGTCCAGCTCAATGAAGGGATGCTTCTAGAAGGGGGGAAAAGCATAATACTAGCAAAACCTGTTCATTTGAGTAGTTAACCAACAAATCCCATGGTGAATAAAAATCAAAAGACAGAAATAGCTAGATATGTACTCTTGATTATTAATGTCAAAGTTAATCAGATGAGGTGAATGAAGACAACAAACAATTTGAAGCTCCTATTTATGAGGTGAATGAAGATAACAAAAAGGCCTAAAGATATGTTGCACCCCCAACCACTGCCCCTATAAATGCGTCTGGTGGAAATAAGCTTAAAACAAGACCTAAATAATCACTCTAGTGCCTTAAAAACAAGGGAGATATAGCATTACTTAAAGAGAACCAAAGGGCATTAGTGGTGTTTTCCAAATTATCATAAACAAAAACAGAAGTAATATAATTGTATCTGTATGAATTTTTTAAAGAAGGCCTAGAAAACCCCAAAAAAATGCATTTACACAGAAAAAACGACAACCAAAACAATATAATGTGTCTTTACAAGAACTTTTTTCACATCTCTCTGCTTTCCACAAGTTGAAATTGATAAAAATCAGTTAACAATTGCATTGCAAGCTTGCAACTGGAAACCCTTAATAAAATAAAAATCAAGCAGCACTTCATTTAACACAAATTTGGCATTCACAAATGTTTTAAATTTTTTAGCTACAGGATTAAATTTATCTTACTCTAGAAACACATTCAGCTTAGCAAGTTTTAAGATCAATCCTTTGGGAGGGCACAAATGCCACATAAACTAGGGAACTGCGACTGAGAGGAAGCTCAATCAATGACTCTTACTCTAGTCTCACTTCTCACTGTATCTCAGCATTTTACAACTAGTGCAACCATCCAGCTTTGGCTATTGTCTGTGATCAATGTTTACAATAAGAGGACATGTAACATGCTAAGAAGCAGAGGAGCAACAAATTTTGCATTGTTACAAGGTTAAACAGAAGCTTGAATACCCTCATTTTTGTAATAATGTAACTGTATAGCCTCAAAAAAATCCTTGTAGCAGAAGGAACTGCAGTGTATTTTTTTCTAAAGGCCATAGAATATTGTTCTGCTGAATTCAAGCACGCAACCAGAACAGATCGATTAAGGTTCTGTGAAAATGCAATCTTGACATTCCATAGTAGTCCCCTTGATTTAATCATCTAAGCAGTACCCAATTACTGACTCCCACTTCTGCAACTAATGGAGTGCTGTGAGTGAATATGTCTCACAGGCTGCTATAAATATCGCCTATAATTGCTTGCTTCAAATAATTGTAATGAAGGTTGAACTGCCCACTAAGTTGTGATCCTATTATGGTCCTTTGAGAATGGTTACTACATGAAATGAAAAAGATTTGGGGAAGCAACAGGAAAAGACAGCAACTGATGTCAGCCTAACACAAGTATAAAATTCCTGTAGGCGTACGCAAGTACAAATGTAGACAAACAAAAATGAAACCAAAGATTGAGGAGAATTTAGCAATTGTGCAGGGTTTCTATTAATGAAAGGATTAGGAGTCAGGATAATGGAACACTCAAGTAACAAAATGCATATGGGCACTTGCCCAAAACTTTTGACTAATTAGACAAGCTCATTGGTCTTAAAAGCAATGGATCATTGACAGCTACACAACCAAGAGACACCGTTTGAAGCAAAGTAACAATAATATTGATTACAGTCATAAACAGATGATAGACTTGGTACAAGGACAAAATCAAAGTTTAGCCAAAACCAATTGAAGCAGAGGGATACAAATTTTCCTTAGATCAAATAGAATAAGAAAAGGCACAAAGAGAAGTAATAGAATTTGAGGAAAGGATGTCACCATATCAATAGGCTGCATCTAAAGGTGAATACTAATAATGTTACCCAAACAAAATTGAGAACAAAGAATGCTGAGAACTGCACAAAGTGTCAAGTGTGTGCTCTAATAGCACTTGATACAAACCTCCAACAAGACCCAATGAAGATAATACATAACAGATGAAATAAACATAAAATAGATTGAACTGTTTGAGATGGTCTCCTCCTAACTATTAGAGAAGGCAAGTCTTAAAAATAGCAATAGCCAATAACAATGAATAATAATCGAATAAGGACCCACAGTATTGACTCGTAAGAAAAATAACTCACAACCCACACATGATGACATGACTCCCCTTAAAACTAGGTTGACACACCCACAACATAGCAACACATATATGTCCTACCATGTACATAACATGCGCCCCCCTTCAAAACACACTTTTCCCTCAAAGCATGGACTTCAAGGTCAATTTCTCCAATTTATCAAGTACACAAAAAATTAACTCCTGTCAAAGTTTCTTCTTACTTGGTTACCGAGATTGTTTCTTGAACTGCCTCTGAACTGCCCCTGAACTGCCTATGAGTACAACCAATTAAAAGAAATTGCATCTTGGCCTTCCAGTTCCTCAAGTTATTTTTGTTAACAAACACGTCCACTATGCTCTCAACCCCCAAGAAATCAGCATGCCTCAGTTAACTTTCTAGTGCTTCTAAAATCATACGTTTCTTAGGTGCTTCATAATGCGTTTGCAAGATCCTTAAGCCCATGGGTCATGGACATGTATTTTGATATTTTTCCCCTAGGTTGCAACTATTTACTTAATGATCCTTTATTACACTAAGAGATGTAACCTACAATGGCAGTTGGAGGATGGTGGTGGAGGTAATGTTTGTGAGCGTTCATTCAAATGGCCAACCTTAAATTTGGTGTCCATTTGACAGTCATAGGGAAGTTTATTTTTCTTGCTCGGAGAAGGCGGTCGAAAGATTGCAATATCTTGGCCATACGGTAGAGTTTGGAGCCCTTTTTTTTCCAGAGATTTTTCCAAGCCCGACACAGTGGTGCATCTACCTTGAAGGCAATCTATCACCAGTCAGCAGGAAATTTGCGGAGAAGGTAATGGAATTATTAATCAATGTGGAACCCTTCAATGGTAAAAACTATGTGACAAATCCAAGATAGGCACCTTTCAGATAGATATATTTACGATATTTGAGTTAATTATTCCCCTTGAGGCAGGACTAGTTTCGTTGCTCAATCATGTGTTCTCTGCTCCCATATTTTCAAATGTAATATAAAATTTGTTTTTCCAAAAAATAAAAATAAAATGGAAGCAAAAAAAAGGATAATATTATGGGAATGATACTAGCTTACTGTCCTTGATGGCCTCTGAGCCATTTTTCCACTCGCAATCAGAAAACATCACAATTTTTTTTTTATTTTTTTTTAATATTGCAAGAGCGTTAACACAAGTCACAACATCCAAAGGACGCACAAAAAGGAGAAATAGAACCATATACGGGAAACCACTTGCCCCAAAACAAAGATCAAAGTACAGTCAAGTATTAAAACACGTTTACAATAAATTAAAAAAGGCAGCCAACAACTAAACAGACACTGAGAGAACCAAAAAGAAAGTCCAAATCAGGTCCCACAACAGCAAGGAATCAAGCAATAGGTCCCAGCAGAGATTTGTCAACAACATCATCCATACCATTACCATGACCATCATCACCAGGTCCCTTTTCAAGAGGCTCAGGTCGCTTAGCACAGTCCTCAGGGCCCTTTATTGTTGCATTAGGTCCCTACTGATTAACATTATTGTCACCCCCAAGAGTCAACTGACTATCACCCTCCACCTGAGAAATCAGGTGACTAAGTCTTGAAGTTTGAATTTGGTTCAGCAGTCTATCCCTATCATTCTTGTTCCGATTATCAATGAAGTTTTGAGGCATATTCATGAGGTTATTCACATTAGTTTCAATCAACTGTTCAATACTAGTTTCAAGCACACCTCCATAACCCTCAACAGGAATTCCACCAACTAGATCAAAAGAGTGTGAGTAACTACCTGTACATAAGGAAACGCTATCTTTGACCTCAGTTGCCATCTCAGCTGACTTCTCTTGTTGAAAATGCTGAAGAGAAAATTGCAAAACAATGAGGACTGAGGAGTTCATCATTGCTTTCATCCTCAACATCCTTACCATCCTGATCCGAAAAAGTATACCCTACTAACACAGGATCAGGATCAGATGCCTGTTCAAAATAGGCATCCTCCATAATGTCCTACTCATACTCTGAAATGTTAACATTTGTCACACTCATGAAGGCTTGTCAGTCTGGTGGTGGGCTCATTCTAGAAAATCCACCTGCATCCAATAGAAAATTGGATGTTATCTTCTTCATTCCAAACCTCAGAATCTTCTCCATTTCAGCCTGTGGCACCATTCGTTGGAGATTTATCTGCACAGCAACAAGTCTCATGATAACTTCTATCGAGAAGTTAACAAGTGCCCTACCCTTAAACTAAGAAACATCTAAATTCCTTTGCTTCCAAAGAAACCACAAAATCTCAATTGAGAAAACTAGCCACAATTTTTGAAAAAAATGAGTTTTCTTTTTTGGAAACACAACCAAAAGCCACATTGAGCCAACTGATGTCACTGAGAAAACATTAGACCAAGCAATCAAACAATTTTTCCGAACACAAACAGCAAACGGGCAAGTAAAAAAGACGTGCTCAATACTTTCGACCTCACCACACAGAGTGCGACACAGAGTACCAAAACCAGATCTAGCTAAGACCTCACCAACAGCAAGCTTATTATGAAGAAGTAGCTACCTAAAACAAGACTTCTTAGGTTCCAAACATGTGGACCAAATGACATCAAACCTATACTTCCAGCTATAGAAGGGGTCACAAACATTCCACTTATTATTAAGCTTGAGATAGATATTTTTAGTGAATGGGAGCTTTTATGGTATAACATTTTAGTAGAATATTCCTCAATTGGAGGGCCATTTAACCACTTGATACTAATCCCAGAAGTCCTCCTCCCCCTTAATAATAGACATGAATCTGGTGTTATGCAAGGATTTAGCAAGGACTGTAAAAGTTGTTCTTTGTGTGGAAGGAATTTGAAATTTGTGTTTAATCTCACCCCACAAGGCCCATTTTCCTTGCGAGAAGAGGTCACTGAAAGTTTTTGGACCCTTAGAATGCCAAATATGAGCAAAGCAGTCCCTTATCAAGGCCAAAGGGCAATTATTGACTTTAAAGTTCCACAACAAAGATTTGTATCCCTGGCACCTCGACCTCGGCCCACTGAAAATAGATTCACCACAACCAAATGTTTAGCACTTTCCCCAACTTTCCAAATTGATTGGAAAATAGAAGAGCCAGCAACTTTAATAGAGAAAGATCCAACAAGAAGATCATAAATATGCAACCCATGCCACTGTTGTTTACCTTTTGGACAGCCTCTCACTGTGTTGTTACAAATCAAAATTTTCCAAGGTTCGTCCCCTTTAAGGGCTCTAATGATCCATTTAACTGCCAGAGTGATACCTTGGACTCTTAAATCCTTAAGGCCCAACCCACCAATTACCTTAGGCTTGTAACAAATATCCCATGCAACAACATGTCATTACCTATTCCCCTTACCATCAGACCACAAGAAATCCCTAATGATCTTATGAAGCTTATTAAACTGAGTCTTATTGTAAATCCAATAGGATGAATAGTAGATGTTGTAGGAAGAGAGGATTTTCTGCAAAACTTGGACTGTACTAGGCAAAGAGAGCATTTGTTCATTCCATTTCCCAATCTTGTTATTGATTTTCACAAACAATCAGTCCCACATTTTTTTGAATGATGGAGAGAGTGAAAAGGGGATGCCCAAATATCTAAGTGCTTGGGGCCTTTCCAAATCCATTCAAACTCAACCAGCCAATCCAGAGGGGTGTTGGAAATATTGTCATTGATGTCAAAGGGTAATCATGAATCTGACTGATTGCAAAGTATTTCAATAAAAGAATAAAATTAAATAAAGAATATTTAATTTACTTGAGGCAATTAAACGTGCAAATAATAGTCATATCTTTGCGTGGAATCGAAGACAATTCAACTATGTTTAAACGGTCTTAAAGAGGTAATTATGGCGAAGTGTTCAAGGCAGTTTTTAAGCCTGAAATGGTCCCCAACCTTGGTCGATCTACTAAAAAGACCATGGCGCTGATTTCTAGGAAGTCGTCCCACCTTTGGGAGGAGTTGTGACCGTTGAAGAGTCACGACCTTAATTTATGGCTTTCTGTGGACTATAAAAAGGTGCATAGCAAGTGGCAAAGAGCATATCCGAAAGTGCAAGTTAATAAAGAAGAGCAGAAATATTTAAAAGCAGAAATTGTTAAAATATCGAAAGAAATATCAGCAAGTATATGGCAAAGCATAGTAGCGAAAATGCTCAAGTGTAGATCGGATGTAAAGGAGAATAAGCAGTATTTTATCATCAGTTGTGTTAGCAACAAATCAGTGATAGAAGAGTGTTTCTTGTAAGAAGGTTGGTGCCTTTGTATTGAAGAGATTGGTGTCTCTTGCTGAGTTGATGCTTGTCGAAGGGGGTTGGTGCTCATGTAGGTTGGTGCCTACGAAATTGTAATTGGGGTTGGTGCTCCAATAGGTCGGTGCCTACGAATATTTATATTGAGAAAGATTTCTCTGTGGTTTTCTCCCAAAAGAATTTCCACATATATTTGGTGTCACTTTGTATTGTGTTATCTTGTGTTGTAATTTGATTGCTTTGAATATCTTAATTGGAATAAGTGATTAAGTGTTAGAAAAGAAAAGAATATATAATACTGATTCACCCCCCCTCTCAGTATTGGTCTGTACTCAATAATTGGTATCAAAGCGAGTTCCTTCAAATATAGCTTAATCGCTAGAAGGTAGATTGTACAAGCACACATGGTTGGATTGCAAGTTCAGGTCGGATTTTCCATTAACAAGACACCGTTGTTTGATGGCACGAATTATGCCTTCTGGAGCATAAGAATGAAGACATATCTAATGGCTCTTAGGTTCGATATTTGGCAAGCAATAGTAACCAGGTACCAAACGCCACCAACAGACGCTACTGGAAAGAAGGCTAGCAAGAACAATGCTAAAGCAATGAATGCCATCCTATGCGACCTTTCAAATTATGAATTCGTAAAAGTCATGCAATGTGATTCTGCAAAAGAGATTTGGGAAAAACTTAAAACTATCTATGAAGGTGATAGCAAGGTCAGACAAGCAAAACTCCAAACTCATTGGAGATAATTTGAGAGTTTGAAGATAAAGGAAGAAGAGAACATTGCAGGATACCAACTCTGAATTGATGAAATAGTCAATTCGAGGACTTGGAGAAATCGTGGAAGAGTCTACAATCGTCCAAAAGGTGTTGAGGTCCTTACCGCTAAGATTTGATGCGAAAGTCTACTGTGGAAGAAATGAAAGATCTGGATAAATTAAAAATGGACGAGTAGCACGGAATCCTCATAGCGTATGAAATGACTAAACCCGAAAGACCATCAAAAAGAGAAGAAATGTTCGAAGCATCAAAGAAAGAGAAAGTCAAGGAACCTGAGCCAAGCGATAGCTCAAGCAACAAAGAAGATGAAAAGGAGGCTCTATTCATTCGAAAGTTGAAGAAAGGTTCGGGCAAATATAAAGGTAAGTTACCGTTCAAATGTTTTAATTGTAGTAAGATTGGTCATTTTGCAGCAAAGTGCCTAGATAAAGACAATAGTGATGAAGAGGAAAGCAAACCAAAATTCAAGAAGCGATTCAAGCAAAATAAAGACAAAAAGAGATTTGAGAAGCAAAAGAAAAGTTTATACTCCAAGATAAACTATAGCTCATCCGAGGAAAGCGGAGTCACTGATTCTAACAACGACGATGAGGAAATATTGTTCATGGCCATAGAAGCCAATGCTTCCACAAGCAGAAACAACTTGGAGGAAGAAGAAAACGAAGGCAAGGTAAATCTCGAAGAAGAGCTTATATGTGCCTTAGGAGAGATAAAAGGTCTTAAAAAAAAGAACATGAAACTAAAGCTTTAGATTCAGAAATATGAAAAAGAGATTCAGGACTCGAAAGCCAGAATATAACAAGGTCTTGAGGAATCAAAGAAGATAATTGTTGATCTAAAAGTCCAAATCGAAGACGCAAAGAAAATTGAAGAAGATCTAATGAATCAACTAAAGAAGAAAGGAGAAGACTGTGAAAGGTATGAATCTGAGATTGTTGCTTTGAAAAGGGATCTAGAAACGGCAAATACTAAAATAGCAAGTGACTTGAAAAAAGAAAAGCACCCAAGTTTTGAATAAGATTCTAAAGAGTCAAAGATCATCATCCAACAAGTTAGGCATTGGGTATGAGAAGGAAAAAGAGAAGGCTAAGAGCTATGCTGAAACTCTTAAGGAACCTATGAAAAAGGAGACCAAGAAGGAAGAAGGCCAGAATACAAAAATCAGCGCTATCAACAAGGAAAGCAAAGGAGAACAAAACTTCAGGTGGCCACTTGCTCCAAGATATACCAATAAAACCAGGTTTGGTAATTATTTTTATGAATATTGTTATTATTGTAATCATTTTGGTCATAAGAAATTAGATTGTAGTAAGAGAGCCAAAGAATTTGAAGTTAGGAGCGGAAACAAAGGAACCTATGGAGTTTCGAATAGAAGCTACAATTTGTTTGCTCCCCTATCGAACTTTGATGAAGAAGCTATAGTCTGTTACAAGTGCAACAACTATGGACATATAACACGCTATTGTAGAAGTGTGTTCGAAACTGTAAGACAGGATCAGAAGTTCAAGGCTTCAGTGATAAAGAAAAGGGAACCAACAAAGACCTGGAAGAAGCAAGAAGACAATGAGCAAAATAAGGAAGAATCCATGATCGTTCAAACAGCATTCCATGCTAGAGATGAAGGACAACAATGGTTTATTGATAGTGGAAGTTTGAGACACATGACTAGAGATAAAAGCAAGTTTATCTTGTTGAAAATAGTCAATGAAGGCACAGTGAAGTTCGGAGACAACACTACAGCGAAAACAACAAGAAAAGGTACCCTTAGTCTCGATAACGGAAGAACCAAAACAAAGAATGTGTTATATGTGGAAGGATTAAAGCATAATCTTCTAAGTGTGACCCAAATGTGTGATCAAGAACACACATTCAAGTTCTTTGTTGAAGGTTATGAGATTAGAGAAAGAGACACGGGAGAGCTAATTGCAGATGCCCACAAGACAACAAACAATCTATACATGCTTACAGAAGTCAAAGGAGAGAAGTGTTGTCTGAGTCAAGTTGAAAAGAGTTAGCTATGGCACAGAAGAATGGGCCATATAAATTTTGATAACCTTGTGAATATCAGCAAGAAGCAAGTTGTAAGGGACATTCTGAAGATAACAAAGCCATACAACACACTTTGTAAGCAATGCCATCATGGGAAGCAGACCAGGACAAGATTCAGAACGAAAGGATATTCCAACACAAAGAAATTAGAGCTCCTTCATATAGATCTGTGTGGACCCACCAGAACACAAAGTATACAAGGTGAGGTATTTTATGCTGCTAATTGATGATTACACTAGAATGACATGGGTTGCATTTATGAAAGAAAAGTCTGAGGCCTTTAGCAAATTCAAAGCATTCAAAGCATTAGTTCAAAATGAAACCGGTTTAAGGATCAAATGCTTAAGGTCAGATAGAGGAGGTGAGTTCATGACAAATGAATTCATTGAGTATTGTGAAGACCATGGGATAAAAAGACATTACTCAGCTACAAGAACCAAACAGCAAAATGGGGTAGCAGAACGAAAGAACAAGACTGTCCAAGAAATGACTAGGACAATATTGAACGAATCCAAGTTATCAGACAAATATTGGAGAGAAGCAGTCCACACAACTGTATACCTCCTAAATAAAGGGCAGATTAGAGTCAACAATACAAGCCCCATATGAGTTATGGACAAGAAGACCAGCATCTATCAAATATTTCAAAGTATTTTGAAGTAAGTACTTTATTAAGAGGATCGAAGATGATTTGGGGAAATTTGACTCAAAAGCCGACGAAAAAAAATTTATGGGATATTCCACCAAAAGCAAGGCCTACAAATGCTACTACAAGAGAACGCAAACTATTTTAGAAAGTGCTAGTGTCAAAGTAGATGAAACTAGAACTCAGAAGGCAAGTGATCCATTAGACAAACCGGATATCATTGAAGAAGATGTTGAAGTAGAAAAGATGGATGAAGATGAATGGCAAGACACCAAAGCACCATCTCCTTTCGTTCAGAAGAATCATGCCGAAAGCCAAATCATTGGCAATATAGATGCTGGAGAATAGACTAGAAGAAGGATTGTAAGAAATTCTGAACAAGTGAATCTTTCTTTGTTATCTAAAATATAGCCTAAGAATTTTTCAAAAGTGAGCCATGATGAACATTGGGTAAAAGCAATGGAAGAAGAGCTAAACCAAATTGAGAAGAATGAGACGTGAGAGCTGGTACCCAAACCAAAGGATCAGAATGTGATCGGCACCAAATGGGTATACAGGAACAAACTAAATGAGGATGGTCAAGTGACGCGAAACAAGGCTCGAATGGTATGCAAAGGATATGCTCAAATCAAAGGTATTGACTTTGAAGAAACCTTCACTCTTGTGGCAAGATTAGAGGCAATCAAAATGTTTCTTGCCTATGTTGTATTCAAGAACTTCAAGGTATATCAAATGGATGTAAAATCCGTCTTTTTGAATGGTAAATTAGAAGAGGAAGTATACATCGAACAACCAAAAGTATTCATCCTATCAAAAGATAGCAAATATGTATGCAAATTGAAGAAAACCTTGTATGGATTGAAGCAAGCCTCCAAAGCTTGGTACTCAAGACTTGACAAGTACCTACAAGACTAGGGATTCAAGAGAGGATTTGCCGACAGCAATTTGTACATCAAAACTGAAGGTGAGCATCAGTTAATTGTTGTAGTTTATGTTGATGATATAATCTTTGGAGGAGATAGTGAGAAGTTGTCCAAAGGATTCGCCGAAGACATGCAGAAGGAATTTGAGATGTCCATTGTTGGTGAGCTATCATTCTTTCTTGGATTGCAAATATCTCAGTCCAGTAAAGGAATATTCATCTCCCAAACCAAGTATGCTAAAGAAATGTTGAAGAAATTTGGAATGGAAAATTGTACACTGGTTGGCATGCCTATGGCTACAGGGAAAAAGTTGAGTAAGGATGATGAATTGCCGAATGTAGATCAGTCCTACAGATCAATGATTAGCAGTGTTTTGTACATAACGGCATCCAAGCCGGATATCATGCAAGCAGTGGGCATGGTAGCATGCTATCAAGTAGGCTGCTAAAGAAACACACGTGCAAGTGGTAAAGCGGATATTCAAATATCTAAAAGGGACCCTGGACTATGGATTGTGGTATCCTACAGGGAAGGATTTCACATTAGTAGCATCTACAAACTTAGACTGGGCAGGATGCCTAGATGACAAAAAAGCACAAGCAGAGGAGCATTTTTCCTAGGAGATAGCCTAGTATCTTGGCTAAGTAAGAAGCAGAATTCAGTTTCCTTATCCACAGTAGACGCAGAGTACATAGAGGCAGTATTGTGTTGCACTCAGATTCTTTGGATGAAGCAAACCCTTAAAGACATCAAGGTAGAATATGATCATCCAATTTCAATATATTGTGACAATATCAGTGCTATCAGCATCTCAAAGAATCCAGTGATGCATTCCAGAACAAAGCACATTCCAATCAGATACCATTTCCTGAGAGAGCAAGTTGCAGGACAACAGGTAAAATTGGAATATATTGCCACCACAGAGCAAATAGCAAACATTTTCACCAAGCCACTTCCAAAGATCACATTTGAATACCTACATGAGAAGTTGGGAGTAATCTCTTTTGCTCCCTGCCACTGAAGGGAAGTATTGATTAAGGGGGAGCTAAGCATTGCTTTATCTAGCCCCTACGTAGTCCCTTTGCCATTGATGTCAAAAGAGAAGTGCGGAAAGAGGGAGTCACAGAAAGAGGGAGCTACAAAAAAGAACTCAGACAGAAGAAACAATACAGCAAGGGGGAGCAGATTCAGTGTGTGGTTGCCATCAATGACAAATGGGGAGATTGTTGGAAATATTGTCATTGATGTCAAAGGGTAATCATGAATCTGATTGATTGCAAAGTATTTCAATAAAATAATTAAATTAAATAAAGAATATTTATTTAAATTGAGGCAATTAAATGTGCAAATAACGGTCATATCTTTGTGTGGAATCGAAGACAATTTAACTATGTTTAAACGGGCTTAAAGAGGTAATTATGGCAAAGTGTTCAAGGTAGTTTTTAAGGCTGAAATGGTCCCCAACCTTGGCCGATCTGCTAAAAAGACTATGGTGCTGATTTCTAGGAAGTCATCCCACCTTTGGGAGGAGTTGTGACTGTTGAAGAGTCATGGCCTTAATTTATGGCTTTATGTGGGCTATAAAAAGGTGAATAGCGAGTGGCAAAAGAGCATATCCGAAAGTGCAAGTTAATAAAGAAGAGCATAAATATTTACAAATAGAAATTGTTAGAATATTGAAAAAAAATATCAGCAAGTATAAGGCAGAGCATAGCAGCAATAATACTCAAGTATAGATCAGATCTAAAGGAGAAGAAGCAGTATTCTATCATCAGTAGTGTTAGCAACAAATCAGAGATAAAAGAGTGTTTCTTGTAAGAAGGTTGGTGCCTTCGTATTGAAGAGATTGGTGTCTCTTGTTGAGTTGGTGCTCGACAAAAGGGGTTGGTGCTCCTATAGGTTGGTGCCTACGAAATTGTAATTGGGGCTGGTGCTCCAGTAGCTTGGTGCCTATGAATATTTCTATTGAGAAAGATTTCTTCGTGGTTTTCCCCCAAAAGGGTTTTCATGTATATCTGGTGTCACTCTGTATTGTGTTATCTTGTGTTGTGATTTGATTGCTTTGAATATCTTAATTGGAATAAGTGATTAAGTGTTGGAAAAGAAAAGAATATATAATACTGATTCACCCCCCCCGTCTCAGTATTAGCCTATACTCAACAAGGGGTTTCATCCCAACCAATAATACATGACTTGTGGTAAGCAACTCAGGAACCTGAGGCAGAGCAATACACATTAAGTCTAGAGATGATCTGCTGAAAATTGTCTTTTTCCAAGACTGGAAGAAGAGTAGTATCATCCGCAAACAAAACATCCAGGAGCTCAGATAGCTAAAGAGATCCCTCTCATAGGGGGACCCAAGGAGGCATCCCTTGATAAGTAATGGAGAGCGTCAACAACAGTCACAAAAAGGGAGCGGGCCAGAGGACACCCTTGCCTAATGGAACATTCCAAATTGATAGACTCAATAAGGGACCCATTACCTTCAATCACTGTTGATGCATCTTTGAACAAAACATTGACCATTATTTAAAATCTATCTTGAAAACCAAAAGCATGAAGCATAGTGTCTATGAAAGACCATTCAATTCTGTCATATGCCTTTTCAAAGTCCAGGAGTATCATCGCCAAATTCTGATTAGAATCCTAAGCCCATTGCATTCCTTCAATAAAGCCTATTTGGGTGTTAGAAATAATGTGGAGAAGTAGAGAAGAGATTCTCCTAGCAAGCATCTTCGCAAGAATTTTGTAAGAAACATTCAAAAGTGTCCCCAGTTTCTGACCTAAGATTGATCCCCCTTTTTAGGGATAAGCTTAGCAACTCCCCTGTTGATGTCGAGACCAAGAGAAACAACTTGAACAACTTCTCTATAGACTTTAAGGCATTCCTTGGAAATCCTATCTCTATTACTCTTATAAAATTCAGCTAGGAAGCCACAATGCCAAGAGCCTTATCATTCTTAGCAGAATCGATGGCAATCAAGACCTCATCTTAAGAGAACTCGCTATCAAGGTAGGCAGCTTGTTTTGAGAAGACTTTTTTAGGAATGATTTTGGAGCAAATCTTTCTATTCTTCTCAATCTGCTGATTAGAGCCATCTAAAGAGAACTAATGGGAGTAAGATTATCATTATAAGGATCATCTTGGAGAGCATTTTCAACCATAATCGGATTTTCTTGGGAGTCTCTGGAAAAAAAATCTCTTTTTAGCCTTGATTTGCCATAGCTTCTCATAAACTGTTGCTCATATTCATACAACTATTCCAAGTATCAATGTTGGAATAATAATTGCTCGTCATTTTAGCAATGTTTCTTTAAGTTTGGATTCCCTCGCTGCACTCTCTATCCAGCAAGTGTGAAATATTGAGCTTATACAGACCTTTCCAATCAGCTTTCTTACTATCATCCTCAGATTTAAGTGAAACCATGATTTCAATGGGGTGATGGTCAAAAATAGTAAAAGGAAGGACATTAACTAAATTGCTCTCAGAGCCCTGCTAGAGGTTAAAAGAGTCCTTGTTCAAGTAGAACTTATCCAGTCTAGAGTAAACTCATTTACTCTTGGTCTAATTATTACACCAAGTGAACCAAATCCCTTTGCTAGAAGATTTACATTTGCCAAGGGGGTCCTCAAGATTGTGGATACGCTTTAGTTTTGACCAGAAGAAGAGCTCGTTACCTTTCCAAGAGAGGGATTCTCCACCCTACTTATCTTCTCTCTCCTCAATCATGTTAAAGTCACCACCAACAATCCAAGGTAGATCCTTTCGATTAGATGCAACCCAGTTCCAAAGTCAAATCTTTCTCTATAGTCATTGGGGGCATAAATATTACAGATCCCAAAGGTTGGTGTTTGTTGAGTACAAATCACCAAACGACTCTTTGGCAAGGAAAGAAACCATGATCAATGATGGTGTTCACCCACTCAAGATTAATGAGGATAGAGGCAACACTTTTACCTCTAGAGTGGTTAGTTGAAAAGCTAACACACTTTGGCCAGACAAAATTCAAGACCAAATCCAACTTAGGTGCAATCTCCCTAACTTCTTGCAAAATTGGAAGTCAATCTACTCTCTCGAATGTCTGAGTTACCTAACAATGGGCCTTCTATCAACTGATGTTAGACCTCTAACATTCCGACTGACAATTTCCATGGAAAAAAGGAAAAATTATTTGCTCTGATCTGGGGATTTGGATCCCCCTTTGTTTTGGTAAAGCCTAGTGAAACACTGAGGGACTTTGTTTTCTTTGTTTATGATCTTTTTTGAATCTTCAGGAGTATTTTGAGAAGCTCCTTTAAACCTTTTTCCCTCATCAACTACAGCAGAACTAGATCAGCAAAAATTCTTTGTTTTAAGCCTCTTAATCCCTACTTTAGATTTTACTTGAGGCTTTTGATCATCAGTAGTCAGTATGGCCAAAGGAACTTTCTCAGATAAAGGCAACTGGTTCTCAAGGATCACTTCTGGCAGAGGTGAAATATCCATGGACGCAACCTTCTCATCAGAAGGTTCAGCATCAGGGGCGGACAAGGAGCTAGGGCTAGAGATCTTTGTACCCTATGGAGCAACAAGAACAACAAACTCAGCAAAAAACCTCTCTACAGGAGGAAGATTGTCATAATCTGGAGCATCCTTATGACCATAGCTCGTATACCCGTACTCGGTGAGTACTCGCTGAGAAGGAAAAAAATTTAACCGTTGATTAATCGATAGCTGCTAGCGACTAATTGAGGATAATCGACAAATTAAAAAATGCTTAAATTTATCAAAAAAAACATAAATTTTATAGAAATTACAGTTGCAAAACGTATCAAATGAGTCTATAAAATGTTGGGGAAGTGTTTTCTATTAGATTTTAATACAAATAAAATACAAGATGGCATAATCATGCAAATACAACTATGACATTGTCAAGTTGTCAACAACAAACTAATACAGTGATACTTATAAAAGAATCTACAAGTACAAATTACAAGAATCTATAGTTTCACTTCCCTACTCTCTAGAAAACTAAGGGAGACTGAGAAAGTCTAGTCCTCCCACTCGGCTGCCCCTCCTCGCTCTACCTAGAACGTTGCGCCTGCCCTTGTGGCTCCACCTTTGCCTCATCTTTGACATTTTCAAGGATATCATCCAATCCAATCTCTCCTGCTGCAGCTACACCCTCCATAGCTTGCCTCTAGAAATCAGCAATCTCGTCCTCTATAAACATGGGGACCTCCTCCTGTGTAGTCCAATCACCGTAGGGATCGATCTCATATAGATCGATAGGCTCCTATGATGCGTTTTCCAATTTTTTTGGTGCAAAGCCGAAGGTTGTTTGCACAAAACCTAAGTCATTGGGGCGTTGTTGACTCAACTTGGTGCATTTCTTTGTGTGAATGGCATCAAACAAACCCCAGTTACACTCATATCCAGAAGCGTTACAAGGTTGAGATAAAAAGCAGAGGGCTAGCCTTTGAAGATTTGGGGTATTCCCCCCGCCCAAATCTTCCCACCACAACCCTGCAATCAAGATATTCAAAAGTTTGTAAGTAATTAATAATTATAAATTTTTAATTGATAAGGTACAAGTAAGGACTTCACTGCCTATTATCTGGTGACTGCGTGCCTCTCCCTCGAATAGCTAGTGATGAAGAAAGAGCCTCCCCTAGCCTAATTGTAGTTCTGCAACTCTGAAATAATGAGGTCACTCACCTTAACGTCAGGTGTCATACTCTCAATGCATGTTGAGAGCCCCTCTATAACCTCCCCATTAGCATCTACAAAGCCATCGTAGTAGAAAAACTTGCGGTTAAAGTAGTACCCCACTACATGGATGGGTTGGTGGAATTGATTGTTCCACCTCTTATCAATCAACTCCCAAAGGGAATCAAATCTAGCATGATACCACCTATAATAGTTTTGGATGGCCTCTTATGGCCTCATAAATGTAACCCATTGGGTTTTACTCCCCATCCACTAAGCGCAAAACCCTCACCAAATGCTCCGACACCTACAAAGTTACAAACAAATTAAAGTTACAAACTTACAATAAAGTAAATACATTAAAAATTAAAAATAAAGAAATTGACTTAAAATATGAATTGAAATTTGAAGCTACCTTAACGATCTATGTAGCTCTCTTCACAAAGTCCTCATTAAAAACTGCGTTTGAGACCTTGACTCCATTAGTTTTCTTTGAATATGTTGAGTCCACCCATGCTTGACACATGAACATTTGCTTCAAAGCTATCAACAAACTACAAATACTTTGCAACGTAAGGAAGTTAGTTGCAAACCATGTGACCCCTACTCGCACAAGGTCTTTCCCCTTGGTATGCTCTCTCATCAAACTAAGAACCCAAAGGTGATTTTATATATATTTTGTGATGTTTCTGACTTCTTATGCAACCAATTGCACCCAATCAAGTTTGCCTATGTCTTCAAAAGAAGGTCAAGGCAATGAACTGCGCAAGGGGTCCAAAAGAGTGATGGATGTTTATCCTTGAGAAGTCTACTAGCCACCACATATGCTACTGCATTGTCAATGATATCTTGGACAACATTCTCAATGCCCACCTCTAAAACAACCTACTCGAGCATCAAGCTCAAAGTTTTTGCATTTTTATCTTGTTAGATGCATCAGTTGACTTCAGAAAAAACAACTCACCATTTGAAGCAGCGAAAAAATTGAAGGTGTAGTTATTTCCATCTATCCACCCATCAGAAAGAATGGTGCATTCAAACTTTCACCACAACCTATTTTGATCTTCCACAATTACCTTTGCATCTTCAACTGCATCCTAAAGCAACCTCCAATTTAAATCTTTCGTAAAGTGTGCCTTGTATCATTTTCCTACAATTGTCAATGGCACCATATATTCCCAGTACAAGGTCTTTGCCACGCTGAAGGGAAGGTTGTTGAAGTACCAAAAATTTGCACATGCTTTATCTATTTCCACATGCGTCTCCTTGTTCCATGTTGTAAACGAAGGTTGTGCCCCAAGCATGTTTCTAAGCACAAAAAAAGTGTGTATTTGGCTTTTGCTCAAACTTGATGAAGTGGATGTGCCTCGCTTACATAGACCATGACTAGAGCTCACAATTTTTGTCATAGTTGGCTCTTCTTCCTCTACTAATGCGGGAGCAATGGTCACTGTTAAGGTTGCTTGCATCCTTGCCCTCTCTAATTTTCTTTCGTCCAATAATGCAAGCTCTGACATATTGTTCATCAGAGGCTATTTCTCATTCAGATTCTCCATGTCGTGGTCACAATTGATACGTTGAGGTTTTCGACCTCTTAGGGACAGTGGCCATTCAGATGGATTGTCTTCCTCCTTTTCAGTATTCCTTGGACACATTGGGCCTCCTACCTACCAGACAGGTAATGAACAAGATCATCAGAGAGGATATTCATAGGCGGTTCATCCACACCACTTGGGTGAACCCTCATGGGGGGCTATGCCCTAAAATGGCCTTTTATGCTGAGCACCTCCTAGGGTTGAGTGATGGTCTCATCATCCATCCTCGGTATACTCTTCGTCACTGGATGCATGCCCTTCACATCCCCCTTGGCCAGCTCAAAGTAACTTCTCACAAACTCCGATGCGAGACGAATCACCACCTTGATCGTTCTGATAGGATTTCCCAGTTGTGTAGCCTCCAGGAGACTGAGACTGAGACACACTTCATTTTTCGCTACCCCATTTAATATGAGATCAGAGGGGGTTCTACTACCTATTTAGGAGGGCACAGGCTCTTCTGATTTCTTCACGTATGAGGATCATAAGTGCCTGGCCTTATACATACAAGAGGCTCTGAGGCTTCGTGAGCACACACTTCAGCCACATCCTAGACTAGATTATAATCGGCGGATCACTTCCTTCTTCACAGCACTACCTTCAGTGAGAGGCACTAAGCGCCACTATGAGGCCAGTTTTGCTTCTTACTCCAGATCTGTTCGGCCCAAAGATACCATCCACAATTCACCGACCCATCATAGCAGGCCCATACCAGGGCCTGTACTAGGAGATAGACTAGATCTACTGGGCCTTTGAGATATAGCCCGGTGTCTAAACAACATAATAGGCGCCTCTGCGCTCTACCGCCTCTTCTTCTAGTCGTTCTTCCATCCAAAGTTTCTTTCTTTCAATTGACCTTGGATGTTAGGAGAGTTGGATTTTCCATTCCCTGATAGACTTCCCTCATTGCTTCTCCTTGGCCGTCTTCCCTTTCTTCTCGTTTGCATTTCCACCCCCAGTTTTGGGTTAGTGGGATTGCTCTTTTCGGTTTTGCCACTTTCTTTGGCTTTGTACTTTTCTTTTCTTTCTCGAGAATCTTTTGGTTCTCCCGCTTTGTACTTGCACACGTTACTGCAATCCCTTTGACCTACTTTTGGGGTCATTCATTGGACATTAATATATTTATCTTATCTGCAACCATCTCTTGTTTTGCCTCTTTCGTTATACTGGGACAAGGCATGACATCACGGGAAGAAATGCATGCAAGATGGTACTCAAAGTGATTGATGCCTCCGAAAACCTTCTTCGAGCAAAACATATAAATTGCAGTCGTCTAGGACATTCCAACCTGTATGGCATACTTCCAAGCAGCGATGCAAGCATTAGAGGAAGTCGATTGGCTACCACTGACTGACTCTAAACCCGATGCAACGTCGAATGCCATTGTATGCTAATGGTAAACCTGCAAACATGTTTAAAACAACATTAAAAAAATAAAATTAAAAACATTTAAAATAAATTAAAATACTGCATTTAAAAAAATAACATTATATCGTAAACTTGTAAAATTAAACATCTAACCTTAGGGCTTATGCAATTGCATACAAGACGGACCAAATATTGAAAACATTTTAAAAATTAAAATGACATCTACAATAAACATAATGATAAACCATGATTTTTATGTTGATAGTAAAAAAACATTTTTATTCAAAATTATGAAAAATTGTGCATAAATTGTAAATAACAATTACAGAATTGAACGGAATGCATGGATATTTATCAAACATGTTTACAAATAACTTACACGCTTAGAATAAAAAATAAATAAATAAAACAAATGTATTAACCTAGAAAAGTGTGCTGAATTTTTCTCCTTTCAATTTGCTCTGAATGCTCCAAATGCTATGTGAATCCAATGAGGGGGCATGTATGCATTTATAAAACAAAAATCATTATTTTTAGCATTTTTGGAGCGTCCAACATGCGTTTGTTAGGTCCAGACGTGTTTGGGTGCATACAAGCCCTGCAACAGTACTCGACGAGTACTAGCACAATACTTGTTGAGTTCTCGGGTACTAAACGAGTGTTGTGCCAGTAATCGCTGGTATTGTTTTAAAAACCCACGATTTTGAGTAGCCACTACTCAGTTTCAAGAAAAAACTCATGATTAATCGACAAACCAACGATTAACCGACGATTATGCCATCTATGCTTATAACAATCTTCCCAAAATGGAGCCAAGGTTTCAAGAGCAGGTTTAGAAGGGGAACTTCAACAACAGTGGATTCCATAGCATTCCCTGTAATAAGCTCACAGAGGACTGTTGTCAACCTAGAGTTGCACCCTGAATCGAAGACATGCTGAAATGGCCAATCCTCTCTCCGATTGAAACAATGGGATCTTCTCACGAGGGTGAGTGCCTCAATGGTGAGAAGAACCACCAGAGAAGGCTGGTCCCTGTAAGATATATTAATAGATCTCTACTCTTTGTTGCGAATCTACCATGGAAAAGGGAGAAAGAAACTTGAAAGGGAAATCCTACCTAATGACGGTGATACACCAAAATGTTGATCCACTCTACTTGGAACCTTGAAAACTGAATCAAACAAGGAAAAAATACCTTTGATTTCAATTGATCACTCTACATAAATATTTCATGTGAAAGTTCGATCCAATGACCAAAACATGAGGAAAAATGGAGAGAGGTCTGATACAAGACACTTTGCAACCACCTCACATCCACTTATAGCTTCAGCAAAAGACATATAGAACACTAAACATGACCTACATAATATGATAAGCTAGCAACTAGGTACGAATCAAAATTTGGGAAGGGAGAGAAATCTACCACGTATGCAAATTGCTGAATGAATGTACACTATGCCAGCACTTGAAATCTAAAAGTACAATCCTTCTATTGATTGAAGAGGTTACACAACTCACCAATGGCAGAGTCTGATCTTACCAAGAGGGGGATACAATTCAAGGCTGAAAAGCCAACTTATATAGAAAATTACAACAGCCAAGAGTTGGCGTTAGAAAAATAAGAGAAAGGCTAAATCCGTCCAACTTAGCCTTTACAAAAAGTCTATTTGTCTTGCATGAAGCTCCTTGGTGTTAGAGGAAATGGACGATGGGTTTGTTGAAAGTCAAACTCTTATCATGCAAAATGCAACGCCCACCTCCAAATATGGACTTCCTCTTGAGCCGTTTGATCGTTTGAAAGCACGAGATAAACAAGAGCATGCATGAAATCCACGCCATGCTAAAATTAGAACTCGAATTGAAACGTTGGAAGCTGAGTTGGAACGTTTGAAAGCACGAGTTTGACCTGGAGATGAGCTTGACTTCAACAACTAGTCAACTGAAAATAGCATTTGCTTGCATGTATTTTCTCTTATTTTGGCTTGGCCTGTTCGTGGCTTGTGTATTTTTGACGGGATTCTATTTTCTGATAGTCTTATCTATATTTGGTCTATTATCCTGTTTCAACCCCTTAGCCTAATTCTTTCAGATATTCTTTTGTTATCTGCAGATTTCCTTTGGTCTCGGATTTTCTGTTATCTCCTTTTAATTTCTACGGAGTTTATTCTTTTTGCGCACTTTTTTTTTGGCTGTATTTCTTGCTTGCAATTTTCCCGAAGTATTCCTTCGGACAAAAAGTTCGAAGGAATTCCTTCGGACTTTTTGTCTGAAGGATATCTTCCCTCCTTTTCTTTCTTTGCCTTGTTTTCTCATCTCTTCGGGTTTTTTGCAATTTGTAAATTCCCTCGGATTTCTACCTGCCAATTTTCTTGAATTTATTCCTTCTATATGCCTCGGGCTTTCTGGTTTTCAAATTCCCATGAGCTTTATGTTTACTCTCATTTCCTTCGGACTTTATTTTATCTCCCTTGAATTCTTTCGGAATTCTTTGTTTCCTACCCTTGAATTCTTTCAGATTTCTTCCATTCCACGGGTTTTTTCTTTCTCCCGAATTTCTTCAGAAATGTCCGAAGGAATTCATCTCCTTTGGCTATCTTTTCATCCCCTTCGGGACTTTTGAAGGGTCCATTGTTTATGTCTCTGCCCTCCACAAGGGCTTCTGTCTCTCCTCTGTGCCCTTTGGAACTTTTGGAAGGGCCCTGCCACCGACCAAGTGCCCTTCGGGGAAATTGGAAAGGTCCACTTCACCAACCAAGTGCCCTCCACAAGGGCAAGTATCCTTTGAAACTGGCTTTTCAAAAGAATTGAAGGGCACTCGGGCTTTTTGTAGGGCACCCGGGCTTTTTGTAACCATCCTTATTTTGTTCCTATTTCTTTGTTGGCTGCGGGTTTTTGCTTTCTCCCGAATTTCTTTGGACTTTTTGTCCTAGGGAATTCCTTCGAACAAAAAGTCCGAAGGAATTCGTCTCCTTTAATTTAATTTCCTTTGCTTTGTGTATATTTCTAACCTTGCCTAAGGCATTAATTAATGTATTGTATGCAGTAACGCTATAAGAATAACCATGTTTGCGCATCACATGCAAAACAACCTCTGCCTTTTCAAACAGTCTAGATATGCAATATGTCTCAACAAGTAGAACATATGTATCTTCAATCGCAACCCAGGGCACCTGTAACATCCTCAAGTAGATCATCCCATGTTTTATGTGAAGGTTGTAGAGAATCAAGAGCACGGTAAATAGTATTCTTATTGAAAACTTTCAACATGTATCGAGCCAATTTATGAGCCTTGGGGCTAAGTATTGGAACCACTCCACCAACAAAGCTTGTACCATAAATCCACCCACGTCCTTTTGTTGAACCACCTAGGAAAAAATCCGAGAAACTAAACCTGCATGATGTTGCCTGTGATCCCGTGCTTTCATTGAAAGTGAACCTACAAGCCTATAGGTTAACTTCAAGGATGGTTGTAGCTATTAATTCTTCATTGGCTCCTATACACCTCACAAAGTCGTTCCTTCTACAGGGTTGGAGCTTTAAGACTGTATGTGACATTTTGAATAAGGGATATGGCCTTTGAACGTGTTGTAGGTGTCTTTCCCTCAAACAAACTACATGCTTTATATGATGGTTGTAGATGGCTCCTTGGGATTTGCATGGTTGTAGGTGTCTTTACCAATTTACATGGCTTTAGGTGTCTATTTAAGGACCCCAAAAAACTGATTTACAAGACAAACTGGTACCATAACACCATCTTCCGAATGGTAAGGTTGACAATTTTGGCCTGTGGGGGCAAAAATGTCAACAAGGGCATCAGGGGCTATTCCTAAGGAATTTAAAGCATTTTCTTTATCCGATTCATAGCGCAGGTTATCGTTCGTCACAACTTCAGAATTGGTCAAATTCAAAAAGTTTCCAAACTCAGCCTATGTACTCTAGGAAGCAATTTCCCCCTCATTCTGAGTTTTGCTAGACTTTTTGTTCAACAGAGGACAATTCTTATTTTGACGCCCATCTTTTTTACAAAAAAACAAGCATTTAGACCTCACATACCATTAATAGGGCAAGAGGACTAGTCTTTTATTTTGAAAACTAGGGTTTCTAGGAAGACTTCAAATGGTTACAGACAAATTAACACTATCGCATGCATATGAGCCAATGATCTTCTAGTATCTTCGATCCTTAGAACTTCCTCCAGCAGTTTGAGAGCTTGAGGGAGAACGTTCTAGATTTGAATCGGGACATTCTTTATATCAATCCATCTCGGGGAAGTTTTAAAGACGCTATCTTTGCAGTCATGGTTAGGGTTCCAGGGGATAGCCCTAAACACAAATTGGCTAACATTCCACATGGGTTTGCTAATAGCTCTCCTTTGCATGTTAGAATTTTTAAAAAGCACCATGAAAACCCGTTTTTGCATCATTCTGCAAAAACTAATATACATACCCATCTTTTTCCCCCAAACGGAATTCAGCCAATTCTCAAAGAAGTTTCTAGATGGCAGAAAATCTCTATTCAAACACACAAAAAAGATCCCGATATTCTTAAGCCTAACTTCTTCCAACTGTAGGTCTTTTTCCATTGCTTCATTGGGAGACAAGGTTAGGGTTTTCAAAAGGCCAGGGGACTTACTGATTTGTTCATTGCTTTGCCTTTCTCCTATGTCTTCTTCCGTGCTGAATCCATCAAAATTGAATGCCGCTCCTAAATGTTTAGGGTTTTCTTCCACATGTAGGACCTCACTGAACAATTTTCTACCTTCTCCCTACTCATCATTTCCTGGGATTTCCAAAGACAGATGAGAGATCTCGTGAGAGCAATTTTGATCAAGGTTCTTGTTCTGTCTGAGTTCATAAATGCAGCCCCCATTGTTCAAATCCTTCCCACAACTCACACGAGCCCAAGCGGTGTCATCACCGGCCTCCATAAAGTGGGAGGGGAGGGGAGGCGAGGGGAGGGAGGGGTGAAGTAACGTTAACCAGAACTCTCAATCATAAAAGTATCCTATCAAAGCACAAAAACCAAGACAACAAAGCAAAAGGCACAAATAAGGCAAAAGAACATATAAAGAACAAGAAGCCTAGGCAATGACGACCAAGGGACATCACCACAAACTAAGGACCAATATCAGCGAAACTAAGCATAAACAAACAAATGAGGACTGAGGTGGCAAAGAAGACAAAGGAGATCTAGTGAAGAGCTTGGAGCTTCATGAATGGGGGAGGACTTTTCAACTTCCCATTTGCAGAGCTCCAAGTCTTCTTATATTGCTTCCTTCCCCATCACAGAAAGATTATTATGGATAACCCTGTGTGTAAAACATTTAGAAGTAGGGGCATATATAATCAAACCTGCCTTTGGCATGAGCTTAAGGATCTATAAAACAAACCTAATCCAATACAATGTTCAGCTGGCCTATTTTTTATATTTATTTGTATTTACTGACATCATAAGTAAATATGTAAGACAGCGGTGTGAGTCCAATGATCAGTATGTGGGTATCATCAGACTTTGACAAATTGAATGCATAGGGAGCCACATGACTTACACAATACCACAGTTCCTAATGCATAGTGAACAGACATTAAAGTAGGTAACCTATACCCTTATCATAATCAAGGCCTCAACATATTCTTAAATGTGCTCAAGAAATGCTTCAGCCCCAAACAAACGAGATATTTTATGTTACAAAAAATTCTGGTAAGCATTAACCTAACTTCTACCAAACTTGTTCCATTATTTTTAAGCCAGTTAAAATTTGCCAGGGAAAATAATGAAGTGAGATTTAAACCTGATAACTATAAAGATAATCAATAATAATCATTATGATAAAATTAAAAAATAAGCTAACTAATTTAAGCTTTTCTCATTTGTATGTTGGAAGTTTAGCCATGCATTTTGCTTCTAGTTTAAATAGATTGGATGACATTTTACAGGATTGAAAAGATTCCCATTTCAAGTTATAATATATCTAAGAATCGTTGAAATCATATTTGACAGTCGTCATTGAGGAAATGATAAAAATTGTCTTCAACATGTATGGAGGAATAATTTTACTTATTTAGTTACCATCAATTTTTGTTTTTGGAAGCTTACGAATTAAGATCTCTTATTCCTGGCTGCTCATGGTAATTTGCCAAGGTTGTCTTAATTTAACTTATTCTAGAAGTTGGTCCATTCTTTCATTAGCAGGGTGCATCCTATCATCCTATGGAAAGCATTTCTTCCTGATTTGGATTTTCTTAATAATTAAAGTTTCTAACCTGAATTTGAGCTTTTCATACCAAAAAGTAACAATGCTTGAAATACCAACACTTCTAATGGTGGTTTGATGAAAAAATTAGAAACGTTTATATAACTTGATATCATTATTTGTCCCTTTCACACTTTTATCATAATTTGGTGCTTCCTATCCGTTCTTACTTTTCTGTTTACATACCATGCTGTGAGCTCTACTAACTTTTGGGCAAGTATAATCAAGCATAAAAGCACATGAAGAACAAACTAGACACAGATACGTTTAGTTTAGAGTCTTTGGACAAAGCAAGCTTCAATAGATCTAAAAGTCATGACATTGCATATCAGGGGGACCAAATTTGACATTAGGACTTGACTTTTTGCTCATAAAAAACAAGGATCTGTAGACACTCAAAAGAAGCATGCTTAATCAAGAAAGAGTAGAACAGCACAGAAGCAAACTGTTACCTTTGAATACTACCAAGGCAATTAGTTCAAAGCATGTTGTGAATATGATAGAGAATAAAATGAACACCTGCATTAAATTTACTCATGTCAGGGATGATATCTTAAAATATTAGCAAGAAAATGTAATGATAACCCACATGTACAGGGTCCGTGTATTGTATCCCAGGTGAAAACTATGATAAAGTAACTTCAAATGTACCAAGAATTTATAAAAATTGTAACAAGTGACAACACAATATCTGATGTAAAGAATCACAATATGGCCCGTGCGGTAGCTGTTCTGGTAAAGCTTATGCTATTGATTTCAATCTGCACAGAAGTGTAACATGCTTGAACTGAATTTGTTACACTACTTTTTTAATATTGCAACACATATTTTGTATTCCTTGCGATATTTTGAATAAACCTGACTTTTTCACCTTCTGTGATAATTTTCCATTGTACAGAGTATGATCATGCTACTGCCTGTTATTTATGATGCTATATTATTTTTAGTAATATGTTGTCGTATTATTGTTTCTATTGGCACTACATTGTATATCATAGTGTGTCGATCGGGCTGGCAGGTTAAAATGTAAAAAAAAAAAAGCAAAATCAAAAACAAAGGGAAAAATGGGAAATCTGTCTAAATTTCAACTTTAGACCAATATTTTTTTTCTGTTTTTGCATGCAAGTTGCAGAATACAACTTGCAGGTTGTAGATCCCTTTTTTTTTGCAGTTTCTTTTAGCCATGGCTCTGGCCTCCACAGCCCTCTGCAATCTTCCTAGACATGTCATCTTTCTACGCGACCTAATGTCCTACAGAAGTTGCAGTTTGCATGTCACCATCCTTTGAAAAAAAATCATGTTGTCTCCCATGAAAACCATTTTTATACTGAATTTCTGTGTTTTTTGGCAAGCTGAAACCCTAATCATTAAGTGTCTTAGTGCTATTTTTAGCCTCCAAAATTTTCAGGATTCACCCTTGAACAATTGAACCTTTTTAGTTTTTTGACATTTTTAGGTTCCGAAAAAATAGGGAAATTCATCATTTTGTAACAGTGTGCAAGTTGTCGCCTAAGAGATACCTTGTCTTCCCCAATTTCCAAAACTTGAAATGAGCATAACTTCCTCCTACGGATTCCGTTTTGATTGTCTTTTTTTAGAAGTGCATATTTTTTGCAAGCTACTCAGTGGTAGCATCAAATTCAGTTCATGAGCCATCACCTAGGCAATACCTAGGAAGGTCTCTTAAGAAGGAATGATTCACCATCTCTCACTCAAGACGTGAGACTACCAAGATGATAACTTCTTCATACAAGACTCGTAATTGAGTGCAGATTTTTTTTGAAATCATATATTTTTCACGAGGAATCCAAATTAGGTGACAGATTTCAAATTGGAGGTATCGCTCAGGCGACATCTGGTTGAAGCACGTAGTGTGTTATCGCAACAGCGATACTTTGCAACAACCATAGCTTACGGAAGAATTTATCGATGAAATGTTTTTTGAAAGTGCATATTTTGTCATGAGGAATCCAAATCTAGCATCAGATTCCACATTGGAGGAGGTATCACCCAAATGACACTTGGTTGAATCATACAATGTGCTATTGAGGCAATGGTTCCTTGCCAAGGCTATTTTTTTCACGCACAAAAGAATTTCTTCACGGCTGTTTTTTTGAAACTGCATATTTTTCCAAGAGGAACACAATGGTGCAATCATATTCATTCTTTTATGTAAGCTACAACAGATTTCACTGATGTTCTTGCATTCTAGATTTGTAAGGCCATACAATCATTCTTTTGATACCTCACAATGTGTACACATGGCACATTAGTTTGTCAGGACTCATATTTAGGATGGTTGTACTTGAGCATGCCAGTTTGCTTCTTGACAACTTGGTAGCAACTTACTAGGCACCTTGTGGATTGGATTCGTTCCACTCATGCTTTGATCATCTAAGATATGTTGCATGCTTAAGTGTGTCTTTTTATGTTCGACATCCTACAGTTCCACAGAAATTCTCATATTCAACAACATTTTCTTATTGACTTGGCGGTTACAGTGGCTCGACACCTATGTATTCCAACAAGATGGAATGGTGTCCATTAGGACCTTGGCAATGTTTGTTATTCATCGACATCTAGACAATGAAGTCTATGGCATGTCAGTTTGCTACACCCATTGTGAAACACTCAGGACATTGGAGATTTGGTGAAGTACAATTTGTGAAGCATCATCTTCAAACTTAGTCATTAAAATGATCATTGCTATTTTCTTATACTTATTGTACATGGGTACCTAACATGGCCTAGTTGTCAAGACACATATCAGAGGTTTTAACTCACTTGCTCACTTTCTTTAAGTTTATCTTAAGGGGGTTGTTGATGTTGTACTTGAGCATGTCAATTTGCTTCTTGACAATTTATCAACATCTTTCTTTGACTAAGCTTACATAGGCTAATGTAACTTCATTAATCCTCTCCTTTTATAGGGTACATATTAATAAGGTATGTTAGTGTATATTAGGACATGAGCTATTATATTGTCGAAGATGCACTTGTAATTATATTCATTATGGATAATGCACACTATTATTGACAACTTATTTATAAGTTGATATAAATAAGAATGCCTTTAGTCGCCTTGTCTATTTTGAGCTAATATCACTAAAAGATAGAGATTTCTTTCTATCCTAAACCTCCTCACTTATCTTTAAGAAGTTGGAGGGTATAGGTGAATGTTAATCAATTGAAACCTTTTGTATCATATTCTTCATGTGAGTTGGGCCAATGGACCTTCTACACATTTGAGCTTAATATATTGGTAGTAATTACACCTTCACATATCTATGTTTATTGTTTTAATAGTTCACATGTATGCACATGCAATCGTGGGTGATAGTCTTGAGGTTGCCTCTTCACATATCCTAGAACCTATAACATATTCATACACATCATGGGTCATTCCACAATTCTAACTTGGTCGGCATGCTTAAGATGTTCTTTCCAAGTTTTACTACACACCAAAACATCGTCAAATAATACCAGAGCAAACTTCATATAAATGGATGGAAAATTGTATTCATTGCTGCTTGAAAAGTTCTTAGGACATTAGTTAAAACAAATGGCATTACCTTAAACTCATAACGACCCTAGCGTTGTTTTTGGAAAAACCTCAGGATTATCCTGATTTCATAATGCCCACCCATAAAATATAACTTATTTTTTATAGCTATATTATTCAGTCCCTTGAAATCAACACAAAATATATGACCCATCCTTTTTTGTACTAGAATAAATGGGGAAGAATAAGGGCCTTTACTTAGTGTAATAACCCCAAGCTGTAATAATTCTTGTACTAAAATTTCAATTTCTATTTTGTGATGATAGGGGTATCTCTCCAGCTTGATAATCAAAGGTGTTGCCCCAGGTTAAATTTCAATGATATGCTCCACACACTTCGGAGGCAATCCCATTAGCATTTCTTGGAAAACCATAGCATGCTTGCTAATAACTATTTCCATTTCTTGAGAATTCTAAGATTTGTTAGATGCTGGTTCAATTGCATAACACCCACCTAAGACTGTTGGAGTACCTTTTCCAAACAGCTTTTCCATTGGATGAGATGATACTGGCTGCGTTGGTGGAGGCTCAGATCATTTTAAGGTGTATTTTTTACCTTTCCAATAGAATTTGCTTTTAAATTGCATGAGATGATAATGGCTGGATTGATGGAGGCTCAGATCATTTTTAGGTACTTTTCACCTTTCCGATAGAATTTAAGGATGTGGCACTCAATATTACACTTGAAAAGTGCATAAAAAAAATTTGTGGATGCTCTTGCATGGATAACTTGAGATTTTAGCATTTGCCTTTACAAAACATAACATTGTCCTTGCAACGATGACTTCAGAATTATTAACTGAATTGATGAATAAACCTAAAGATATGGTGGTGCCTAGGTCAATAAATTCTGTGCACTTCCTCAGTCAATTAGCACTGTTGTCTTCTTATTATTGGTATAGACCTGAATTGAAAATGGGTGAGGTTAAGTGATTCCAGTAATGGCAGCTACTGAAACAGTAGGTGGATTGTCTTGAGTCAATTCATAATCTGAATCTGAGTCACTTTCCACACTATTATCCATATGTTCAGCCTCGCAACCATATAGCTTCTCTGTTTTTCCAGTTTACAATTATCCTTTATATCTTTAATCACTCTCTGGACTTCTTAATTTGTTTGTCAAACTAAGTGTGGCGGTATATAATTTTGTGGCGGTATATAGTTGTTTCAAGAATCATTATTGGGATGAAACCTTTTCTTTGATTAAGAATTTTATGTTAAAGTTCTTGTGCCATAATTTTCAAACCTTATATATCATCAGTATGACTTTGTCTGATGTGTAGACATAGATGGCATAATCAGCGAGTAACCGCCAGTTGGTCGTTTACTCGCCAGAAAATCCACCAGGGACTCGCCGGTTTAAAAAAATTGTGGTTTTTCAAATTTGGTGACTTCGAGTGGCAGTTAAAAAAAATTGTGGTTTTTCAAATTTGGTGACTTCGAGTGGCAGTTATTTGCCTGGTGGATTTTCTAGCGAGTAAAAGACCAACTGGCAGTTACTCGCTGATTATGCCATCTATGCCTACACATTAGACAAAGTCATACTGATGATATATAAGGTTTGAAAATTATGGCACAAGAACTTTAACATAAAATTCTTAAACAAAGAAAAGGTCGCGATACTCGCCGGTTACATTTAGATAACCAAATAGTATATAAATAAAATAAACATTTAAGTATAAGTTTACATTTAGCTATGGGCATCTAGTTTCTTATACTTTAAGTTATATCTTATTTATATACTATCAGGATGTTTGCGAGTGGTTTCAGACCTCTAGGAGATATAATTCAAATTCTAGGTTTTGGAGGATCCTATCCTATTTTAGACTTAGTCAGATTTTAGGGTTTCAGGATTTTAGACTTAACCATATTTCAGGGTTTCTAAATTTCAAGGAGACATCATAGGAGGAATGAAGGCTGCATGAAGGGATGTAGGTATGATAGAATAGTATGAGAACATCTCTTGCAAAGAGCCACAAGTCGATCCCACCCCATTCCCTATGCATAGATTAAAACCAATACAATGATACTTATACAAGAATCTACAAGTACAAATTACAAGAATCTATATTTTTCTCTTCCCTACTCTCTTTTTTTTTTTTTTTTCTTTATAGAAATTTTGTTAAAACACCAGGAGAGGAGCTGCAAACTTACAAAAACATTTCAGTTAGATTCAAAAACATTTTTTGGGGTGAGAACAATGAAGAGTTAGGAATCGCGACCAGGAAAAATCACGACCACTGTTACGACCAGCAATCGCGATCAGGAATCGCGTCAGATTTGAGTGGTGAACCTAACAAAAGGAAAAATAACACAGCACGTTTCTCCTCTACACTGTGGAGACCTCTATAATGCCTTCGAGCAATTCAGAACACAGTCCTCTTTCGGTCTCACCACTGCAGGTCGTTCTCCACAATCACGGGCCTTCACAAATAGATATGGAGTCTCTTGGAATAGCTGACACCCTGATTCTTGGAAAGGGATCCCTTGATAACTAGAACCCACATGGTGATGCAAATCTTATACAGAAGTTATTGGATATGATGCAGAGGTTGGAGTTGGTAAACCAGAAGTTACACACAGAAATCTGTGTCCTCACCAACAGAGTTGCAATGGTGGAGAAAGAAAATGCAATCTTGAAGGAAAAAATACGCTATGGCACAGATATGAACAACCACAATGATATAATCCAGGCTGAAATCTTGGATCTCAAACACAAACAAGAGGAATTTATCCTTCAACAATCATCATTCAAGCAGAAGACCGAATCCCATATTCAATCTTGGGCCCAAGTGGTTAGTGGGAAAGACAAGAATAACACTCCTTTAACAACCGTTGAAAAGATGGTACAAACACAAATGGTTGAGGAACGTACCAGGTGGGATCATGAACTGAACCTCAAAGTTAGAGGTCTTTCCCAACCAACTTCAGATCCCCTTGCTGCAGGGCATTCTTTCCTCAAAAACTCACTACATTTACAAGATATCAGTCTAGATCATGCTTGTGTCGAATACGACTCCACCCTCTTTCTCTGATTTAAATCAACGACAGATAGACTTCAAGCACTCAGAGCTAAAAACAACTTTCTTCTCTCCCAACTAAGGTCTTCCTTAGTGAAGACCTCACCAGGCTATAGGTAGCCGAGCTCAAAAGGTCAAGAGAACTAGTTACAGCAGCGAGAAAAGAGGGGAAGTGGGCAATCATTCGAAATCTTCGAGCTGTTATCAAAGATACTTTTCCACCGGGTTGGGAGTCTCGCCTGAGGACCTCCAAATGACATGTCTATCGGGGGCAGGGACATAAGAATGGACAAAATAATAAGCAGAGTTCGAGACTGTCCATTAGATGCTGGAATGGAAATGGCTCATTCTGGTCTTCGCCTGGCCTTATGTATGATGCTTTGGGTTCTGCGGACATTCTCTTTACCACAGAGACCCACGAGAGTCCTATGAGGCCTCTCCCTAACTTCACAAGGTACCAATGGTTTTCGGCGTGTAGGCAGGGAACTAGGAGTTCAGGTGGGGTCAAGGGCTCAGATGGGATTGCGTGCCTTCACAGAGTTTCTCTTCACCACAAGTTGTCAGTTGTCGCCACCAATGAGTTTACTAGGTTTTTGTGGGTCCGTATCCGTGGTTCTAGAGATATATACAATGTTGTTGGCTACTTCCCGCCTTCTGCTTCTCCATACACAATTCATAATGGTCAGGATGGGGACCCCTTTGCGGATTTGTACGACAGTATCACACAATATTCTGCTATAGGAGAACTTATTCTTTTAGGGGACTTTAATGCATGTACCAAGATCAATCAGACCCCACTTCATGACCGAACTAAGGACGAGCACTATAGTCAAACGATTGACCCTGAGACAGTTGGTCTTCATAGGGCCTCGAAGGATCAAGCAGGGCCCCTAACTGTGTACGGTGGACACCTTCTACAGCTAACCGAGTCACACAATCTATTGCTTCTCAATGGTCTAACCTGCTTCCCAGACTCTCATTTCTTTACTTGTCACCCTCATGGTGGGGGCGCAAGTGTAGTGGACTATGTTATTTCCGGCCATTTCCTCAAGACGATCACCCATTTTTCCGTGTCCCGCATTCCTCTAGCTGAACATGCTCTCCTCTCCTTTCTTTGCATTGATACTCCCCCCTCGTATGTCCCCACTTTACTTCACACCCCCCAGCACCGTACTTCCTTTTGTTTTGAGGAGGGGGACCCTGACTCCTTTGCTGATCATCTCCAACAGCGTTTACCCTCCCTTTCACATTTTTCCTCACTCCCCGACACTGCAGCCAATTTCACATTTCTCTCCACCAATATTTGGGAGGCTGCCCTCAATTCCTTCCCTTCTTCCACCCATCCCTCTCATGCCCCCCACCAAAAGAACTGCCCCATGAACAAATGGTATGATGAAGAATGCAAATCCTCCATCGTCAGCTCAAGCAAGCCTTTAACTACGCCCATCCTTCCTATCCCTTCCTCAAAGCATCCTACCGTTGTCTGCTTTGCCGCAAAAAACGCCTTCATATTTCCCTATGTAAGCGTATACTTTGCGCTTCCCTTTGTAGCTCTCCCAAGCAGTTTTGGCGGTCCGTTTTCCCTCTCCATTCCCCCCTTCCGGCTGACTTTAGCTCCGATTCTATCTTCTACCACACGCTCAACCTTTATGATATTCCTAGGCAGCCCAACATTCAGGTCCACAACCCTCCACCTTATTGCAAGTTTTTCACACCTAACAAAATCAGAGAGGTGGTCAGAGTCATGAACTGCAGTAGGGCAACTAATGAGGAGGGGTTTCAGGCGGAATTATTTAAGTATGGTTCGAGCGTGATTGGTAGTTACCTATTCGATTTATTCAATCACGTGGTGTGCTCTGGTTTTCCTCCTTGGTCTCATCATATCATCCACCCGATCCACAAATCAGGTAGTAGCTTGAATCCAAGTAATTATAGAACTACCATGGTGGGACACCCTTTCCCCAAGTTGTACGCCACGGTCCTCCACATTCACTTATCAGAGGAGTTGGAGCGCTGACACCTCAGAGCGAAGGGGCAAGCTAGGTTTCGGCCAAATCATCAGACCATTGACCATATCATCACCCTTCGGTCTATCATCGAGGAGGCTTGTCATCGCTCATTGAAAGTCTACTGGTGTTTCGTAGATTTTCGGAAAGCTTTTGACTCCGTCCCGAGAGATGCACTTTTTCAGAGACTTTGAGACATTGGTATCTTCGAGACCCTTACTACTATTATGCATCTATATGAATCCGTGCTAAGCCGCCTCTATACTGCTCAGGGACTTTTTGACTTCATCAGGAGTACCATTGGGGTCAAACAGGGTTGCCCCCTGTCCCCAACTCTTTTTCGGATTTACATAGATGAGCTCGAGTCCTTCCTCCATGACCACATTCAGGATGGGGACGGGTGTCTCCTCCACCAGATTTTGATTTCCATTCCTTTGTTCGTGGATGATGTGGTTCTAGCCTCATCCCCTGAAGGACTGCAGAGACAGTTGGATGCTTTGGCTTGTTTTGCGACTTTTGACAGCTCACGGTCAACTTGGGTAAAACCAAGGTTATGGTCTTCAACTGCTTGAAAACCTCGCACCTCAGATTCCTTTTCAGAGGGAAGGAGATCGAGATCTCTAACTCTTACACTTATTTGGGCGTTCAGTTCTCTGGTCTGCATTTTAGTTTGCAATAGGCTCTCCAACCTCGTGTCTGCGAAGGTTATGGTTCTCTCGCCCTCCTTGAGAGACAATGCTTCCGTCATCATTTGCAGGGTATCTCCTCCAAGATGTCACTCATGGACTCTTTTATCAGACCCACTATACTCTATGGATCAATTGTTTGGGGCCCCTCCCTGCTTGCGACCAACTGGGCTTCGACGGAGAGGATTCGGACACTCCTTCGCAAGATCATCAAGTGCAAACAAACTGTCCCCCTTGATATCATTTTGGCAAAGTTTGGGGTTCGCCTACTCAGACTTGAGTGCATGTTTGATCTGGTCTCCTACTTTCACCGCATTCAGTGTTATGCCGATTCCATTGAGGGTTGGAGTTGGTATCCATACCTAGCCTATTGCTCTTTCATGGCCATTGCTCAGTCTAGCACACCCCACCGAGGTCGTGGGTGGTATGCCAAGGTATCGGATCTCTTGGGGAAGGTTGACATCCAGATTGATCGCCTCCCTCCATACCAGTACTCCTTGGATGCTCCGGGTTGTCTCCTTCCTTCCACATAGGTACTGAATAAGTCCATCAGGGACGATATCTACGAACAACACATCTTGACCACCTGGGTGAACCCACCTGGGGGGTTGAAACCTAAGATGGCCTTTTATGCAAAGCATTTTCTAGTGTTGCGGGATGATCTTATTGTTCATCCCCAGTATACCCACAGGCATTAGATGCATTCCCTCAGCGTCCCTTTAGGGCAATTCGGAGTTGGCTCACACAGGGTCTGATGCGAGACTGATCATCACCTAGATCAGGATACCAGGATCTGTCAGCAGTGCCACACATAGGAGCCCGAGACGAAATTTCACTTTATCTTCAGGTGCCCAGCTTAAAATGAGATCAGAGTTAGATTTTATTGCCTTTTCAGGGGATCACAGTCTCTCGCCGAATTTTTTATATATGAGGACCAACGGTCCATGGCGTTGTATATACAGAAGGCCATGAGGTTCAGAGAGCACAAGAGGCAGCCACCTCCCAAACCTGACCCCACTCGTCTAATCACTTCTTTCTTTATAGTGCTACCTTTAGGAGGGGCACCAAGAGGCCAATCGAGGACAACCAGGTCCTAACCCTCAAATCTGTTCAGGCTCGAGACATCACACACAATTCGCAATGTCAAATACATTCTAGGCCCTTTACTAAAAGACAAGCCAGGTCTTCCAAGTTCAAGGATTCTTCTTCCGTTTCGAGACGGCATCATCGTAGGCGACGCCCGCCTCCTTCCACTTCTTCCAGGGAACTTCTCATTCAGAGTTCTATCTTGTCGGCCTTGAGTGCTAGGAGTGTTGGGTCCATCCCGTGATGTTCCCCTCCTCTTTCCTCTTTCCGCTTCTGGTCGGCATGTTCTCAGTGCCCCTTTGTCACTTGGGTCACTGGTTGTACTGGTGCTACTCTCTCTTTTGGTTTTCGCCTTTCTTTTCTTTACTTTTTGTTCTTTTCAAAAGTGTTTTGGCTTATGCGCTTTGTATCTACCTTCTGCGGACTTTGCAGTCCCATTGACCTACTTTTGTGGTCACTTGTTGGACATTAATATATTTATCTTATCTTATCTTATCTATGCACAGGGAATGGGGTGGGATCGACTTGTGGCACTTTGCAAGAGATGTTCTCAACTTCTCATACTATTCTATCCTACCTACATACCTTCATGCAATCTTCATCCCTCCTATGATGTCTCCATGAAATTTTGAAACACCGAAATATGGCTAAGTCTGAAACCCTGAAACCCTGAAATTTGATTAAGTCTGAAATATGATCGGATTCTCCAAAACCTAGAATTTGCATTATAGCTCCTAGAGGTCCGAAACCACTCTCAAACATCCTGACAGTATATAAATAAAATATAACTTAAAGTATAAGAAACTAGACGTCCCTATTTAAATGTTTATTTTATTTATACAGTCTGCTTCAGGGGAATTACAAGTAATTTTTGCCTTTGTCAGTCATTGTCTTTTATTTGACTGAGCGGGTCGAATAATCGCCGATTACCCATTTTGGCCCCTTGGCGAGTACTTGCCCCAACCGGTTATGCGAACTATGGTGTAGACTACTTAACTGATATTGATCAATGTAATGCATCGTCGAAAATTCTTTTAATGATGCTCCCATGCTCTCTAGTGAATTTTTAATACTGGATATTTTGCTCTGTAGTCCTGATATATTTGTGCTCATGGTCTCAAGATTAGGCTTCAAAGTTTTATATTCATTTGATAGATCTTGATTATCTTGGTGTATCATGCTGATTTCTTTGCTGTATTCATGAACATCTTTCTGCAATTGCACAGTAACACTTTGGAGTTAAGCATGGTTGATTCTCCTTCTTGGTAGTATGTATTAAAACTAGACCCTTATGAGTCATTATTTTATTCAATTTTATTTTTTTTATTTTTATAATTTTATGACTTTTTTTTCCCTTCAGCTTTACTCTTCTTTTCTCTCTTTTTATTTACTTTTTTCAAATTTCTTTACTAACTTTTATCAAATCCTAATGTTAACATAAAGTTAAAACGTTATATCAGACACAATACAGCCTGAAATAAGGCAGCACAATATTCCATACTTCATTATTCTCAAAGAAGGCAGAAAGATGCTAGTGGATTTCGAAGAAGTAAAATGGATGCATTGTTATTGTGAGGGTAATAAAGCTGCCGACCTGCTTGCTAATCATGGGATTCACTCCCAAAGTAATCACACAAATCATCTTGCATCAGACTGAAAGGAATTGGAGGACATCGTCCTTGTTAAAGCATATGTTCTGTAAAGATATTGTCATACTGATGTTAGCCGTTTTAGATTATTAATTTTTGTGGGAATTTACTCGAGTGTTTAAGTCATCTCAAGATGACTTCCATGAGTAGTAATTACCTTAATGACATTTTTCCTTGTGTATTTTTGGTTCTAATCACAAGGCAAGGGGACCCACTTAGCACACAAGCACTGTATGCATTTGTCAAGGGGGGACAAATGGTGAATGTAATTTGACACTTTGGGCTTCTCACTGGTGAATGTTAGTGATTTTGTTTAGTCCAAAAGGTGGATTTGATCCTAGGAACATATTGAACATTTTCTCATGTTTGGTTATCACTCTCTAAAGTCATCAAGTTAGATGGCAGCCACGTAAAGCTATGCTTTCACCTTGGTCGGTTTAGAAATTACAAGAGATGAAGAAGGAAGATGAGAAATTGGCTGCTGCCAGTTCAAGAAGGGATCTATGTGGGTTGGACCAGGTTCTGCGCAAAGAATGAGGACAGAAGTGATGGTTGCAGGCTGCTGGAAGGAGCTTTTCCAGGTGATGCTGTTTCAAGAATCTTGTGTCTATGTTATGGAATGATTGTTTCATAGTAGTTTACAGCTACAGATATATAGCATGGTTGTATTTTGTACATGGCCTGTAGGCAGTTTGTAACGGGCCATGAGCTTTTGCCTGTTCCAGGGTGTAGGTTGCTCATTTTGGAATCATAAGAATATAAGATACAGTATGGAAATAAATGCATCGGTGGATGCGCCATTCAATCATCTTTTGCTCTTGTAATTTTTTTCTGAAACCACTAATATATGCCCCTTTTTTGGTGCTGTCTGTTTTTTTATGGTTGTATGAAATTATTTGTCGGGTGGGCACCCTACTAACCCCCATTAAGTGGGAAAACAAAAAGTGTTCCACACTCCCTTCTTTTCTCACACGCAGGTAGCAGAGATGACTGCACACATAGTTGAGCCAACCACAAAGAACAGACAGACCCACCTCACACAGTTTTCTTAGCAACTCTCTTCAACAGTTTGCAGCAGAATTCCTAAGCTTTAAAAAGCTGAGCTCTAGTACCACTTTGTAGACACCTAATTTTGGTACAAGACCTTTTTCCATAGTGTTTTTCCCATGTTTTGTCATGTTTGCCTCACTTGTGTATAATTGCTTGTTTCTAGGACTTCTCCTACCCCACAATACCCTTCATTTGGTCCTTAAGCCTTCCAAATAAGTCTAATACTTCCCTAAATTTATCAGTTATCTGTCCCAAGCCTATTTACACACATTCCTATGTTGCTACTCAAACTACAGACCATATTTTTGCATGGGATGGGATCATTGGTCCCACAGATCCTACCCTAAGAGGGTCGTTGGGACTGCCAATCCCATCCTTCATTATTTTGTGCATCCCTTTGCCTTTAGCCATGCTCCATATGCCTTGATTGTCGCTTCTTACTATTGCCCAAGTCAGCCTAAGTGCAAATTATGTCCTAAAGGATCCTATTTATACTTAGTCATCCCAAGCCATTTTAACTACATTGCCGATACAAATACAGGTACGAGAATTAGATAAGTGGATACGGGGATTTTTTTTGGGGGGGGGTTGGATACATTTTGAATACAGCCGTACAAAAATATATATATAATTAAAAATATAAAAATATAGCCATATAAGCAAAATTAACCACATAATATGCATAGAGAAAACAAAATAATTTAAATAACCACAAAACATATTCATAATTCAATGCCAAATATCATAATATTGAACAATCGAACTTAGATTAGTTTTATAATAGGTACATCGTGCAAATGTTACAATGTATGGACAAAAATAAAGACAACTCAGCATATTCATGATTCACTACATTCATTTTCCTCTTCGGCTGTGATGTCTTCATCAACATGTGGTTCATTAGAACCACAAGCAGTAGCAGTGCCACTACCACTTCCACTAGCTCCACCATCAGGTTGTGTGAAGCACCATCTAGCTCCGTATCAAGGAATGAATGGAAGGCAATGGAGGTATCCAAGTCAATAGTCAGGAATGCAAATTTGTGGTACAGATGTGTTGTTGTTGTTGTTTACTTTTGATAAATTGAGTGCGAAAGCTGATTTTAGGGTATAGAATCCACTTTAGTTTGTTTTTAGTTGTATTTTGAAGTCCATGTTTGATTTTTCATTAGGTGAAACTGAAAGGAAATTGAAAAAAAAAAAATTCTGCAAGGATACTACGTGGATACGCTAAGGATACATGATTGGGCCTGTGGATATGCCCGAATACATCACAAGATGTATCTATGTGTATCCACAGGCCCAATCATGCATCCTGAGCGTATTCCCGTAGTACCCCTTGCATATCTATATCCAAGGCAGTATCGTATCGTATCCAACAAGCTAATATGCAGTATCTAGTAACGTGGCATTTTAACATGCATAAGAGAGAGAGAGGGAAACCTAAGGAAGAGAGGAATCAAGTGTTAGATACTCTGCTCCATAATTTAAGTTAGCACCAGCCCTTGTCATATCTATTGATACACTTGCAACGAAGTTATCTTTGTGCATCACCCTCTTGTATGGAAAGAAGATTTTAGGTGAATGTTCATGTAGTTGTATCTTCACATCTAGAAAGAAGAGGTTCAAAACCTTTTCTCGAGATTCAATTCACATTGCATAGAACTAAATTGAGATTGATTCCAGCAAGCAAAATATGTAGCTACAACTCCCACAGTGGTTACACAACCCATAACTTTTTTCTTGTTGTAAGTTAATGGCAAGCTAGTTCAAGAAGAAGAAAGAATAGCTCATTTATATATTTTTGCCCCTCATATCAGGGAAGAAAAGATATAGGAAGGTATGGCATCCAATGGCGCACAGGGATAGAAGAATTTAGATACTAAAAGTCAACATAGGATAGGTATAATGCAATAGGGCATGATCATTGGTCAAAAAAGGTGAGCAACAATCTCACCCAGCACACAAACGACACAGGGGCCGATCTCATCACTGCACAATCAAAGGCCCAAATTTTGCACAGAGAAAACATCAACGTGTGACCATTTTGTCTTTTGTCTCTTTTCAAGTTCAATTGTCAATTTAATATTTTCCATTTGCACTAGGGCAGATATGAAAGTACTGTTTTGTATTGTTGAGCGATATATCTCCTTAGTGCATTAATTTTTTCTTGTTTCATTGACAAACACACTTGCAATAGAACAAAGTAGATCCAAAAAATAGATTTATAAATAAATGTATGTTGATAATGTAATAGAAAGAAATGAAGGAATGTAAATATTGTTAAATTGACACATAAGAAAGCGTCACACCCTATAAGCAAATGTTGGAAGATGTTTATGATATCGAGAGTGATAAATGCACTGCACTGTAGGTGTAGTTCTTAGGAAGGAAAGGGTCACAATTCACCATTTCAATGCAACTAGCAAAAACTAGCAGTTAAGAGGGTCACAGCATCGCAAAAGATGCATTGTAGGCATAATTCTTAAGCAGTGATGATATCGGATGGCATAACATTCAGAAACTATCAATCAACCACAACAAATAATGTAAAAAAATTCTATACATTGGTTCAAGCGTTCAAGCAATGGGGTCATTATGTAGTCAGCAAGGAGGCAGTTCTTGAATTCCTTGCAAAAACTTCAAGAGCATATCACTTGAAGTGGGTTTCATATAGACAACAATTTCACTCGGGTATCTAATATATGAAAGAAGTGACAATAAAGGCACTAACTTTTGTAGTTGGCATGTAACAAAATTCTTAGAATTGAGGTTCAATATGCAACCTACAATGATTGAAAACAACTCTACCCAACAAACCCCAGCTTCAATTCAATCCTGCAAGCATTTAGTAAGCCAATTTCATTACTAAAGTGTCATTATTGGGCTACAATTTGTGATCTAGATTGAAGATTCAATCCAGGGGACAGCCCACCAACTGTTGTGGATTGGTGTTATAATAACGCCAAACTCTTCTATACTTAAATGACAAGATTTGCAAGAGTAATAAGAAAGCTTTATTGCAAGATACTAAGGGAGTTTATAAAAAGAAATAAATCTCTATAGAAGAGATATCAGCTGTCCACTCTGAATTGCAATAGGGTAAACCATTGTCTTATAGAAAAAGAAAACTAATAATAGTAAACTACTTTAAAGCTAAACAAAGTTAATAAGATCAACCCAACATGCATAAGCATGTGAACAGGAGATTTATTTAATGATAAACAAAAATAATAATGTGGCATGTGAATAGGACAACTCATAAGAACAAGAGAACTACTAGAAGAAGAATTGCTAATAATAGCCAACCGGGTTGGGCCACCTTGCCAAGGTCAACTTTTTCTTGATATTCTCCAATTTCTTATTATAATACCTTTCTGCAAAGCTTGGCTCACTAGAATGACATTCACCCATCTAAAGCTTGGTGATGAGGCTCTCAAAGCTCTAAAAAATGCTCTGAAGGCCTCTGAAACTACCATTTATGTTGTGCTAAAAAAATTCAAAAAACTATAACTTTCCAAAAATAAACCATTACTCTTATCTAGTTGTCGTGAGTCAATGTCAAGATCATTCATCCCCCTTTGAGAAGTAATGGTCCCCATTGCATCCAGGGCTTTAACCAATTGTGGAATTTTTTGTTGAATCTAACTCCTAGTTAGCCACTTTCCTAGGCAAGCAAATTTTGCTTTGATCACTCGATATAGGAGAGTTCGTTGTTGTCCTGTATTTTTTACCATTGTATTTATGCCCTGGTCAACAATGAATGGCATTGACTAGTCGGGATTTGACCCTATGACTTGTAACTACTCAACAATGTTTGTAGCATCTAGGAGAGGTGGACAATATGGTCGAAGTAGTTCCACAATGAATGTTGGATGTAACCCAAGCTAGGGTGGCAAGTTTAGCTCAAAGGCATTAGTGCCTACTTGTTTGATGATTGTGTACGACCCATATCAAAGAGGCCAAAGTTTCCTGTTTGGGCCTTTCAAACGTTATTTTCGCAAATGTAGCCATACCTTATCACAACTTGGAAATGGTGAGGGACTCGATGTTGGTCATGGAATTGCTTGTACTTCCGGCTAGTATTTTGCTAGATTTCATGTACCATCTTTTGGATTTGCCAGTTTTGTTCAATAAATTTGGTGGTCTTGTCAAATTCTTTTTGTGCATGGTGAGATCCTTCCTCCGACACAATAGGAAAAGCCACATCAGTGGGGGCTAGCAGCTAAAACCCAAGTCAAACCTGAAAAAGGACTATTTCATATGGAGCTATGGAGGGCTTGATTATAACTATGTTGAATGTATGGTAAATATCATCCCATGTATGTTGATGTTTTTTGAGTTGTACATCTGAAGCAGATACACCATCATACAGTTAACCACTTTTGTTTTCCCATCTATCTGTGGATAATGTTGGAGATTTACTTAGGTTAGTACAACATAGCTTAATGTTGTATTAGTCTAGATTAGTGTTAGTCATATTATTGGGAGTCACAATGTGTGTACGTGATTTATAATAACTCACTAGATATTAGGATGTGTTAGTTGGGGAGATATGAATGTACTTCTCAATTGTAGGAGGAAAGGTTTGTATAAGAACTTCTCCATTCATTGAATAAGGTGGAACTATTTGATTTTTCCAATATGGTATCAAAGCCAAGTTTGTTTGGTGCTTGTGATGAAAGAATAAGAATGCTAAGGGGCAGCCCCATAGCTTGTATAGATGTCTTAAATTTATGAGTTCCTTGATAAAGAGTTTTATGGGTGAGATTTGTTTTGTGAGCCTTATAGAAAATATTAGTTTAGCAAATGTTAAGCTACTTGGTCGATCCAAAACAATGTTTTAAAATCTGTTATTGTGTTTGTTTTCAACGTTTACATGATCCTCAACAAGATTTGTTGTTGTTTGTTCCACTCGAGCGTGAGCAGATCTTCTCATTAACCTTTGTGGGTGATTGTTGGTTACTCCGTGCACAAATCCGATCAAACAATTCGACCTATGTGAAAGCCTTGCTACCTCAACGCAAGTTTCCTCTACTATTTGCATTTAAGTGCATGCATTGTGAAATCATATTTTTTGATCGACACATTGCATGTGTGTTTGGGTCATTTACAAATCTACTTTGTCATCCTCGTGCGTCTTGTCGTGCACCCACAAGGCACATCAATTTCCACCTCAGATCACCTCGTGCACCATCAGTCTTGGCAATAACTCTGCAGCTCTATCGTGTGTTCAATAATATCACTCATATCTGCTATTCATGTCTACCTACAGCCTCGGCTTCATTTTGCTTAATGTACACTTTGTATTCCAACCAGCCATCCTCCGAGTAGTCTCGAGACACCAAACTCTATGCACCTTCATGTGTATCTCTTCGTCTACTGGTCAAGCTTATGCATCTAAAATCACATCACCATCACATTAAACCCCTACCATTTTTGAGCTTCTGGTCTTCGACCCCTCCTGTGCAAGCCTTCAAAGCCAAGGAAAACATGCAGTGGTATATAACACGATTTAGCCTTAATAGCTAAAAGCTATAAGGTGTCAGTGTTAGAGTTTATGTTACATAATTAGAATGAGTGTTTCCACAGTCCACAAGTTTAGAAGCAAGTCTTTCTAGTAAAACCATGTGAGAAATTTTAACATCAACGTTTTGGATCACACTCCGTGAACCATCATAAGGATGAGAGAATAGTCTTCTTTATTTATTTAGTGTTGTTTATAGGGTTTTAAGTCTATAAGAATTAACAATTTAATTTTAAAGTACTATATATAGTTGTTATTTGGTAAAATTAAAAATAAATTCATAGTTTGTTGTTAGAGGTCTATAGTTTAATAAGTGGTCAATTCCACATTTCAAATTATATTTGAGTTTTTTTTGTTTATTGTCCAATCAATCCACTACTTGTGTTGTGTCATTTGTAAGTTGTCATTAGTCCCATGTCTGAATAAAGCATGTGTGTGTTGTCTTTATATTTTTAAGTCAATCAAATTTCTACTCTCTGTAAGGATGCATTATCAGGAGAACTCGACGTCCGGTTGAATAAAGTCAAGCAAGAGGTTGGAGGAAACAAAAGGAGGCCAATCACAATTGGTAATTTGCTATAGTAACAAAACGAAGCAACAAAAAGACAACATAACCTGAAAAGTTGTATTCATCAATGACAGTGGTGATGTACTCCACCTACATTCATGTCAATGAAACCAAAAACCAAACTGACTAAAGCCATGGATGGTGTTCAATGCAGTGATCACCATACTATTGTTCGTGATCTAGTGGTAGTTATCAAGTGAAATGACTACTTATGCAATGTTCAGTGAGGTGACCAGCACCCATTGAAGACATAGTGAGGACTCAATCCCACTATTTAATTTGTAACTACTCAATGAGGCCTAGAGAACCAAAGGAGCAAAAAGAAGAAAAGTAGAGGCCAATGCCACACTTTCATTAGTGCATAGAGTGTATGTCCCTACTTGTATGTTTTAAAATTCAATAAAGCTTAGTCCAACTGATCTCATTGTGAACCATGTATGTCCGTTCACAATTCTGGATAGCGTATTTGTCCCTATCTACATTTGTATGATCTCATTTATGTGAATGTTCCTATCCCTGATCAAAGTAGTAGTGAAGCCATTCCCACTACAGTTGTAATTTGTATGAACTCAGTGTATGTCCTAGTTCATAACACCCCTGTTGGATTGGCGATATATGCCCATCCAACATTGTTCATCTCGAACTGGTGTATGTCCTAATTCTCTTGTAATACCGTTCCTTTCCCTTTGAACTATATTTCTACTAAGTGAGGAATGTTTGAGCTTTACCTAGGTTAGCACAACTTAGCTTGATTTTGTATTAGTCTAGATTAGTGCTAGTCATAATATGAGTCATAGCATGTGTACATGAGTTGTAGTAACAACTCACTAGATACTGGGATGTGTTAGTTGGAGAGACAAGAATGTACTCCTCATTTGTAGTAGGAAAGTCTTGTACAAGAACATCTCCATTGATTGAATAGATTGAACTATTTGATTTTCCCAATAGATGAAACGAGGTGGACTTGACCATCTCGGTGTCCATCATGGACCGTAATGTAGACTAGAAAGCGCTGAGGAACCTTTGTCCCAGTCTGACACAATGGTTTGTGGTAAGCCGAAGTGGACCCACACTCACTCAATGAAGAGCCTAACAATGTCTTAAGATTTGATCCCCTTTGTACATATCCCTATTAGTGCCATCTTGAAAAACCTATCAACCACAAGAAAGACACGGTAATGACCACGCCTAGTCATGAGCAACCCTAACATGAAATCCATGGAGACTAACTCCCAAGGTCCAATGGGGATTGGTAGAGATGTGTAAAGGTCAGTGCTACAGGGAGACGCATCTCCCTACCCCTAGGACTCTCGGGTTTTGGGATGTGTCTCAGGTTTTGGGACGTGTTTTGGATATGGGAGACGGGTACAGAGACGTCTCCCAATTTGCCTACCCGTCCCCGCATCTACAAGGCGTTCCTACATAGTAAAGGCGCATCTCCCAAAACCCTAATAAAAAATTGCCCTAACCACGTGCAAAACGCATAAAAAACTTACAAAAATTACCAACAAGTAGATCATATTACATAGTTGGTGGATTCATTGCAAGCGGATCATTTGATTGTAATGCTTAGTTTTTTTGTTTTTTTTTTTAGCATTGCCGTGAACGGCAGCACCTGGTATGGCCGCAAATTTAAAAATTAAAAATAAATAAATATATAGTTATAACTTATAAGTAATAGTAAAAAAAATAAAAACTATTAATTAAATAAATAATTATAAATAAACATAAATATATATTATATAGTTATAATAATTAACTAACAATTAAAAAAAAAAAAACATTAGCTTGGCACTGTCATTTGTAGCAGTTCCTGGTATGACCGAGAATGGCAGTGTGCACTGCCAGGAACAACAGTCCCTAGCACGGCCACGAATGACAATTCCTGGCAGCCGCGAACGAGCAGTACAGTTAAAAAAAACATAAAAAAAACAAAAAATAAGCTTGGCACTACAGTTTGTAGCAGTGCCTGGCACGGCCGCGAACGGCAGTGTGCACTACCATGAACGACAGTGCCTGGCACGCCCACGAATGACAGTCCCTAGCACAGCCGCAAACGAGGTTCGTGGCAATGCACACTGCGATTTGCGACCGTGCCAGGCACTGCTACAAACAACAGTGCCAAGCTTATGTTTTGTTTTTTTATGTTTTTTAAATTATTAGATCTACTATTATAACTATATAATATATATTTATATTTATTTATAATTATTTATTTAATTAATAGTTTTTATAGTTTTTTTACAATTACTTATAAGTTATAAATATATATTTATTTATTTTTTATTTTTAAAATAATTTTAATTATATAATAATATAATTTATATATATTTCATTGTTATAACTATTAACTTATAAGTTATAACTTATAACTTTAAGTTTATAAGTTTATATTTTGAAAATAATTTTAATTTTATAACTAATTTAATTTTAATTTCATAGTATATACTATATATTATATTATTTATTTATAATTATATATATAAATAAATATATATATTGCTATCTCCCCATAACACCGTCTCCTATTTTTAAAAAAATGGCATATCAGTACACGTACCCATCTCATACCTCTACCCATCTCCTGGCAACTATGGTAAAGGCCCTGATTTTTGTTGGTTGGTTTTTCTATTGCACATGTTGTGCATAATCTAATGTAACCACTAACATCATGATGAAGCTTCAACCCATAGAAGTATTTCTAGGGTACTACCATAGTTTTTTCCACTCTGAAATTTCCTACAACTTAAATATAGTGTGGCTCCCAAATCATCTTTTGTTTTAGCAATGCTTGGCACGGCCGCAAACGAGAGTGCTCGTTCACAGCTGTGCCAAGAACTGTCGTTCATGGCCGTGCCAAGGACTGTCGTTCATGGCAGTGCACACTACCATTCACGGTCATGCCAGGGACTACTACAAACGGCAATGCCACGCTTATGTTTTGTTTTTTTAATTGTTAGATCTATTATTATAACTATATAATATATATTTATATTTATTTATAATTATTTATTTAATTAATATTTTTTTTTTTTTTTTTACTACTACTTATAAGTTATAACTATATATTTATTTATTTTTAATTTTTAAAATAATTTTAATTATATATATATATATATATATATATATATATTTCATTGTTATAACTATTAACTTATAACTTTAAGTTTATAAGTTTATATTTTTAAAATAATTTTAATTTTATAACTATTTTAATTTTAATTTCATAGTATATACTATATTTTATTTTATTTATTTATAATTATATATATATATAAATAAATAATAAATTTATATATTGCTATCTCTCCGTACCACCGTCTCCTATTTTTCAAAAAATGGCGTACCGATACGCATACCCATCTCCTAGCAACTATGGTAAAGGCCCTGATTTTTGTAGGTTGGTTTTTCTATTGCACATGTTGTGCATAATCTAATATAACCACTGACTTCGTGATGAAGCTTCAACCAATAGAAGTATTTCTAGGGTACTACCATAGTTTTTTCCACTCCGAAGTTTTCTGCAACTTAAATATAGTGTGCCTCCCAAATCTTTTGTTTACCTGCCATCAGGACACATGAGTGTCCCAAGTAACAAACGAGCCCTTCCTGTACATGGTAGTCTAAAACTTGTCATCCCATAATTAGTGCTTGATTTATGGTGGAAACTCAAGATCACTACCATACAACATGGGTCTTTTAGAAGTTTCATGGCCAAATGAATATAGGAATGTTGTTAGAGCTGCAACTGGAGGTCAGCTTAAGCAGTCTACAACCTGATTGGAACTACCTTTCATGTGCTTGATATTAAGATGAAACTGTTGTAGGTAGACCGTAGACCAGTTTTGATGACGATCATTTTGTATCTTGCACTCAGTTTGATTGAATTGCAGAGGCTTGTGATATGTATGGATGATGGTCTCCATTCCCCTAATGTAATGCTTCCATCACATGCATGCTTGGACAAGGACATAAAGTTCTTTGTCATATGTAGGATACCCACGTACGGTATTTGTGTAGGTTTCATTGTGGTAGGAAATTAGGTGCCTATGCTGGGTGAGGACAGCACTGAGTGCATATTCTGAAGCATCAACTTCAATCTCAAAGGGCTGTTGTAAATCGGGTAAGGCAAGGACTGGTGCTGAGAAAAGTTTCCCTTTTAACTCCTCAAAACCTCATTTTGTGATGTGTTTCACACAAACTTGGCCTTTGCTGCCTCCTTTGGTTGCTTGGTTCAGAGGTCATGCAAGATGTGAGAATCCAAGCATGAACTAATGGTAAAAAATGGCTAACCCCAATAAGCTTCTAAGTTTTGTAAGTGTTGTTTGGGCTGGCCATTATCTGATTATTCGGATCCTTTTTAACTCCTCAAAACCTCGTTTTGTGATGTGTTTCACACAAACTGGGCCTTTGCTGCCTCCTTTGGTTGCTTGGTTCAGAGGTCATGCAAGATGTGAGAATCCAAGCATGAACTAACGGTAAAAATTGGCTAACCCCAATAAGCTTCTAAGTTTTGTAAGTGTTGTTTGGGCCGGCCATTTTCTGATTATTCGGATCTTCTTTGGGTCAACATGTACACCATCCTTGTCTACAATGTATCCTAGACATTATACACTTTGCAAAGCAAAAGAACACTTATCACTGTTGGCATATAGATTATCACTGTGCAGAATGTCAAGAACTTGTTGAACCTACTATAAGTGCTCCTCCCATTTTTTACTGAAAATAAGGATGTCATCCACACAAACCACATAGGAATCAATGAATGGTTGCAAGACATCATTCATCATCCGCATAAATGTTGCAGGTGCATTGGTCAAACTAAAGGGCATGACTAGCCATTCAAATAGACCACTTTTGGCCTTAAATGTTGTCTTTCAACCATCAAATGGCTCAAAGGGTACTTGATCATACCTTGACTTCAAATCAATCTTTGTGAAGAACTTTGCACCCTTGAGCTGGTCTAGGATGTCATCAATGTGTGGGAGTGGATACATGTTCTTGATAATGATCTTGTTAAGATCCCTATATTTAATACAAAGTCACCATGTCCCATCCTTCTTTTGATCTAACATAATTGGGCTTCTACAAGGTGATGCACTGGGTTGACTATGACCTTTCGAGATTAGCTCCTAGATTTGTCACTTGATCTCTTCATTTTCCAACATCAAACCCCTGTATATTGGTCCATTTGGCAAGGCTGACACAAGAATCAAGTCCATGGGATGTGTCACTTCCCTTTTTTATAGTTAGACAAATTAATACTTTATGTTGTGATAAGTAACATTGTGTGCCACAAGGATTCATTTGGATTAGACACTGATTGTTTAAGATTTGCTTACGTAGCTATTGTTTATTAGTTAGATGAAATTCATTGCTTATTTTTATTATACAAATTGAATTGTATTGATTAACATGAGATAGATTTAACGTGCTTATATTTATTAATGTTAGACAAAGATACAAATTAGGCATTTCAATTGCATAGAGAATAGATCCAGATTATGAGAGGAAGATAAATTAGATTGTATGCCATTAATTTCCAACTGTTCAATTTCATTAATTTCCATGCCGTTCAATTTCATTACATTTGATGATGATGAAGATGATGTGTCAATGGCTTCATGTATTTTCCACTACTTTCCAAATAACCATAATTTAACCCTTCAAAAAGTTTTGTTTTCTTTTTATATGGCGAAAGACTATCATATAATAAAAAACATGGCAAAACTACAATGAATCTTTCCAACTAGAAACCACAAACTCTACCTGTTAAAAAGTACCGTGAAACCCTTAACGAGACAACCTATCCAATTGGAGTTCAACAAGCAAAACAAAAAATTACAATGAATACCTTTACTAAAAGTAGTAGTAGGAAACCAAATATAATGATAAGCCTCAGTAGGACAGATCTAAGCCATTTATTTTAATTGTTCATGGCAACTTCCATCGCTGCCGCCTTTTATGCTCCCCCAAACCCTCATTGCCACACAAATTCAACTTCTTCAAACAACTTGCAAAAAAAGACGCCATTAATTGGAGGGCTCTCCTACCTTTTTGCAAGCACAAGCAGCAGCTGCTGCAGCAGCAGCACAAGCGTTCGAAGCTGCTTGATGGAAGGTCTAGGATTCAAATCCCACCGCCATTTTGCAGATATCAATTTAGACACACAGTACCCTTATTCTTCACTCAAACTGAGAGAGCAAAGTCCTATTTCCATCCTTTAGTACCCTATGTACTGCAGCGCCACTCCACCTGGAAGATCACACAGCTTTAAGCTAGTTTCTTTCAGCCTAAGAATAAATAAAAACCCTAACCCTAATCATCTGATTGAACCTTGCAAATCACATTTTTTGACAATTTTTGAGTGCATTGACTATTTGACTGAATAAATCACAATTTGCAGGGTTCAAAAAATCATTTTCGGCAATGGTTCACGATCTTTCGGCAATTTTGGTAACTATGGTTTAAACTACTCATGTTTAACAATATGATTTGATGTTTATATTGAAAATGAGTATCATATCGCTTTAATATTTTAACGTGGTTTAACCACTTGATTGGTTGTGCTAAGTGTGTGATTGCAGCACAAAGTCTTCCCCTAACAGAGGGAGCATATCATCAGAGAGAGAATGATAGATGCATTAATGAGGACAAGAAAGAGAATGATTGTGCATACAAGCTTGAGATTTGCAAATAACAATGAACTCAATTGCAAAACCCTTCCGTACCCTTGGGAATGGGTAGATAGTTTGTATATGGCTTTGTCTTGTTGCTTGTCATTTTTGGGCTTGTGAAAGATAACGTTGAGTGTCATGCATATCTTAAACTCTTGCAATTTTCAAAATGTGATATTTCCTTGTGTTTGAGTAATAGGGATGATGTGAAAACCTTCTTTGACACTGTTTTTTAAAATTATTGCCTGCACTTGCAACATAAGTCCCTAAGCAATCTTGTATAATTTGAGAACATCGCTTTTGCCAAATCCACTTGAAGTCGATCGTGAACCTATTCAACCTAGTAGGAGGACTATAATTGGAAAATTAGATTCTTTTAAGTAAAATAAAAAAGGTTTATTTCAATAGTATTTTATTTATTAAAGAAAATTGATCCAAATTGATATTGTGCATGTAAATGCACATGACTATGAACCAACATCAAGTTGACATTGGCATGCAAATTAGACTTCACTTAATTATATATCTATTATGCGAACAAATTATTATTATACTTCAACTAATGTCAAAACCACTTCATGCAAGTTGATAATCTCGTGAAAGCCTTCAACTACATAATATAATGGTAGTGACTAAGAGTAAAGGTCTAATAAAAATAAATTGAAATAGTAAGTTTATAAAAAGAACTGTGATCTATATTAAAATATTACTAAGAATATTAGATAGAAAGGAATATTAGATGCATAATCATGCACTTGAGCTCTATTATATTTAATTCTAGAAGAATCCACAAGGAGGATCTCTATCAAATTAGTAAGAATATTTAAAGTAATAATTTACTATGTAACCATAGAAACATTATAATGCATGACTCATACACTTGAGATTAAATATAAATCAGGTGCAGAAATGCTCGACCGTTGTTGATTTGTGAGTGGTAAACCTTTGAAAGAGTCAAAAATAAAAAGTGGAAACTGTAGCTTAAACTCCACTTGACTATGAGTAAGCTGAGAGTCTGCTGAGAGTAGAGCGTGAAATATCTACATGCAGAGAGGGAGATGGCATGGAAGAAAGTTTGAAAAAGTTTTGAAGGAGAAGATATAACATGTATGCAAAGAGAAAATAGTTTACAAGAAATGGAGGCGAGAGCGTCGAGCAGCAGTTAGGGTTTCTGGCTGCAGGGGCGGTTGACAATGGATGCGATGGGGACGACCCTGACGACAAAATGAGGAGTTTCAGGATGAGTGGGCGACCTCTTTTGATGAGGAAGAGGACGAAACTCTGTTGGATTTGTGGTTGGAGGTCCAGAAATCCATTTCTCGGACGCAACAGCCCTCCTCTGCTGGGCAAGGCAATCTTGGCGGCGGTCTTTCACGGGTTTCTTTTCTAGAAACCCATTGTTGCCTCCTCCATGTCTGTTAAGCTAGTCGTGGGCAGTAACGACATCCCTGTGGTCTCCGAGGTTTTGTTGGGTATGGCTTCATCTATGGGCGTCGTTTCCATTGATAACGATTTGAAAGGGGTTTTGTAGTCTTCTTGCATGGGCGCTGCTAAAACAGTTAATCCAATGTTTCGAGAAGGAAGCATGCAAGGCGCTACTGCTGAGGCAAGTGTTGACCTGCCTGAGGAGGCTGTTGGTGTCGTAAGGAAGGAGTCTGAAGCGGTGTTGGAGGTTAACACACACTGAGGAGATTGTTGATATCCCTCATATACCTATTGCAGATGCTGATCAGGGAGAGGCTTTGGCGGATTACCGAATCGTCATCCCTGATTCACTTGTTGAAAGGGTTGTTAGGTGGGTCTGTAACTCGCTTGTTGGGAGATTTTGCGAAAATCGCCCCAATATCGATGTGGTTAGGTGGACGCTTCGAAGTTGGAGGCTACGGGGGCAGGTTGAGGTGAGTGCTTTGTTGAACAGCCTCTTGTTCTCCTTTTCGATCTTCGAAGATTGAGGATCCTTGTTGGTCCTTGGTTTCTTGGGCAGAATGGTCTTTGCCTACAAAAACAGTCACCGTGCTTCAACCCTTTAGTGGATTGCAGCAAGAAGTTTCCAGTTTGGGTTAGGTTGCCAGGTCTCCCACTCGAATACTGAGATGAGGAGGTATTTATGGATATTGCCAATTCCTTTGGGCAATATGTTGGCGCTGATGCAGTTACGAAATTCAAAAGACGCCTTCTATTTGCCAAATTTTGTGTGGTTGTAGAAGATGATAAGGTACTCCCTACCAGGATTACCTTATTATCCAAGTTTGGTAGATGGGTTCAGCAGATTGAGTTTGAACACTCTCATGTTGTTTGCTTTAGCTGTCACAAAGCTAAATGCAATAAGTTTCACTTGTAAAATAGCAATGAAAATGTCTTTTGGTGAATCAAAATTAGGCACCCCAAAACTAATATATTTCATATAGCTCACAGTAATAAATTTTTAGGAATCAGAATCAAGCATTTAGGAATTTGCAATAGAATCAGTTAAACTAATAACATTAGACCTACTCAAATCCAAGGGTAAACCAAAACCAAAATTTTAGACAAAGTGTTAATATTTTGAATAGGACCACATAGGAAGGATGGGTACATTATTACCCAACAAAATTATATTCCACCAACAAATGTACCAAACATACAATAGTGGAATTTGATGAAATAAATAGTCTTGAGGCTTGAGACTGGAAATTGGATTAAGAAATACAAATTTGATGAGAAATGTACTTATGCATTTGAATTAAGCATTCTTTAGGTCCCCTTTCCACCTCATTTTGAGGTTCCAAAGTTTGATAAATAAGAATGGAAGGGTGACCCTCGATAACATATTCAAGCATTTTTTGTGTTGTGTCAATATGTAGCCTACAATAGTGTTTAGTTTCTCTGCTTGTTTCCACATAATTTGGTTTGAGAAGTTTAAGATTGGCTCTGTCCAAGTAGAAAGAAGCAACATCCTGTCTAGAAGAGAAAGGAGTGCATTCTCCCCTTAGTGCATGGAGAATCCTTTCGCTGAGATGCAATGCGACGCTAGGACCTCGAGTGACACTTTGGACTGTCCTAGGTCTTCCATAATGAAGAGATCTGAGGGTAGTTTTAAGCTTAAGATGTGTACCTAGAGTTCTTTGGAAAAATTTGGTTTCAAACCACCCTGATTTTCATTTGTTGGGCTGCTTGGGGTCCTTGACCCTTTGTCTATTTGTCTAGTTGTTGGGATTGTCCTGCATTGCTCTTCTGTTAGTTTAGTTTTGATGGGCTTCATTGTTGTATCTGATCTTTTGTACAAGGGTCTGGGCCCTTTCAAAATCCCTACTTACCCTAATCAAAAACATATATGCAAAGAGAGAATGAGATAGTTATGCAGATTGTGAATAAAGGACTCAGAGGATTGGAGAGAAGATTGGCAAAGGTGTAAAAGGGAGTGGCAATTGAAAGCAACCTTTTGACATTGAGTTAGCATCAATTGAAGGTAGGACATCTCTCTCCCCCATGAATGTTTGTATATTGTTTTTGGGCTCCTCTTTCCTTACATCCGAGCATGCCTAGTATAATAAGAATACGAAAATTATTTTAGCAATCATACAGATTTCTGGGTAGAAACTATGTAAAATGTTTCCACGGTCCATAAGAGTCAATCATATAGATTTATGGGTAGAAGCTGAGTAAAATCCGAGCATGCCTAGTATAATAAGAATACGAAAATTATTTTAGCAATCATACAGATTTCTGGGTAGAAACTATGTAAAATGTTTCCACGGTCCATAAGAGTCAATCATACAGATTTCTGGGTAGAAACTGAGTAAAAACATTTACTCAGCTTCTACCCATAAATCTATATGATTGACTCTTATGGACTGTGGAAACGTCAAAAATATTAATTATTTTATCTCTGAATTCTTTCCCTCTCTCATCTATCTTTGTTCAATATCAAAGGATGAGGCCTTTTGTTAGATTTGCTCCCCCCTAATGGCGTCCACTTAGGGCTATGTACAGTTTTTCTTTTGAATGCTAAAATAAAAATAAAAGTCTATAGGCATACTAAATCAACCATTGAATAGTTTTGATTTACCTGTCGAATTGAAAACTCAAATGGCATTAGGACTGAGGTTGTTATCTCTCACTTATTTTTTCTTTGTCAACTATTTGAGTCAAATATGCATAGATAGGTGGACCAAACCATCAACATATTTCCCCTGGCCTTCTTCCTACAGTTGTCTTGATCATGGCAAGGACAAGTAAGACCTGGTATATACCTCTTGAAAACTCGTAAGCTATGTGAAGTTGCCATGCTACTCCTATTATGGGTCATTTGCATACCTTTCCCTGTGCATGTTCACAAATCTTAGTCCCTTCGTATAGGTCACTATAATCATAACTATTTGCATGCCATGTCCAACCATCGACTTTAAAATAAGCCTCCTTACCTTCAACCTATCTTTAGTTTGGCTTCGGCTTTTCCTGAGTTTTCCACAAAGAGAAGGCAATGTCGAGTATTTCATTTGGGAACTAATTCCCACATTTAAAGCTCAGAGTTTGAATTTTATTATTATATAGTAAGTGGTTTGGAGTGGTTCGTGTCCATGATATGGACACAAGCTCCACAATGAGCCATCTGTGGCAGTTAATAATCTTGACCACATCATGGTTTGAGGAAGTGTAGCCAAGGTTTAGGGTTTGTGGAAAATAATGGGATAAAGACAAGTTTAAAGTACATTGAGAGAAATATATAACAATAATATAAGATATGAGACCGTATGGTTTGAATATTAAGGATGACTATGAATAATATGATATTAAGATAAAACGCTGATATGGGGTGTATATTTCAATGGAACCTTGAGGTGTTAAAGTGGTATAGTGAAGAAAGATATGAATTAGATAATCTATATGAATTGTGAAATAGGACTATGAAATACTTATATAAATCTTTTAGTTTCACATTGACAGTATAGTCGATTATTGAGTCCAAATGCGACAAGGTGGACTCATTGACTTCCTAAGTCTTATAGCCATAAACATGTATACTTAATTTATATGTACTAGAAATGTATTATTTATTGTTCTTATATACATTAGGAATATATTATTTCTTGTTCATGTTCTTATTCACTGTCAAGACTCGCATTGTATTGGGTGGAGCTAGTTGCAATATTGACTTGTAAACACATTGTCCTCTTTTTTGTTGTCGATTTCATATCTACCTTTCTCGCAAAGTATAGGGTCATTCTCAGTGGATGAGAGGTGTGTAGGGGATCTGAAAGGCTCTATGGTTATAGGTAAATCCTCTGATGATGCTCTCCCTCTTCTTATATAGATTCTTGGCTCTAGTGGTGATCTACTACTTCCTCGGTGTTCACATTGAAAAGGCTTGTTCTTTTTGTATGCATGTCATGGATTGAAGAATGTAATCTAATTGTATATCATTTGGAAAAGGATGTAATCCTGTAAACTGTAATAATTGATGTGTTCATATGATAAGTAAAGATTGAGATGTTGATTTAGTAATTGTCCTATTGATTTAATAAAAGATAAATATTGATTTATTAATACTTAATCTCTTTTGTAAATGGATGTATACTCTAATTATATGAAAGCATGTATTTGAATTACTTAATGGAATGAAATTGGAAATATTTGTTGATGTTAAATTTGTTATCATGGATGATTTAGAAATAGCAAACTACTATTTTTTTATACTTGAATTCATATTTCTGTAGTAGTTTATTTCTAAAGATGGGTTGTTAGGATTAGTTAAGAAGGCTTTGGAAGGATGATTTAGAATCACACGAAGAAAAAAATACACAGTGTTTTTCTAGTATACGACCAAAGGGGTTCTTAAATTGTGGTATCAAAGCCCAGCGTCACCACTCAAGCCTAATGCACACATTCACATTTTCTGAATTGTGTGTTTGTGGTTCCTCCAAGAGGAAAACATAGTTCGGACATGAGCTAATGAAGATGGAGACCAACAAGGTGAAGAACTTGTGAATAAGATCAATCACATCTTAGCCATAGCAATCAATACCCAAGACAGGGTAAGAGTGCATACAACAGTTAATCCTGGAAGATGGAATAGGAAATAACCTAGAGCAAAATGATCAAAAAGATCAAGAAAACCAACATAATAACCAAAACTAGAATAATGATCAAAACCAATATCATGAAGATAAACAAGGTCATCAAAATCAGAATCAGGACCGTAGGGATTAGCAAGATCAACCAGGTCCCAAGAAAAAGCCCGATTTGAGACAAAATTGGCCAAGGATTTGAAGAGAATAGCTCCATCCAAATACAATGGTACAATACTTGAGGATGGTGAAGAAACTTGGCTAATTGAGATGAAGAAGCACTTTGAACTTCATGATTTTGCTGAAGAAAACAAGGCAGTTTGGGGACCATACAAAATATTTGGAGAAGCTTCACCTTTGTGGACAAATCTGAACACTGAACAGGAACTCACTTCCGAGTACATCACTTGGGATGTCTTCGTTTCCTATTTTAGGGTGAGCTGGCTTCCATGTCACTATTTTGATGGGAAGATGACATATTTTCAAAATCCCTAACAGAAAGAAACATCTATTACAAAGTATTGGAAGAAATTCACACATCTCCTAAGATATGTACCTCAGTACTAGAAAGATGAGAAATTCAGGATAAGGAAGTCCATTTTCGGACTAAATCTCCAGATTGGTGCAGATGTTGAAATTCATGGACCCACAACCATCGAAAGAGTTTGAAGAAAGCCATGAAATAGAAAGAGAAGTTGAAGACCCTTCCAACAATGAGAAAAGAATCTAAGGAAAAAGGGAAAGTTCAATAACAGCAGAATCCAACTCCTTTTAGAAATACAATTTGGAGCAATAGCAGGAACAAAGGGAATAGAAATTCAGGGCCTAATAAGAACTTTAAGAATGGGATTCCTCCAAGACAAATAATGGGAACAAAGGCCGGAATAATAACAATAACAATAAAAATGGTAAGTCTGCTATCGGAGGAAATAACTCAAGACCGGTCAGGTCCTATGGGAGGATGTTTCACATGTGGAGGCAATCATTAAGGTCCTAATAAGATAGGTGGAACGAATTTTAGAGCAAGCCCATTACCAAGTCAGCAGCAAGCCTTTTAGCAAAGGATTCATGTAGCAGTTGATAACCGTCACGCTGATTTTCAAGTAACACTAGTGGAAGCTTCAGGTAAACTTTTTAGTTTTCCTATTTGTGTACTTATTGATATAGGAGCAACTAAATATTTTGTAGCCCCTGAGATTATAAAGAATATCTCTAAAAAGGTTGGTTTTATGGGAAAATGTTGAACAGTTCAATATGACAACCAAACAGAACAAAATGTAGATCAATGTCTTTTTGCAACTGAATTAGAGCTTCCTGGATTCACAACAATGGTGAATTTATGTGTTGCACCACTAGGTTCTTATGATGTGATTCTAGGAGTCAATTGGTTATGGCATCATCGAGCTCAAGTTTAAGGAGTTGAGACATTAATCTGAGACAAATTTAAGCCATGCAGCTGAAAAGGGCTCAAAGAAAGGGATGTATCCTATATTCAGTACACATAGATTTGGTTGAAACACAAAATGAACCGACCATAGACGATTATCCTTTTCTTCACGACTTCAGAGATGTCTTTCTTCAATAATTACCACAACTTCCACCTAGAATGGAAATTGATTCTCTATTGAGATCTTTCTTGGTTCTACATCAAAGTCAAAAGCCCCTTACCAAATGATAACAAGAAAATTGTGTGAGTTGAAAGCTGAGTTGCAAGACATGCTTTCAAAGGGTTTGATTTGCCCAAGTGTATCTCCATAGAATGCACTGGTAATTTTTGTAAATAAGTAGGATGGCACTTTAAGATGTGCGTTGATTACAGGCTGTTAAACAAAGCCACTATCAAGAACAGATATCATTTGCCACGCATAGATGATCTATTCAATCAAATATGAAGGGCTTCTATCTTTTCAAAGATAGATCTGAGATCAGGTTATCATCAATTAAGAATCAAAGAGGAAGATATATCAAAAACAGCTTTCAGAACTTGCCATGAGCATTACAATTTCATTGTTCTTCCTTTCGGACTTACAAATGCTCCTGCGACATTTATGAACCTAATGAATATTGTATTTAGGGATTATCTGCATGGAGTTGTATTAGTGTTCTTACATTACATTTTGATATATTCAAAATCAAAAGAGAAACGTATACAGCATTCGAATCTTGTTTCACAACATTTAAGACAACACAAACTTTTTGGCAAGTAGTCAAAATGTTCCTTCTTTCAAAAGAAGTGCACTATCTTGGTCACATCATTTCATTAGAAGGGATTGCAATGGATTCACCCAAGATGTGAGCCATCATGGATTGGCCCTCTCCACAAAATGTGTATGTGAAGTTCGTATCTTCATGGGTTTGGCAGGAAACTACTGAAAGTTTGTGGAAGGACTTTCCAAGATAGAAAATCCAAGCACATCCTTTCAGAAGAAGAATAAGTTCCTTTGGACAAATAAGTGTGAGGAATCTTTTCAGTGCCTTAAGAAAACTTTGACCATTACACCAATTTTGAGAGTCACTAATCCTGATGGCAACTATCTAGCTACCACATATGCATCTAGTGAAAGATTTGGCGGTGTTTTGATGCAAGATGGCCAAGTAGTGGCTTATAAATCACGTAAGCTCAAGCATTATGAGTTAAAGTACTCACATGATTTGGAACTTGCAGCAATTGTTCATGTGTTGCTATTTTGAAGACATGTCCTTATTGGAAAGCCTTTTGATCTCAGAACAAATAATTTGGGACTCAAGTTTATCTTCACTTGACCCAAACCTTAGCACATGGTACAGGTGTTGGTTAGAGTTTCTGAGTGATTATGACTTTAAGATTGAGCATATAAAAGACAGAGAAAACAAAGTGGCAAATACCCTTAGTTGAAGAAAGTATATAAATGCTATGACAATTGTAAGAACCACTTTCTGACCGCATATTTTGAGTCGATTAGCATTAGAGTTCTACCTTAAGGTCAACACTGCCCTTGAAGCTAATATTCACGATCATAGATATGAAGGTTGGCAGACGAAAGGAGGTGGACTTATTAGAATCAACGACTATATATATGTACTTGACCTTGGTGATTTGCGTATAACAGTATTAGAGGAGGCACACACTGCTCCTTACTTAAGTTACCCTAGTGTGATTGAGATGATCGTTAACCTTAGACAACTATATTTTTTGTTAAGACTCAAGAGAGATGTTACTGCCTTTGTAACACAATGTTTGGATGTCAACGGGTCAAAGCTAAACATGTACACCTAGCAGCTTCTTTCTATACACATGAGGCTCCAGAACGAAAGTGGCAACTTACCAACATAGATTTTGTTCAGGGACTTCATGTGTCCAAAAACGAGCATGATGTGATCTTGGTTGTGGTGGACAAACTCACCAAGGTTGCTCACTTCAGACATGAAACTCTGACAAATGATTAACAGGTTTTAGCAAAATTATCCGTACATAAGGTGTTCAGATTGCATGGAATACCCATAAATATCATATACTCAAATGACATCTCGGATTTGGCAAAACTCTGCATGCATATTTGGGAACAAAGTTGAACTATAGTACCATAAGCAAGTATGATTGCTGAATGAATGAAGAGAAACTGGAAAGCACATGATTAACTCCATGTGCATCCTTCATTTATTAATGCCAAACAAGTTACAACAGTTGAGATGGTTGATAGTTACATTAGTTAGACATTAACTAATAAAACATTAGTTAATTCTCATTAACATATTAAAGCAATACATTTAATACCCCCTCTTAATGACTAAATCGGAAACAACACCAAGTTTGTCCCAAAATTTTACAAATAGAATAGGACCTAGAGGTTTAGTCATTAGATCTCTAAGTTGCTATGTAGAAGAATATAAGTGAATAGAAATATCACTGGAATCAACCAATTGTCGAAGATGAATCTCAATATGATTGGTGCATACATGAAAGACAAGATTCTTCAATAACTTCAATACACCTTGATTATCACAAAAAAGTGGAGTAGGTGTAGAAGGAGGAAGTTGCAAACCAGCTAAAATCTGACTTAGCCAAACAACTTCACAACTGGCACTGACTATTGCCTTGTATTCTTATTCGGTCGAAGAGATAGCTACATTGTGTTGACGCTTGCTCTACCATGAAACAACTCCTCAACCAAAGGAAAACATATACCCGGTGGTAGACCTCCAAGTATCCACTAATCCTCCCCAATTAGAGTCTTTATAACATGTCAATCTGAAATCTTCTTCTCTCTAATATAGGATGCCAAAGTCGAGAGTTCCTTTGATATATCTCAAAACACGTTTTGTTTTTGTCCAATGAATAACCTTCGATTGAGACAAAAACTGAGAAGGATAGCAAACAACAAAACATAAATTTGGTCGTGTGAATGTAAGATATATCAAGCTACCCACCAATTGTATGTAGAGTGATTCATTGAACAATGATGAATCATTATGAGCTGACAACTTCAGCCCGACCTCCATAGGTGTAGAAGCAAGATTACAATCTGTCAATGCGAATCTTTTCAAAAGAGTTGTGGCATACTTGACCTGACCTATGAAAATGAGATGGTCATGTTGCCAAAAATCTACACCTAAGCAACAAGGAGGCCAAGATTAATCATATCAAAAGCACCACACAAATCTGATTTCACTCACTAAATTGCAGTGGCCCCACTACCTATGATGGCAAGATCGTCAACATAGACAATGAGTATCACAAAGTCATAACCATTGCTTTTGACGTAAAGATTCGGGTCAAAAAGACTTCTTCCAAATCCAAAATCTTGTAAATGTTAATTAATATTGATATACCAAGCTCGTGGAGCCTGCTTAAGCGCATATAGAGACTTAATCAATCTGCAAACCGAAAATCACTACCAGGGCCCCAAAAACCTTCAAGTTGCACTATGTAGACCTCATCCAAATTTTCATTTGAGAATGTAGTTTTGACATTAATCTGAAACACTTTCCATCCAAATTGAGATGCTATGGAGAGAAGCAACTGAAACGTGACCATTTTTGCAATAGGAGCAAAAGTCTCATCATAGTCTATTCCCTACTGTTGGGAAAAACTTTTCATTACAAGATGGGCTTTGTACTTATCTAAAGTACCATCAGCCTTGAATTTTACTTTATGCACCCATTTGCAGCCAATGGGTTGTTTACCCGGAGGTAACTCTACCAATTTCCAAGTATGGTTCTTCATCAAGGCATCATATTTTGATTGCATGGCAGTGTCCCAATCTTGTTTGCCTTGTGCTTCAAATTACTTATGTGGTTTTGATATTGTGAAAATATCTAAAGCAAGAGCAAAATGAACATGCTCCTTAGTTGAATCCACAACTTTCTTGCCTATCCTTTGAGGCCGTGCATCTAATTGAGAAAATTCATCCTCGTGCACATCCTGTAGAGTGGAGTGAAACCACTTAGACTTCCGACATACTGAAGAATCGTGCATTTGTTGATTATCACCCTGAGTGTTAGCCAACACAGGTCGGCGTCGTTGATATACTAGTGGGGCATGTGAAATATCAGCCACGGGTTGCTACACTAGAATCTATGATAGAGCACTTAAAGATTTTAATTCCTCATCTTTCAAAGGAATGACAACACTAGATTCAGGTACCTCAAGTATCTCAAAGAATCCTTGTTGGTTACAAACAAATAATGATTATATCTCCTTTACATCAACATCTCGACTAACAATGATCTTGTTAGTGGAAAAACTAATACGTGTATAGGCCTTGGATGGGTCATTATAGCTAGCAAGAAAATATCTAGCACTTTTGGAATCTAGTTTACTCTTATTATCAGGAACTAAAGTATATGTAGCAGAACCAAAAGCACAAAAATGTTAAAGTATATGCAGTAAAATGCTAATGTTGGGAAGCAATGAGAGCATATTTGTCATCAAACTCAACTTTGATTGCAGCCACATTCGCTTGCCCCTTCGACTTTTTGTTATGTGAAAAATTGTACTGTCATTTTTGGCAATCTCTTTTGACATGCCCAACTTTATGACAATAATAACATTTCACCTTAGATTTGGAAGTAGATGTAGATGCTTCTAGATTTCTTTTCCACTTACCCTTTGACTAGGCAGCAAGTGCACTTTCTGTTTGACCAGAACTAGACTCATTGCAAACAAATGTTGAGAGAATGAAGAGAAAATGGAAGTATGAAGCATACTTACTCACTTGTGTGACCGTCCTTTTATTAATCAAAAAGTGGTTAAATCAGTTGGGAGGTTTCATAACCATTCATTATTTAGTCATTAACTAATAGCTAATTATAACTTTAACAAGTACATCCTATCACCCAGAGATAGATGGTCAAACTGAAAGGGTAAACCAAGTTTTGAAATATACGCAACATATGTAATGTACGGATCAATAGTACAAGTGGGAAGAGTACTTGCCTCTGGTTGAGTTTGTTTGTAACAACTCATATTGTTCTACGCTTGGCATGGCTCCTTTCAAAGCACTATACAGTGTAATTGTTATACCTCTCTCAATTGGGATAACCCAGGGGACAAAGTTGTAGTTGGACCCGAATTGCTTCAAGATATAGAAGAACAAGTCAAAAAAATCGTAAGAGATTGACAACACCTGCTAACCAACAAAATAGTTATGCATATATGAAGAGAACTCCTAGAGTTTTCACAATTGGGGACAATTTTTCTGAGGATACACCCAAATAAGAGCTCCATTAAATTTGCAAAATCATTGAAACTGGCTCTGAGATACATAGGACCATTTGATGTCCTTGAAGTAGTCAATCCAGTTGCATACAGACTTGTGTTGCCTGCAGTTCTAGGATGGTTGCATAATGCTTTTCACGTTTATTTGCTTAAACATTACCATGTATATATGTCACATGTCATTGATTGTAAATCATTGCAAGTTCAAGATCCAAGAGTGGTACTACTAAGCCTTTGCAAATCATTGATACTCACAAATTTAGTTTACAAAACAGATAAGTTTCTAATTGTAAGGTCCAATGAGACCAGTACTCTGAGGAGAGAGCTACATGGGAGGATCTTGAAGAAGTCTTTAAGGCTTTTCCTTATTTGTTTATTTTTTTCAGCCATTAAGACAATGAATTTTCTTAGAGGGGGAGGATGTTAGATTCCATTTTTACATTTAAACCATTTATTGTTTTATATTGTAATAAGTGGCATTGTGTACGGCATTGATTGATTTGGATTAGACATTGGCTGTTATAGGTTTGCTTACTTAGTTGTTGTTCAAATGCTTTGAACATGGGATTAATTGATGATTAGTTAGATTTAAATCATTGCTTATTTTTATTACGCAATGTGAATTGTATTAATTAACATCAAATAGATTTGTGACGTGCTTATATTGATTAACATCGGATAGATTGAATATGCTTATATTGATTTACTTCAGAGAGATTTAACATGATTATATTGATTAATGTGAAATAGATTTGACGTACTTATATTGATTAACATCATATAGATTTTGCATGCTTATACTACTCATGTTTAGCAGTTTGATTTGATGTTTAAATTGAAAATGAGTGTCATGTTGCTTTGATATTTTAACCTGGTCTAACCAAGTATATGGTTGTGTTGAGTGTGTGATTGCAGCACAAGTTCTTCCCCTAGCAAACGGAGGGTATCAACAAAGAGAGAATGGTAGATTTGTTCCCAAGGACAAGTAAGAAAATGAATGTATATACAAGATTGAGATTTGTAAATAATGGTGAACTCAGTTGTAGAACCTTTCAGTACCTTTGGGAATCGGTAGATCGTTTGTTTGTTGCTTTGTCTTACTTGTTGTTTGTCATTTGTGCACTTGTGACAAATAACGCCAAACATTGCATGTCTTAAACTCTTGCACTTTTCACAATTTCATAATTCCTTGTGTTTCCGTAATAGAGATGTTGTGAAAACTTTCTTTGATGGTGTATGCGTTAGAATTATTTCCTACAATTGCAACAAAAGTTACTAAGCGGTCTTGTATAATTTGAGAACACATCGCTTTTGACAAATCAACTTGAAGTCAATAGTGAACCATTTAAATCTAGTAGGACTAGATTTGGGAAATTGAATTCTATTAAATAAAATAGAAAGAATTCATTTAAATAGTATTTTATCTGTTACAGAAAATTGGTCCAAATTGATAGTGTGCATGTAAATGAAAATTAGACTATGAAACAACATCAAGTTGACATTGGCATGCAAATTAGACTTCACTTAATTATATATACATTATGCAAACAAATTATCATTAAACTTCAACTGATGTGGAAACCGCTTCATGCGGGTTGAAAATTTCTTGAAAGCCTTAAACTACCTAATATAATGGTAGTGACTAACAGTCTAGTAAAAATAAAATGAAATAGTAAGTTTGTAAAAATAAATTAAGGTTTATGTTAAAATATTATTAAGAAATGGGGTGCATAATCATGCACTTTGGCACTATTTTATTGCATTTCGGGAGAATCCACATGGAGGCTCTCTATCAAATTAGTAAGAATATTTAAAAACACTACAGTGCATGACTACTGCACTTAAGTCTAAATATAAATCAAGTTCGAAATTGCTCGACCACTATAGATTTGTGTGGTAAACCTTTGAAAGCATCAAAAACAAAAAGTGGAAACCATGGCTTAAACTCCACTTGCTTATGAGTAAGTCGAGAATTGTGCTGAGAATAGAGAACAAAATATTTTCATGCAGAGAGAGAGATGGCATGGAAGAAAGCAGAAAACTGCTTTGAAGGGCAAGATATGATATATAGGTAGAGAGAGAAAATGAGAGAGGTATGTAGATTGTGAATAAAGGACTCAAAGGATTGGAGAGAAGATTGGTCGAGGTGCAGAAGGGAGTGACAAACAAGAGCAACCTGTGACATTGAGTTAGCATCAGTTCAAGGTAGGACGTCTCTCTCTGCCATGAATGTTTGTATATCGTTTTGGTGCTCCTCTTTCCTTACATCTGAGTATGCTTGATATAATAAGAATATAAAAACTGATTTATCTCTGAATTCTTTCCCCCTCTCGTCTATCTCCATTCCATATCAAAGGATGATGCTTTTCGTTAGATTTGCTCCCTCCTGATGGTGTCCACTTAGGACCGCATACAGTTTTTCTTTTGAATGCTAAAAACAAAAATGGAAGCCTTTATAGGCATACTAAATCATTCCATGAAATAGTATTGATTTACCTATCGAATTGCAAACCCGGATGGCTGAGATTGTTTTCTCTGCCTTATTTTTTCTTCGTCAACTGTTTGAGCCAAATATGCATAGATATGTCAACTAAACCGTAGACCTAAGTTGCCTGGCCTTCTTTTGTAGATCGTCGCAGTGGTACAATCTTAGTCAAATTAATACCCCTGCAGTTTTCTTGATCATGGCAGGAACAAGTAAGACCTGGTATATACCTCTTGAAAACTCATAAGTTGTGTGAAGTCACCATGCTATTCCTTCCATTATGAGCCATCTAGTTACCTTTGGTTGTGCATGTTCACAAAGCTTAGTCCCTTGATAAGCAACTATAATCATAACTACTTGCATGCCACGTCTGACCGTCAACTGCAAAATAAGCCTCCTTACCTTCAACCTGTCTTTAGCTTGGCTTCAGCTTTTCCCCGAGTTTTCCACAAAGAGAACACAATGTCGGGTATTTCATTTGGGAACTAATTCCCATATTTAAAGCTCAAAGTCAGAATTTTATTATTATACACTAAGTGGTTTGGAGTGGTTCGTGTCCATGACTTCGAGACAAGCTCCATAGGGAGCCAACTGGCGGTTAATAATCTTGGCCACATCACGCTTTGAGGGATTGTGGTCAAGTTCTAGGGTCTATGGTAAATAATGGGATATAGACAAGCTTAAGGTACATTTCGAGAAATATATACCAATAATATAAGATATGAGACCATATGGTTTGAATGTTGAACATAAATAATATGATGTTAAGATAATAAGCTGATATGGGGTGTATATTTCAATGGAACCTTTAGGTGTTAATGTGGTATAGTGAAGAAAGATAGGAATTAGAGAATCTATGTGAATTGTGAAATAGGACTATGAAATCCTTGTGGAAATCCCTTAGTTTCACATTGACTCTATAGTGGAATACTAAAACAAAATGCGACAAGGTGGACTCATTGGCTTCCTAAGTCTTAAAGCCATAAACATGTACACTTAGTTTTTATCTATTAGAAATGTATTATTTCTTGTCCCTATTCCTATTCACTGTTGAGACTTGCATTGTGTTGTGTGGAGCTAGCTGCAATATTGACTTGTGTACACATTGTCCTCTTCTTTGTTGCCAGTTTCATATCTAACTTTCTTCCAAAGTGTAGGGCCACTCTCAGTGTATGAGAGGTGTGCCGGGGATCCGAAAGGCTTTGTGGTTAGAGGTAAATGCTCCAATGATGTTCACCCTCTTATACAAATTCTTGGCTCCAGTGGTGATCTCCTACTTCCTCAGTGTTCACATTGAGAAGAATTAATGTTTTTGTATGCCTGTCATGGACAAAAGAATGTAATCCAATTGTATATTATTTTGAAAAGGATGGAACCCTGTAAACTGTAATCATTGATGTGTTCATATGATTAGTACATGGTGAGATGTTGATTTGATAATTGTACTATTGATTTAATAAAAGAGAGGTATTGATTTATTGATGCTTAATCTCTTTTGTGAATGGATGTATACTTTGATTATGTGACATGAATGATTATTAAAGTATGTGTTTGAATTACTTAATGGAATGAAATTGGAAATATTTGTTGACATTAAATTTGTAATCATGGATGATTTGGAAATGGTAAACTACTTTTAAATTTGTGTACTTTAATTCATATTAGTTGTAGTAGTATATTTATGAATATGGGTTGTTAGGATTGGTTAAGAAGCCTTTGGGAGGATGACTTGGACCCACACGAAAAAAATTCCAGTGTTTTTCCGATATCCGACCGAAGGGGTTCTTATAAGATGTGTCACTTAGCAATGTAGGGGCACACTAGTAGGTGTAGTGAAGATATATATGCAATCTTTTAGGACCTTCTCCACCTATTGTTGTTGTATACTTTGATTTTGTATAGCACCCTGTGTGGTTGAAATGACCTTCTAAGTGCTTTCTAGCCCAATAAAAATTAGAACAAACTAATCAAGGCCATGTCTTCTTAGGAGGGTCCTCAAGGATTTTGTAAGATTGTTTACCTAATGTGATGATGACGTTGCAAGTCTTGATCAAATAGATTCCGCCTTATTTCCACATGTATGGATGCCCAAGAAAAATGTCTCAAACCTCAAGGGGTGCCACATCACATACCACCTCATCTTTGAATGGCTTGATTGTGTATGGTGATGATGACGTTGCAAGTCTTGATCAAATAGATTCCATCTTGTTTCCACATGTATGGATGCCCAAGAAAAACGTCGCAAACCTCCAAGGGTGCCACGTCACATACCACCTCATCTTTGAATGGCTTGATTGTGTATGGAAGAAGACATTGTTGACTGATACAAATATCTCTACCTTGGTTCAGCCATCCGATGAAGTACGACTAAGGGTGAGACATTGGGTTTAGAATAGTCACCAGGAGACATGGGGGTACTAGTACTAGTACGTGGATGAAGACGACATTCAAATCAAGGTACATGAGTAAATGAATAAGGGTACATCTATATTGTATATAGATATTGTTATTAAAAAACACGGGTACGAGGATGGGTTTGCGGTGCTTGTCCCTACATATTGGCATTTCCAAGTAACTATAATTTAGACTCATCCTCGGTACGGTTTATACAGAGATCGATTTTTTCTCACTTCCATTGTCCACGATGAAGTACAGAGCTTTCCCATGCACCCACATTTGTGAATGGAAAAGAGGTTCTTCCTCAAATGAAGATTTTGCAAACTGCATGTACCAACAGTGGAATAGTGATCACAGACCATGATTTTCTTACCTATGCTCATAGGATGAAATAAGTGCTAGTCCTCATTTGTTTATTGTATCGAATTAAATTCATGCGCCTTCATAAAAAATGTCTTTTTGGAATGACATTCGTCTGTGTTGTGAATCATGCTCCTATGGTTTTCATGCCAATTTCCAATCTCCTTTTATGGGGGTCTGTCTGTGGTGTTTTTCGTAGAAAACCTTGAGGCTTGGAACCTGGAGTTTTGCCTCTGTTGTGGAACCTCTCTACTCAGTTGCTTGCTTCCCTTGGAGATGCCTCTATCATTTGATTGTGTCTGCTTTCCTACAAGGAAATTTCCTTTATGTTTGAACTTTTCCTCTATCTTTGTTGCATACCGATGAGTGGCTCCCATCGTTTCAGCAGTTAGGAATCCCATCTTTGTTTGGATATATCGATGCAAACCACTTTTGCATTTGATTGCTTTGTACCTTTCAAAATCCATGTGTTGAGTTTTGTTGATAGAGAATGAAAGATATTTGTGTAGTTTTGCATAGATTGGTCATTCTTTTGTCATAGCAATTGCCACTGTGTGCCTTTTCTCATAGGCAGCTTTTGGACATTACTCATTTGTAACAACACCAACAAATTCACTCCAAGATGGATTTGTGATGACCATACATTTATTCTCTACATCTTTATTTAGATTGCTCAAGGTAAGCCTCCCACCATTGTTGGACTTGAAGTTCAGCTTTCAACAAAACAAACATTGTTTTCTCTAAATTTGAGAAAGTGCTTACAAAAAAAATACAACTAATTTTGTGATCCAATTTTCAAGGGCATCTACTTCAAACATCGGGATATTAAAATTTACTTAAAACTTAAAGGATGTGGACCCTTCAAAAGGCCGCCTTTCTAGAGCTACTAGCGTGCTTCTTAACATTATCTGATGAATTTGCACAAACTAGGTCATCATTTCAGCCCTTTGTTTTGCTAAAGCTTCTTCAAGCATTGTCTTTACTAGGTCTAAGGAAATTCTTCCTCCTACGTCCATTCGTGGTCGCTTGAGTCTATCACGTAGATAGTTGTTAAGCACGAAATATACTGAGAGGGGAGGGGGGTGAATCAGTATATTATATATCTTTTACTCAATCTGATTTCTTTTCTTTAACCATTTAATTACACATTCAAAATATGCAATAGAACTGAAACAATAATATGCACTACACGAGAGAGAGAGAGACACCAGATTTTTACATGGAAACCCAAAGTGGGAAAAACCACGGAGAACAATCACAAGTATATGAATGAGCACCAACTCAAATTACAAAGTTTGCAAACACCAACTTGCAGGAGCACCAACCCATTTTCTGAGCACCAACACAGCAACTATTTGTGAGCACCAACCCCTCTTGTGTATAAAACACAACTATCTCTTAATGTTGCTTACTCAATAAATGATAGAACTCTACAATATCTCCTGTTTTTCTTTACTCTAAAATAAATACAAACCATGCACACTCTTGCATATTACAAATGGTTTCTCAAGCCTTTATTTATAGCTTTTCAAATGACATTTAGTATTCACCCTTTGTGACCCTTCAATCCTCATGGAAAATGGCATCAAACTTGCATGACCCTTCGTATCCTTGCATTTCAAAAGTCACATGGTGACCCTTCATAAGCAAATGCGTTATTTCCTCTTTTATTTTTATCTTGGTGACTTTTTGTATTCCTCAAAGTGTCTCTTCATGGAAAAATGTGCCATACCCTCTTTTGTCTTCACATGGTGATTCTTGAAATTCCTCAAGATGACTCTTCATGAGAAAATGCGTCCCATTCTTCTTTTGTCTTTACCCTGTTACTCTTTGACTTCTCCATGGGCCCTCTTTTGACTTATATGCAACCAAAAATATATTCGTTAATATTAAATAAATATTAATACACATTAGCCAAGATATGAATATTAAAAATACCATGAAATAAAATGGAGCCTTTATCACCAATTCTAGACCTTTGACATCAATGACAATATTTTCAACAATCTCCCCCTTTGTCATTGATGGTAACCTCAAACTGAAACTGTCACATCCTGAAATCCGCACTGCACATGCCAACCTGCACATACTGCCATTTGAAAAAAATACAGTAACTCCCCCTCACTATAGCAACTTGTACATGTTCCCTGTACCTGTTTTTGCACCTGTACCTATTTTTTCTCCCCCTTGACATCAATGGCAAAGGGCCTATCCTAAAGCTAACACTTAGCTTCCCCTCAACTGATGATGATCCTCAATGGCAGGAAGTAAAAAAAATTACTCACAACTTCTCCCGCAGATACTCAAATGTGTCTTTTGGTAGTGTCTTTGTGAAAATATCTGCAATTTGCTATGTAGTACTGATATATTCCATCTTAACTTGTTGATCTGCAACCTGCTCTCTCAAAAAGTGATATTTGATAAGAATATGTTTTGTTCTTGAATGCATCACTGAATTTTTAAAAATATTAATAGCACTTGTGTTGTCACAAAAAATAGAAATAGGTTTATCATATTTTACCTTGATATCTTCCAAAGTTTGCTTCATCCAAAGCACTTGAATACAACATAATACCGTTGCAATATATTCTACTTCAGCTATACAAAGTGATACTGAATTTTGCTTCTTGCTTAACCATGATACTAAGCTATCATCGAGGAAGAAAGCTCTTTCACTTGTACTCTTTCTGTCATTCAAACAACCTGTCCAATCTGAATCTGTATAAGCAACCAAAGTAAATCTCTGCCTGTAGGATACCACAATCCATAATCCAATGTCCCTTTGATATATCTGAATATTCTCTTCACCAACTGAACATGACTGTCTTTTACAGCTGACTGATATCTTACAACCATACCTACTGCATGCATGAGGTCTGGCCTTGATGCTATCAAACATAAAAGACTACCAATCATAGATCTATACAAAGATTGATCTGCAATAGGTGAATCTGCATCCTTGCTCACCTTATTTCATGTACTCATTGATGTGTCAACTTGTGCACAATCCTCAAAACCAAATTTTTTTAATATTTTTTTGGCATATTTACTTTGAGATATGAAAATTCCTTTATCTGACTGAAATATTTGCAATCCTAAGAAAAATGACAATTCTCCAAGCATAGATATCTCATTTTTTTTACATATTATCAGAAAATTCTTGTCATATTTTCAATGTTTTCTCTAAAAATGATGTCATCAACATATACCACAACAATCAATTGATGTTCACCTTCTGTTTTGATGTAGAGATTACTTTCAGCAAATCCTCTCTTAAAACCTTGATGTAGCAGGTACTTATCAAGTCTTGCATAACAAGTTCTAGGAGCTTGATTCAATCCATACAATGCTTTCTTCAATCTACATACATGGCTACTAATATTTGAGAGAATAAATCCCTCAAAGTGCTCAATGTAGACCTCTTCTTTTAAATCTCTATTTAGGAAGGCAAATTTGACATCCATCTGAAACACTTCGAAATTTTTAAACACTGCATATGCAAGAAACATTCTAATAGCCTCTAACCTTGCCAAAAAGTTTCTTCAAAATCTATTCCCTCAATCTGAGCATATCCTTTACATACTATTTTGTTTTATTCCTGGTCACGTCTCCATTTTCATTCAACTTATTTCTATAAACCCATTTTGTTTTTTTCACATTGTGATCTTTTGGTCTAAGCACTAATTCTCAAGTATCATTCTTTTCTATCTGATTTAATTCTTCATCCATTGCTTTAACCTAATGTTTATCATGTCTAGCCTCTGAAAAAGTTCTAAGTTGAATTTTGGATAACAAAGAGAAATTAACTTGCTCAGATTCACTTACCATCATTCTTCTGATGTGAGTGAATTCCTTCATTTATGTCCCCAATGATGTCACTTTTATTATGATTTCTCTAGACATATTTGAATGAATTTTTAATGTTAGTTTTTTCCTTTTCATCTTCCTCTGATTCTTCAAAATATTCCTCTTCAATGACTTCAGGTATGTCTATTGGATCACTGATTCTTTGTGCTCCTATCTTGACACTTGCATTTTCAACTATTTGGTTCTTTTGTTATAACATTTATAAGCTTTACTTTTGCAAGAATAACTAAGAAATATACCTTCATCTACTCTAGATTCAGACTTGTCCAATTTTTTATCGGTTCTCTTTATGAAACATCTGCTGTCGAAAACTCTGAAATAATCAACTATTGCTGGTTTGTCTTTCCATAGCTCATAAGGAGTCTTGTCATTGTTGACTCTCAATAATGCTCTGTTCTGAATATGCACTGTTGTAGCAACTGCCTCTCTCCAATATTTATCTAGTATCTTGGATTCATTTAGCATTGTCCTTGCCATCTCTTGACCTATTTTGTTTCTCCGTTCAACTACTCCATTTTGTTGTGGAGTTTTGACTGCTAAATAATGTCTCTTTATTCCATGGTCTTCACAAAACTCAATAAATTGATCTGACATGAATTCTCCTCAATCGGATCTTAGGCAATTAATTTTCAAACCGATTTCATTCTCAACTAATGCTTTGAAAATCTGAAAGCTTTTAATTTTATTTTTTTTAAATTACCCAAGTCATGTGAAAAATCATCAATAAGCAACATAAAATATTTCTTACCTTAAGTACTTTGAGTTCTCATAGGTCCACACAAATCAGTGTAAACAAGCTCTAACATCTGAGTGGTTGAGTACTCTTTTGTTTTGAACCGCCTTCTGCCCTGCTTTCCATGCTGACAAGGTTCACAAAGCGTGTCGGATGGCTTTGTAATCTTTGAAAGATTTTTGACTGCTTGCTTCTTGCTGACGTTGACAAGATTGTCAAAATTTATGCATCCCAATCTCTTGTGCCATAGCCAACTTTTTTCAATCCGACTTAAACATCTTTGACCTTTGATGTCTGATAACATATACAAATTATTCCCTGTTCTCTGAGCATCTGCAATCAACATATTTGAATTTTTTTTTAATTTTACAACTTTCTGCATAAAACTTTAATGTGTGCCCCTAATCACACATTTGACTTACACTCAAAAGATTATGCTTAAGACCTACATACAAAATATTTTCAATTTTAGTTCTACCATTATCCAAATTTAGTGTACCTTTTCTGACAATTCTGGTAGTAGTATTATCTCCTATTTCACTGTGCCACCATTGATCTTCTTCAAGGTTATGAACTTACTCTTGTCCCCTGTCATGTGCTTCGAACATCCACTGTCAATAAACCATGGTTTTTCTTCATTTCTTGCATGCAAAGCTGTCTGTACCAACATAGATTTTTTAGGGTGTTTCTTCTGCGATGACCCTGTCTGAACTTTCTTCTTGATGAAAGGAGCCTTGAAACTCTGATCCTTCTTGACTGACTCGAACATGTTTCTACAATACCGGGCTATGTGTCCAAAGTTGTTGCACTTGTAACATATTATGCCCTGATAAAAGAGCAAAAAAGTTGTGGTTTCTGCTTGACTCTGCATGATTTTTTTCTCCTTATTTCTGAAATTGTTAGCATTTTTTCGACATCATATTTTTTTATGACCATATCCATTACAATAAAAACAATAACCATAAAAATAAGACATGTTTATGTATCTTTGACCTGATTGTCTTTTGTAGCTCTGTTCCCTCCAGCTTTCTTTGTTTGAGATGTCTTTTGTATTCTTAACTTCTTCCCTTTTTATTTCTTCTTTTGTAACAGCTTCAGCATAGCTCTTTTCTTTTTCTGTGTTAACCTTGTATATGAAAGTAGTGGCATCCCTTTTCTCTTTTTCAAATCCGATACATGTCTTATCTGACATTGATTTTTGACTTTCTAATATCTTATTCAACATATTGTGTTATTTTCAAATTTTGAATCATTGATTGCTTTATTGTTTTCTCAAGATCTACTTTTAAAGAAGCAATTTCAATAACATACCTTTCACATTCTTCACTTACTTTTTGCAACTGTGCCATTAGATCTTTTTCATTCTTCTTGACTTCTTCAAAGTGTGCTTGTAGATCTTCAATTGTTTTCTTTGACTCCTTTTCATTTTTTTCGATCTGGAGCTTTAATCTTCGATTCTTCTTCTCAAGAGCTTTTAACTCTTCTAAAGGACAAGCGAGTTTTCCTTCCAGATTCACTTCGACTTCATCCTTTTTTTTCTTGATCATCTGTACTTTTGCTTGCAGAGGCATCTTCATGTATAGCCATGAATAGAATCTTTTCTTCTTCTGAATCACAGACTCCACTATTTTCGACTGAGCTAGGATCTTTAGAATACAAACTCTTTTCGAATCCCTTCTTGAGTTTTCCTTGGAAATTCTTCTTGTATGTAGACTTTCTTTCGTCATTGTCACCATTACCCTTATCTGGGCACTTAGCTGCAAAATGTCCAATCTTTCCACAATTAAAACATTTAAAAGGTAATTTTCTTTGATATTTCTCTGTGCCCTTTTTCGACTTGCAAATGAATAAGGCTTCGTTGTCATCTTCATCATCGCTAGAACTGTCACTTGATCTTGAATCTTCTTTCTTTGATGTCTTGAAAGCAACTTTTCTCTTTATGGATTTCTCTTGTTCAGTTTGTATCTCATATGCCATAAGAATACCATCTAACTCATCCATCTTTAGCTTGGCTAAATTCTTTATCTTTTCAATTGCCGAAACTTTTGCATCATATTTCAATGATAGAGATCTCAAAACTTTTTGTACTACAATTGATTCTTCTAACTTTTCTCCAAGAGCTTGAATCTGATTAACTATTTGATCAACCCGCATAAGATAACTTGCTATATTTTTTTTCTTTCATCTTCAAACTCTCAAACTGTCTTCTAAAAGTCTGAAGCTTAGCTTGTTGAACCTTTCCATCATCTTTGTAAATATTCTCGAGTTTTACTCAAGTTTCATGAGCATATTTATATTGCATAACTTTAACAAATTATGATTCACATAAATCACATAAAATAGCATTTAAAGCTTTAGCATTATTTTCACTTGCCTTCTTTTATGTCGGAGTAGTTACAAGTGTTTGTGGCTCTTCATATTCCTCCACCACTGTTTGTCAAATGTCAAATCTAAGGGCCATCAAATAAGTCCTCATCCTTATACTCCAAAAAGCATAATTTGTCCCATCAAACAAAGATACCTTATTTGTAGAAAAACCTTCATGTGATCCAGCGATCGTGCTTTCCCTGATCTACCTTCAAGCTATAAAACTTTTTCAAAAAAGAACCTGCTCTAATACCAATTGTTAAGTACGAAATATACTGAGAGGGGAGATGAATCGGTATATTATATATCTTTTACTTAATCTGATTTTTTTCTTTAACCACTTAATTACATATTCAAAATATGCAATAGAACTGAAACAATAATATGCACCACACAAAAGAGAGAGAGAGACACCAGATTTTTATATGGAAACTCAAAGTGGGAAAAACCATGGAGAACAATCTCAAGTATATAAATGAGCACCAACTCAAATTACAAAGTTTGCAAGCACCAACCCCTTTGCCGAGCACCAACACAACAACTATTTGTGAGCACCAACCCACAAGAGCACCAACCCCTCTTATGTATAAAACACAACTCTCTCAATGTTGTTTACTCAACAAATGATAGAACTCTACAATATCTCATGTATTTCTCTCATCTAAAACAAATACAAACCATGCACACTCTTGCATATTACAAATAACTTTTCAAGCCTTTATTTATAGCTTTCCAAATGACCTTTGGCATTCACCCTTTGTGACCCTTCAATCCTCATGAAAAATGACACCAAACTTGCATGACCCTTTGTATCCTTGCATTTCAAAAGTCACATGGTGACCCTTCATAAGCAAATGCGTCATTTCCTCTTTTGTCTTTATCTTGGTGACTTTTCGTATTCCTCGAAGTGTCCCTTCATGAAAAAATGCGTCATACCCTCTTTTGTCTTCACATGGTGACTCTTGGAATTTTTCAAAATGACTCTTCATGAAAAAATGCATCACATCCCTCTTTTGTCTTTACTTCGTGACTCTTTGACTTCTCCATGGGCCCTCTTTTGACTTATATGCAACCAAAAATATATTCGTTAATATTAAATAAATATTAAAACACATTAGCCAAAATATCAATATTAAAAACATCATTAAATGCAATGGGGTCTTTATCACCTTTGACATCAATGACAATATTTCCAACAATAGTAAAATGGATCTCGTCTCTAAGCCAAACTTTTGATAACCTAACCTCATTCGATAGGACATGCAGTATCTAACTTGCTCTGATACCACTGATCTGGATTGAGGATTCAATATGGGAGACAATACACCGACTATTAGGGATTAGTTTGATATAATAAAGCCAAACTCTTCTATACTGAATTGACACAAATCCACAAGAGTAATATACAAAGTTTTATTGCAACATAATAATAGAGTTTCTAAACAGAAAGTAATCTCTGTGGAAGAGATATCAGTTGTCCTCTCTAAATTACAATAAGGTAAACCCTTGTCTTATAGCTAAAGAAAACTAATAATAGTAAATTGCTTTAAAGCTAAACAAAGCTAATAACATCCATTCAACATGCATAAGCATGTGAATAGGAGTTTTATTTAAAAATAAACAAAACTAATAATATCTTTTCAACATGCATAGGCATGCAAATGGGACAACTCCTAAAAATAAGAGATCTAATACAAGAAGAATTACTTATAATAGCCATTCAAGTCGGCCCACCTTGTCAGGGTCAACTTTTTTGGGTATTCTCTGGTTTTCTATAATCATACCTTTTCAAAAAGCTCAACTCACCAAAGAGGCTCAATCCTCTTCATGTAAGGGATTACTTTCGCATCTATAAGATGATATGACGCTTCAAACACCATTTTTGTTAGTTGTCCATGAATAAAAGTGTGCAAAACTTCATCATACAGTGTTCACTCTACAATCAATCCAATCCTTCCAGCTGGAAACTTGGATCTAATCAGCCTTTGCCAACACACTCTCAATTGTGGGAATCTATCTCCATGAACTTCATCAGTGACTTGCAATGACTCAATGGCAACACAAATACATTTCGTTGTGGTGTTGCTTCTCCAAAATAGTTGTCTTTATACCTTGCACCAAGACTATTGATGTCCAAGAAGTTGATGGGCCAAAAAGTGGCAACTCTAAAAAACATTTTCAGAGTTGAGTTTCAACAAAATGGATATTAAGCTCATATATCCATTTTGAAAAGGATATCCATTTTGGTTTGAAATGGATATCCATTTTGTAACCCTAAAAAGTCCTCTCCCTTCTAGAGGCCATAACTTTTGCATATGAACTCGACATTGGGTGCCATTTTTTTTAAAGTGTAAAATTTTTCAAGAGGAACCCAAATATGTAATCAAAATGTATTTTTGATGAAGTCTATATGTTCTTTTACCCTATGCACCAAAATATGTAATCAAAATGTATTTTTAATGAAATCCATATGTTATTTTACCCTTTATACCAGAACCTATCTATTTTTGTGATTAGGCCTCAATTATGTGCAATTGGATAAATGTAGGTAGATTTCGGGAAACTTGGGCATATAGGATCACCATTTGTCATTATTTCATGATCAAATGTCATTATTTTAACAAAATTGACTTAATTAGGCCCCAATTAGGTGCTATCTAGTACATGAAGGTAGGTTTGGGCAAAATCACCCATGTTTGAGCATCATTTGTCATTATTTTGTGATTGAATGACATTAAGTGAGAAACTTTGATTGGCCTAGGCCTTGATTAGGTGTGATTCGACACAATAAGGTAGATTTTTGGAAATTTGGGAATATATGAGAACCATTTTTTGTTATTCTATGATCTAATGTTATTTTTTGAGAAAATTTGAACAAATTATGCCCCAATTAGATGTGATTAGATTGATGTAGATAGATTTAGGAAAAAATGGGCATATGTGAACACCATTTGTCATTATTTTGTGATCAAATGCCATTATTTTAGAAAAAATGATTGAATTCAGCCCTAACTAGGTGCTATCAAGTATATGAAGTTAGATTTGGGGGAAATAAAGAATGTTTGAGAGCCATTTGTCCTTATTTTGTGATTGAATGTCATTATTTGAGCAAATTTGATTGGATTAGGCCCTAATTATGTGCAATCATATATGAGCACCATTTTTTAATATTTCTTGATCTGATGTTAATTGAGAAAATCGGACAAGATTACGCCCTGACTAGGTGCGATTGGGTAGATGTAGGTAGATTTAGGCAAAATTGGGCATATATGAGCACCAATTGTCCTTACTCTGTGATCAAATGTCATTGAGCAAAATTGACTAAATTAGGCCCCGATTAGGTGCTATCAAGGATAATTGAGCACCATTTGTCATTATTTTGTATTTCGTAATCCGACGGCTTTAATTGAGAAAATTTGCCCAGATTAGGCCTTGATCAGGAGTGATTAGATACGTGAAGGTAGATTTGGGGAAATATTGAAGTATATGAGAAACATTTGTAGTTATTTCATGTTCAAAAGTCGTTATTTTAACAAAATTGACTCCATTACCTAGATCATGCGCTATCAATTACGTGAAGGTAGATTTGGGGAAAATCAAGGATGTTCGAGTACCATTTCTCATTATTGCATAGTCGAATGATACTACTTGATAAAATTTGACCAAATTAGGCCTTGATTAGGTGTGATTAAATACATAAAGTAGATTTGGGCAAATTGGGAGTATTTTTGAACCGTTTGTCATTATTTTGTGATCTAATTTCATTATTTGAAAAAATTTGACTAGATTAGTCTCTGATTAGGTGTGATCAAAAAGATGTAGGTAGATCTAGGGAAAATTGGGTTGTATACATGAGCACCATTTGTTGTTATTTGGTGATAAATGTTGTTAGTTTAGAAAAACTAAACTGAATTAGGCAATGAGGTGTTATCAGGTACACGAAGGTAGATATGGGGAAAATCAAGCATGTTTGAGCACCATTCGTTGTTATTTCTTGATCGAACATTATTATTTGAGCAAATTTGATCAAATTAGGCCCTCATTAGATGCAATTAGATACATGAAGGTAGACTTGGGGAAAATTGGGAATATAGGAGAACCGCTTGTCGTATTTTGTGATCTAAAGTTGTTATTTGATAAAAATTGACCATATTAGGCCCCAAATAAGTGTGATCAAAAAGATCTAGTAGATTTATGAAAAATTGGGCATATATGAGCACCATTTGTCATTATTTCATAATCAATTTTTTAAATGAGAAAAATTGACTAAATTAGGCCCCGATTAGGTGCTATCAAGTACATGAAGGTAGATTTGGGGAAAATCAATGAATGTTGAGGCATCATTTGCCATATTTTCATGATTGAATGTCATTATTCAAGAAAATTTGACTAGACTATGCCCCGATTAGGTGCAAATGGAAAGTTTTAGTTAAGCTTGAAGAACATTGCGCATATTTGAGCTCCATTTATCGTTATTTCCCAAGTGAATGCATTTTTAAGAAAAATTGATATAACTAGGCCCTAATTAGGTGAGATCAAATACGTGAAGATAGATTTGGGTAAATTTGGGAATACATGGGAAACAATTGTCGTTATATTGTGAGTTAATGTCATTATTTGAGTAAACTTGTCTTGATCAAACATTATTTGGGTGCAATTCAATAGATTTATATACATATTCAAGGTAATTTAGGCATATATACGCACCATTTTTCATTATTTTGTGATCCAATGTTGTTATTTTTAAAAATTTGACTAGATTAGACCCCGATTTGGTGTAATCGAATAGATGTAGGTAGATTTGAGGAAAAATGACCATATATGAGCACCATTTTTCAATATTTCATAATCAAATCTGATTAATTGAGAAACTTTTGACAACATTAGGTTAAATTACATGAGATTAGATAGATTTAGGGAAATTTGGCCACATATGAGCACCATTTTTCATTATTTCATAATCAAATGTTGCTATTCAATAAAAATTGATTGAATTAGGCCCCGATTACGTGCTTTTATAAACATGAAGGTAGATATGGGGAAAATAAGGCATGTTTGAGCACCATTTGTTGTTATTTCATGATCAATTTTCATTATTTGAGAAAATTTGAATGGATTAGGACCCACCCAATTGGGGCTTAATTCAACCAAAATTTATCAAAAAATGGCATTTTATCGTAATAAAATGATAAAAGGTGCTATCAACTACTAAATTTTGGTTAATCAAGTCAGGTTAACTAAAATTATCTTGTAAAACATTATATGTAGACACTGAATTTGTACTTAATATGTATTCAATTAGTATGTGAATTCATGTGTTTAATAACCTCTCACTACTCTCATTGTAACAAATAATGTAACTTAAAACACTTTATTACACTCATTTTCCATGACAAAATTCAATTGGTTAAGGCAATTGATTGTTAACAGGGTTCAAGAAATATTCACAGCATCCTAGTGCTGAAAACATATAGGTTCTGGGGTAGAGGCTAAAATATCATATAGAATTCATCAAAAGTACATTTTTATTACATATTTAGGTTCCCCTTGAAAAATTATACACTTTCAAAAAAAAGGCACATGATTTTGAATTTGCATGCAAAAGTTATGGCCTCTAAAAGGTAGATGAGTTTTAGGGTTGCAAAAGCGGATATCCATTTCAAACCAAAATGGATATCCATCACAGACAGATACCATTTACCTTTTCAAAAATGTTTCCCTCCACTTTTGGCTTGGGTTTTGCCTTGGTTTCAGGCATGTGTACCCAAGCCTAATTGTTTTTTTGCACCCATGGACAGCAAACAAATTCATGGAGTTCCTCTCTTTTACTTTACTTATTTAAATACGTATGTAAAATGCAAGATGAGTTTTGTCAAGCAGATTCTTTAATTTTAGATTTTTTTTTTTGACAATTTTATTTTATTTAATAATTAATATTGATATTTCCCTCAAGTGGGTCCTAATGGTCAATAGATACACATAGAAAAAAAACATGGAAAAATGTTAATAAATTTTGACTCATTATATATTTTGGAAAATTAAGAGTACCTAAACATTCTAAATTTGGCTGGCTACGGTATTAAAAAATCAAAAAAATAATAGTTTTTGTTCAAATTTGCCTCGGCACACAATGCTTTTCTTTTTTTTTGTAACTGCTCAATTAAATAATTAATTAAAAAAACGTTATTTATTGAAATTATATATATGAAAATATCCATCATTGAGTCCTCCATATATCTACAACAATTTATGAAAAAATTCATTCGTCTCTTTCAAAAAAGGCTCGGCAGACACATGCTCACTTTTTATGAAACTATAAAAAGATAAGGAGTGATACATCAAAATTAACAATATTAATCTACAAAGTTTTATTTAATTGAAAAACAAATAATAGGCTTATAAACTACATTCAAAATGCTACAACTTCTATTTTTACATTGTTGAAATTCTTTGTAGAAGACCCTCAAATCATCAATTGAGGTTGAGGTATGCTTGTTTTTCTAAAATTTTATTGCCACTTACGACCCCCTTTTGGCACATCATTAGCTTCCCACACCCATATTTGAACACACTTCATGCTACCACTTACCATTTTCTCTAACCACAATTATAAATTCCTTTGTAATTATAAATGCCTTCTGCTTGGATCTATTGGCTCAATTTAGCATATTCAAGTCACTCATCTTGTGGATTCTAGATTTTCAGCCTCCTTTGACTGAGGACATCTTACTCAATATTCAAACCAAGACAGCTAGACATGTGAAATCTACCATTTACTTGGTTGGATGGAAAGAAACAATTCTTATGCAAAGTGGCTATCACAACCCACTTTTAGTAGCCATTTTCATGTCTTATGTAATACTTGGGGCCAATTTCACGTCAGCAGAGACCAAATGATGAAAACTCGTACTCAAAAGTGGAATTCCATTTTAATGTAGATATCTTGTAATTAATTTTCAACATATAGAAGCTAAACTTTGTTTAGAAACCTTCGCAATTCACTAAAACTAGACTTAGTTTAGAATTCTTCTAGCTCCATGTCAAAGTTATAAAACTTGATGAGCACTCGGCAGACTCGCAAGCACTAGCAGGTTTTTAAACGAGAAGAGTAACTCACTTAGCCAAGTCGCCAGCAAGTACTCAACAAGTCCATACTGCAAACTCGGAAACCAAGGTTATATTTATAAGATAGTGATGAGTAAGGCAAGGGGTGGCCAAGGGTTATATTTATAAAACAAACATTCAAGTATAAGTTTACATTTTATATTTTTATATGTTAAGTTTATTTTATATATATATCATCAAGGATGTTTGAGAGCAGTTTTAGATCTCTAAAGAGTTATAATGAAGAAGATATTTTTTTGAGGACCCCTTCAGATGCAAACTCGGCCAAATTTCAGGATTGCTAACACACTTTCAACAATTTTTCAATGGCCATGAAACAATCATCATCGGATTTAAAGGATTTTTTGATGGTTGGAATTCGATTTGAGGAGTCAAAACTCTTAATGAAATGTTTAAATAGGCATAACCCAGCTTAAAGACTTGATGATGCATTTATTTCTTAAGGAGAATTCTTTACCTTCTAATTTGAGGGTGATGAGGAATGATGAGAAGATGTAAAATGTTTTAGGTATTTGTAATTTTCTATGATGATGATCAATCATTATATGATTTCATGATGCGCCTTCTTTTTTATCTAAATCTAATAGAAAATTGACATATGCATCCTCTAAATTGATTTCTTAATTCTTTTTACAAATATTTTACATGATATTTAAGTTTATCTTATGAATTTATATATTTATTTTATTTGATGAGTTTTCAACAGGCACGAGTCCAAGTCAAAATTTTGGGCTGCTGAATTTAAAAATATGCTCCATCTTGCTCTTTGTAGCACACATGTGTATTGCGTGTCATATTGCTTTTCATGCATACATCTTTATTGACATCTAATGAGGAGTTTACAGCATATACAGTTGTAGCTAGCTCATGTGTTCTTTCTTGCTCTTCATATGCATGTTCATATCAATCTCATTTCTTGACTTAATGAAGATAAATATCAGATCATAACATAAACTCATGTAATTATATTGTTCTATGATGTAACATAAAATGCATACATTTCTGGAAGATGGAAATAAATAAATGGTAGATAAACTACTTACTGAATATTTGTTTGACCCAATTTGTCTCTCAAACACCCTGAAATAATACAAAAGGTAGAGTCCAAACACCAACTCTGGGGTTGATGAAAACACAAACGCAGATGTGGCCAACCTCCAAAGATGAAGCTTCCTGACAATTGCCTGACCACATGTACACAAGGAAATGACGTCATTTCTTGATTCACAACTATGAAATATACTCAGTAGTAGAAACACCTGAACATAAAACTCCTAAAAAATGCAAGATAGTAATATAGCACAGTAAATAAAATGCTGAATGCGAGGAAATGTAAAATGTCATGGATGAAAATCCAAATTGACCACAACTTTCAACTATGATGACAAAAGGCTGCATTTGGAGTCTTGAGCATCAAATAAATTTAGTCTAGAGTACAACTCTGAAAACAATCATTCCTTTTAGATTTTGACGGAATGATGGCTATGGCTTAGCTTCTTTGTTGTGGAAAAGACTCTAAGCATTGGACCTCTATGAGTCTGAAGCCTAGTAATTGAAAGAAACTTGAAAGGCAAAAGAAAACTTGAACCTGGAAAAACGAAGATACAACAAACCCAATTCCTCCAATCGAGGCAGGTGATTTAAAAACGGACCATAATATTCATCCATGAAAGAAGCTAATTCCAAAAAACCTGAAAGGTTCAGGAGTTTAATATCTTGGAAGGAAAAAAGGAAAGTTGAGTGTAGTGCCATTTTGATATTTTTCTTGATATAACATACAAATTCCTCCAGTGCAGGACTAAAAGAGTTTATTACTGTGACAATAGAGAGAAATTTATAGTGACTTTAAAAATCTTTTTGTTTACATCTATGTTAAATCTTGTTACATATCATGACACAACAACTAAGTTTGAAATTACATATATTTGAAGGAGCGAATAGGGACAGGTAAATCAGCAAATAGAAGCAGAGAATGCGAAAGAGAAAGAAGAGGATCAAGTTAATGGGTGGCTGTGAATCGACGAAATCACAGCAATTTCGGAGCTATCACAAGTGATCAGTGGAAGATGGAAGATGAGATGAGGACAGGGGAGCAGGAAGGAAAATCATAAGTGCACATGGTGAATGGAGCAAAGGAAACCTGGACCAGCAGTCACAAGATTTGCCGCAAGTGGAAAGGACACGGAACTCAAATTCCAAAAATTCATTGGGGCATGGCCTGCAAGGGAGGAACTCAAAAATTGGATTGGGCAGAATTGGAAAAACTGCCTGAGGCTAGGGATCAGATTCTTAACTAAAGGTTTATTCCAGCTTACCTTTCAATCCACAACAAATAGGGAGAGAGTTTTTGTTGGAGGGACCGGGTTCTTAGAAAATTCAGGGTGATTTATACAACCATGAATGCCTTTGTTTAATCCTTCTGAGGGATTAATTAGTAAGGTGCTCTTGTGGATCAAATTGTAAAAGCTCCCCCCTAAATTTTGGGAAAAAAATATTTCAGAAAAAAACATTGGAACTATTGGGTAACCAATAGGTATAGGACAGAATACTCCAGAGAAGACACTGTCCTACTATACGAGGATTGATGTAAATGTGAATTTGGCCAATCCCATCCAAAAAGTAATCCGGTTTTGTTCATCTAAAGGTGTATGGAAACAAGACTTAGACTATGAGTGTCTCCCCTTCAAGTGTTATAAGTGGTAGAAGGATTAGCCATAAAGCTAGTGATTGTCCATTGTCTCAAGCCAAGAAGAAAATTAAATCAATTCAGATCTCACACCAAAAGAAGACGGATTGGCAATGGAGACCTAAGGCTACTTCTCAAGAGCAACGAAAGGTGTTTAGATGGAGGAATCATGACAAATTATGTGGGGGAAAGAAGAAGATGGAGGAAATTGAGGAAAACGTGAGATTAGGAGTTTCAAGATTGCCCAGAACAGGCACTTGAGGATGATAGGGTGGAGAATATTTCCAAGGAAAGGTTGGATGAGCTGATACAGGAAGCAATGAGGTTAGGTTTTGAAGAAGCAGCAAGGAATGCTTTGGTTGAGATGAAAATGCGGAAGTTCAACCCTCCACTGAAGGATACCTTGGGATTGGTGCAAATAAGGAGAATAGCATTGGTGTTGCTCAAGAGGGGGTTGCAGATTCCAGAGAAAGGGTTCCATTCCTTAGAAATAAAGATGTTCTAAAGGAAAGCAATGAGCAGGAGGATTCAAATGCAGAAAAAGGAAGCCTTGATTGGATCCCAAATCAGATAGATAGTAGACTAGAAGATCAACCTATTGCAATAAGGAAGGCACAGAGGAATACTGCTGAGATTTTAACATCTCCAGCATTGAGATTTCAGCCCAATATAAGCACTCCGGTTACAAGGGACAGGAAACCAGATAATCAGAAAATTCAGAAGGCTCAAGCATCCCTAGAGAGTGAAAACCAAAAGACCTTAGAGACTTCTATGGCAAGTGGAAGGGAGAAGCATTCCATCAAGAAGCCATGAAACTCTTAATCTAGAATGTCAGAGGATTAAATTCATCTAATAAGTGCCGCTTAGTGAAGTGGTTATTAGAAGTAAAGCTAGATATTTTACTGTTGCAAGAAACAAAAGTGGCTAAGGTGCAATTTGAAATGATTGTGAATGGAATCTGGAAAAAATGCAATTGGGTAGCAGATGAAGCTAGTGGCAGTGTTGGAGGCCTGGCAATTTTGTGGAATCCAAAGATTTTCAAAGATACAACTATTTCTCAATCTCCCTGTGGAATTGATGTGTTTATAATGGACTGTAAAGGGGATACAGATTTTGTCCTCTCCAATGTCTATGGACCGATTGGGACTAAGGAGAAAAAGGATTGTTCGAAAAGCCTAAAAGGACTTAGAGGAGCTCATGATGGTCTCAAATGGGTTATTGAAGGTGAATTTCATGCTATTTTGAATGCAAGGGAAAAAGGGGGGACAATTCAATTTTACCACCCACATTTTGAATTCAATGAATTTTGTATGAATTGGGCATTTTGATAAGATATTGAACCTAAGATGAGTACCTTCACATGGACAATAGAAGGCAATGGGATTAAGCACTTATGGAAAGAATGGATAGGTTTCTCCTCGATGATGAATGGTGAATGGCAAACATCAAGTTCTGCTGTGAAATGCTTCACTTTCCTAGTTCTAACCATTGGCCAATAGGATTTGAGTCAAAATAGATTAAAAAAAATATATATGGGATTCCATTTAAGATGGAATTTGTGGTTTCAAGATACTAACTTTGAAGAAAATTTTTAAAAATGATGGATAACATAGGAAATAGGTTTTAAAAGATTTATGTTAATGAAAAAACTACAAAATGTTAAGAAAGAGGAGAGGAAGCGGTATAAAGAGAAGTTTGGGAATGTATTTGCAAAAATGAATTCCTTGTCAGCTAAACTAAGGATTGTGCAGAAAAAAATAGTAAAAGTAGATGTAAGGAATGATATTCTTGGAAAAGGAAAAAAAAACTAATGCTAGAGTTTCCACAAGTCTTAAGAATGGAGTAAACCCATTGGAATCAAAATTCAAGGATTAATTGGCTGAACGATGGTGTTAACAATACCAAAATTCTACGGTTGTGCGTAGAAATGTCAACAGAATAGAACAAAGTGTGCTACTTTCAGGCAGAGTGGTGAAAAAGCAAAAGAAGATAAGGGAAAAGGGAGTAACATCCTTTCAAAATTTGTTGAGAGCTAAAGAAATGATTGATATCAGTGGTCAAGAAGAACTACTTAATAATGTGCCAAAGCTTATTTCTAAAATGGACAATCAGACTTGCTGAAACTGCTCTCGGAAGAAGAATCCAGACATGTTGTGTTTGCCTTAGGGGCATACAAAGTTCCAGGACCGGATGGGTTTTAGGCAGGATTCCTTCAAAAGTTTTGGCATATTGCAGGGGATGTTTGGAAACTAGTATAAGAATGCAAGGGGAGAAAGGTCGTCTTGAAGGAATGGAACTCAACATTTTTAGCTTTATTGCCCAAGAAGGAGAATGCAGAATTCTTTAATGCATTTCGACCGATAGCATCATGTAATACTATCTACAAAATTGTGACCAAAGTATTGGCTCTCAGACTAAAAAAATTCTTGGATAACGTAATTTCAGAAGAACATAGTGGATTTGTGATGGGGAAGAAGATCGTGGGCGGGATCATCACTGATCACGAGACCATCCATTCTCTGGCACACAAGAAGAAAACAGGTATGTTGATCAAACTTAATATGAATAAAGCATATGGAGTTTTCTCTTCAAAAAATGGAAAACTTAGGCTTTTCTGAGGACTGGGTCAAGTTGATTAATGGTTGCATATCTTTTCCTAATTACTCTATCCTCATAGATGAGGTTCCTGCTAGGTATTTTCTTGCCTTAAGAGGTTTCAGGCAAGGGGATCCCATGTCCCCTTACCTATTTATCATTCTCGTTTAAGCTTTAGGCAGATTGATAAACAGTATGGCGAGAGATGGTCATTTAAAAGGACTCCAGGTCTCCTCATGAATAGAGCCTTTGTCTCATCACAATTTGTATATGATACAGTTCTAATAGGCACGCCAACAATAGAGGAGACCAAAGTGTTGAGAGAAATCCTTGATAAATATGAGGCAGGTGCAGGGCAAAAAATGCAGACAAATCAAAAATGTATTTATAAATGTTTCAATAGAACAACAAAGGGTTTGGTATTGGGGAATTACCAAACTCATATTTAGGAATGTCCTTGGTGAATGGAATGGCTGGAAAGGAGGTGTGGAAACCAGTGTTAGAAAGGATTCAGAAAAAACAGTCAACCTAGAAAGGAAAATGGTTAACTTTGGTGGGAAGAGCCCAATTAGTTAAATCATCCTTGCAGGCTATGCCAACCTGTCTCTCTTCAAATATCCCAAGTTTAGTGGCTAAAGCAATATCAAATATACATAGGAACTTCCTGTGGAATGGGCCTGGGAACAGAAACAAGATAAATTTAGTAACATGGAAGAATATATAATTGCCAAAAAGCATGGGGAGTTTGGGATTTCGAGACTGTAAAGCGAAGAACAGGACATTAGCACATTTATGAGGAAGAAGATAGGTTATGAAGCAGGATTATATAGGCCAAATACTGGACAATCATGAAAAAAATAAGATTGTTTACACAAAAGGAGCTGCCTACAGGATCAGCTATTTGGAAGTTTGTGAAAAGTTGTAAGAATATTCTAATGAATAAAATAAGATGGAAGGTCCATGATGGCAGCCAAGTGGACTTTTGGTAGGATGCCTGGCCACAAGAAACCCCTCTAAGCCAAGTAGATGACCTAAAGGATTTGATGGAATTTGCCAGAAATCAATGGGGATCTTGAGTGATGGATTACATCGAGGTTAGAGAAGGAAGAAAGGATACCTGAAGACCTTTAAAAGGTCACCATCTTCTTCTGGTTGGTAGTTCAATAAAAAGCTTTGACATATGAGAAGTTGATAAAAAAAGGCTTTCATGGACCATCCATATCATGGTGTTGAGAATCGGACTCAGCAGAGACTTGGCAAGCCTATTTTTGGCTCGGACTCAGACTCGGCAAAAAGACTCAGCCAAGACTAGGCAAGACTCCACAAATTTAAAAAAAACATTAAAAATAGCAAATTTTAGGAGAAAAAAACTATTAAAATGCATTCCATATCAAATCCACTTAAAAAAACACTCAAAACTAGTCAATTACATATAACCATAGTTACCAAGTTCGGAAATCCGGATCCGTTTGGGAGGGCAAAAAAATGCGAAATCCAAAATTCTTGAAAAAATTCGGAAAAATCCGATCCAGAATATATACATATATATACACAACAGCACAATTTTATAAATATGCAAACTGACAAATACAATGAAAAACATTAATAAAATAATATAAAATGTTAATATCATATCATATTTATGGTTTCTGGGCGTTTTTTGTGCAGAAAACCTTAAAAAATTAGAATTAAAAAAAAAAAAAAATTGGAAAAAAAAACGAGGCCGACCAAGACAAACTTATCTGGGCCAGCCAAAAAATATGGATCCGTTCAGATTTTGTCCAAATCCAGCTGGATTTGGTAACTATGCATCTAACATACACATATAAACACAAAGAAGCAAGTATAAGTGTATAAACTCAGGACTATATAAATACCCTTGTAATGTTGAACTCAGTTCTAATGATTCTACTTTCTAGAATCTAAACACCCAGGTTTAATTCCATTAATGATCTAGTGGTTTTTGTCTCTTGGAAACTTATCAAGGTGGCTCACCTCATTGAATGGACCTAGCCCGCTATACCTATCATGAGATTGTAATTTCGTTGATTGTCAATCTATGCCAATGACAATGGAAGTCAAGTTAGTAGCTTGTTCTGAAATATATGTTCAAACATACAAGAAGCATGGATAGAATAAAACTCTGCTTAGTAAAAGTGTTAACTGTTTTTCTCAAAATATGGCAAGAAGGATATTGGAAGTTCTGAATTTTGTTTTCAGTTGATAGAGATCTAGTTTCATAATTGTGGTTGTTACTGCCATGCAATTTCTGAGTTCTATGCTTGGGAAAGTTCAGATATATGCTCAGTGAGCCAGTACAATCTCTTTGAGCCTTGAGGAATGCTATTGCATGCTATTTGGACGGTATCTAAATGTCAATCAATTATTTGATTTGGATGCTACGTTTCCAAGGGAAATCCTAGTAGGTCTAGGACTTAACTCTGATTACCCTTGTGGTAATATTGTAAAACACTGGGTCTGCCTGGGTTGAACTTGATACAGTGTAAAACATTGGATTTGTCTGGGTCTGCCTCCTGTTTTTGAGCACACCATAATTACTTTTCATGTTTCTTTTTTAGCAGAGTCCAGTTAGATTTTCTACAAGTAACAGGCCAAGATTGGCAAGAGTCTAGTTATATTTTTGCTGTTTTTCAATTTTTTTTATTACAAGTAAAATTAATTTGAAAAAAAAACAGCAAGGACTCAGCTAGTTCTAGGATGGGACTCGCGAGTCTGCTCGGACAAGTGAGTCCCTCCCAGGAGTTGCCAAGTCTGGCAAAAAGACTCGCCAGGGAATCATTCAGGATGACTCGGGCTCGGATCTGCGAGTCCTCAGCAGGGCTTGCCGAGTCTCAACACTATGATCCCTCTGCTTCTTATGTGGGGAAGAGGAAGAAAGTGGTAATCACATCTCCATTCAATGTCCTTTTGCTCAGAAAATTTGGAGTTGTTTAAGACAAAAATGGAAATTCAACTTTGTATTTCCAAAGATGGTTGAAAAAGTGCTTGAGCAATGGGATCTAAATATCAAAAAAATGAATCTATGATTGATCTAGCAGACCTCACCAGCAATAATAATCTGCAACACCTAGATTAAGAGGACAAATAGGATGTTTAAGGAAGATACTCCGTTGGTCACTTTAGTTTGGGGAAGAATTGAAGCTATCATTTTAGAGTTAGTACACAACTAGTGGAAGAAAGAACAAAAATTAGAAGAAGAGGAAGTGAGATGGTGTGTTGGATGGCCTCTCTTCACTTGGCCATCTAGACCTTATCTCCTTGATAATGGGGGTTGGAATTAGATTGTTAAGAAGGTTTGTGGGGGTTGGTGCCCCCCACAAGATGGAATCATCAAACTTAACTTTAATGGGGCAGCTAAAGAGAACCCAAGCCCAACAAGGGGTGGATGTATTTTTCATGATGATAGAGGTCAACCAATTTTGATGTTTTCCCTATATATTGGGAAGGACACGAATAATCAGGCGGAAGGATCGCCTATGCTCAAAGGTATTCAGATGGTTGTCATCCAAGGATGGAAAAAGCATGGTGGAAGGGGATTCCCAAATTTAGATAAATGTAATGAAAAATGGTAAGATTTCTTCTTGGAAACTAGAGAACTTGATCGATGAGTCCAAGTGGTTGGTGAGACAATTAGAAGTCACTTTCTAGAACATTAAGCAAGGAGGAAATCAAGTTGTTGATAAGTTGGCCAATAAAGGGGTAAATTTGATGGCTTTGTCGGGTCTTAAAGATCAATTTTGGGAAAATAATTTTCCTAAGGATATTAGGAAGCTCTTGGTTAACAATGCAAAAGGATCGGAGGTTGAGCCTTCGATACAACTGATATGGAGGGTATGGTTTTTTGGGTCGAAAAGATGGAGTGTAAGAAGGATGAGGCGGAGAGAGCCATGGAGATTGCGAAGCAAAAGCTGGGGTTGAAGGATCTAGTAGGCGCCAGAAAATTCGCAGTGAAGGCACAGCACCTAGTCCCTCCTTTGTCGGCCCTCTCCCAGCTCATGCCCATTCTCAACCTTCTTCTCGCCACCCACCACACTGTCAATGGCACAATGGACTGGTACGCTATTCTCCAACTTGATGATGTCAATGTCATGGTTGACGACTCTTTTGTCAAGAGCATCTGTGTGCTTGGAGCTCGAGTTTGAGATGCAGTACAGAAGCTTTCTGATCTCCTATGGCCTCAAGGAAATGGCAGGCTTCTTCGACATTTGGCACTAAGGACTACAAAATTCCAAGATGTCATAAATCCCAATACTTTCGGCATTGCAATGCTCGCCAAGAGTGTATGATAGGTAGTTGTTCAGAAACTGATTGACAAAATGCCAAAAAGAAATAACTCCTTTTGGACTGCGTTCCCTATTTTTGAATCTCCAGAGTATGTTTGCAAATTGTTTGACAAATTGCCTAACTGAAAATTTTCTAGGACAACACGAAAGGAGTCTATCAAAGGGCAGTTGTATATCAAGTCGGGCTTTTAGATTTTAGTCCGCTCCCTTATTGGGAAAACCATTTGCTTTTGGGTCCAGCCTGATGAGTTAGTGGTAGATCTAAAATGCAGACTAGAGCAATTTGAAGGGTATCCAACAGAACAACTTCGTCTTCTTTTTGAAGGCAAACTTCTTGAGGATCATTCTCCACTATATGGATACAAATTAGGCAAGGACTCCACTCTCTTCATGATGGGGAGACTGCGGGGAGGAGTTGCAGGCTCTAGGATGCCTTCATCCTCCAAGCCTTGTTCATTTAACGATGCAGTTAAAATCTCAACCTCCAAATCCAATGCTTCAAAGCCGAAACTTCCTCCACGAGCATATATTGTGGAGATGGCAAATGAGGTGCCGATTGTAGAGACTGTTGGGATGGACATTTTTCGGGTCAAGTCTATCTACGAAAAAGAGGCTTTAATATGTAGATTTAATGGGCTCTGGCTTTCCACTTTAGCATTGTTTCAATGGATACAGCTCGAATTGGACTAAGAATTGTGAGATCTCTCTCTGCTCCAAAGGCTTCTTCATAGTTCACCTCTTCGAACAGGAAGTCTATCAGAGTGTTCTTGCAGAAGGTCCTTGGTTTTGAGGAATTGCGGGGTTGTGCATCACACCATGGTTCCTAGAATTTGATCCAAATACTCTCTCTATCACCAAGATGCGAGTTTGGGTTCGGCTTCCAAACTTGTCTTTACATTTCTACTTTGTATTCAAAGAGATTGCAAATTCCTTGAGCACATACATCAAAGATGATATTGAGAGAACTATAGCAGGTTTATGCACATATGCTCGCATCTGTGTGGAGATAGACCTTAGCAAGGGGCTTCCAGACAAAGTGATCATCAGATGTGGTCAATCCCAACACATTCTGGGTTTAGATTTTGAGAATACAGTGTTCCGGTGCCATATTTGTAAACTGTCAAGACATCTACATGTTACCTATACCCAGACTCAAGCACCTTTTTGAAAAAAGGGGACGAAACCAAACTCCAAGCACTGGAGCTTTCCGGAGCAAGAGTTAGTGGTTGAAGATGATGCCTAGGCTGAGGTAAATCAGCATACAATAGAATTAGAAAAGAATGAAAATGGTGTTCCAGACATTCAAGGAGTAGTCCCTAAGCTACTGCTGTGGTTAGAGAAGAAGATCAATCCTTCATTTTGAAGACTCCTTCGAAAGGGATTATGTCAGGGGGTTTGAAGAGAGTCCATGAGTCGGATAATTCAGACTCAAATAAGGAGATGGGGAACCATCTGAATCAGGAACTCCCGTTAATCGACACCACAACTGATTTTCAGAATTCAGAGCTGCAGTTAGTCATTCGTGAACCCTCCCAAGGGGGGTGGCAGAAGTTACAAAAAAGAAAGGAACGAAGGGCAGGATTGACACAGATATGGGATACATCTCAAATTAGCCCCTGTTTTATTTTTTCTTGTTCGCTGATTTTTTTAATTGTTTCTGCTTGGTTTTGCGTTGTTTCTCCCCTGTTTTGTCGAGAGTCTTGTTTGTATTTGCTTGGGAGGATATACTCCCCTTTGTTTGTATTTTTTCCTTATGGAATGATGTAGCATCTACAGAATGTAATTTCTAATTTTAATTAATACGAAGTTATAATTTTTTTCTGACGGAAAAAAAACAATGCAAAAGGATTCTTCTCCAAGGATCCTTTATGACTACCCAAAAGCCTTCCATAATTTTTTTTTAAAGAAGATAAAAGAAAAAAGGGGGAAAAAGGTGACTAGAGGAGCAAACAAAATCACTTCTCAACAAGTGTAGGACTGAAATTTTGGTGTAATCATTGGAAGGTGGGGCTTTAATTTCCCCTCACTCTTCCATATGAACGAGACAAGTGGAGGATGACTTGTAATTAAATCCCCCACTCCTCCAACTCTTAATTAATTAATTACACTCCTCTCTCTATATATGCAATCCTTCTTCTCAGTGTAATGACAGAGGATAGGGAAGGTTGTTCTCGACAGGGGGGTGGTGGAAAAATATAAGGGAAAGAATAGGGGAATATGACGACAAAAGTGGTAAGAGAGTCCTTTTCTAAATTTATGAATAAATAAATTCACGGTCCTAATATGCGGCTATGGATGGAACGTGTACGGAAGGTGGCGAAGGAAGTGGATGACCTTGATATTAACGATCTTAGCTTGCACATGAAAAATATCCTCTTAGACTCAGGGCAGTCGATAGGAAGGCAAAATTTGTTTGATACAGCATAGGCACTTCGAGCTGCTAACATGTTGTCCAACATAGTGGAAACTTATCTACTTCATGATGAGCATAGTGTAATCAAGAAAGCTTTGTTTGCAACTACAGGGGAGAGCAGCCATCACCAACATCATATAATGGATGAAGCCAGAGAAATTATGTAGGGGCAAAAGGAAATTGTAGAGAATATGGGATTCAAGCTCTCTAAGAAAGCAACTGTGGAAACACCTCACTATTGCCCTCAATCGTCAAGTGATGAGGAGTTTGAGGTAATGGTTTTAGAGTAATTCTGAAATGTCTCCAAAAAAAAAAACAATTAGAATGAAATGTATAAAATCTAGGGGAAAGGGTGGCCTGCATAATTTTGTCCCCCGCCCTTTGTTGTTGTGAAGACTGAGAAGTTGAAACCCACACATTTGTATTGCCATATATATATATATATATATATATATATACATACACACTACTTTATTTCGATAACGGGTGGATCGGATGGTGAAGTAGATAAAATATGAGAATTCGCCCTGCACCCACTGCATAGTAATCTCAATCTTTCATTTACGCTCTCAATATTATGTTGTATCATACACCCTTCCTTGCTGTATGAGAACGACTCGAAAGGTCCTGATGAATGTAGTTCTTCAGTGGTAGTGTGGCTCTATGAGATGGGTTTTCTTTTGCAGCAAGTGTAGAAACATCTCTTGATATTTTAGCACGTCTTCACACACACTTTTGTAGTTTTAGGCATAAATGTAAATGGGACTCGTGAAAAAACGGTTGGACCTTGGTCAAATCTTTCATCTCACGATGTGTTGAGTTTGCTAAAAACTTGCCTATGTGATGATTAATTCAATTGAAAACAACATATTTAGATTCATTCTCAGTCATACCCCTATCTGAAATTATAATGGGCTGATAATTGTGTAGCATGACAATTCCATAGCAAAAGTCTGCAAAGAGTTCATGAAGTAGTTGTATACATTCTTCTTTAGAGGTATGCATATCTACCGATGGATGAGCTTCAAGATCGGTAAGACACTGTGATTTGCAAGAATAGAAATTTAGATTCTTCTACAAATTGCTCATTGTGCCACCATCTTTTCTATTTCCCTACAATTTTGTGGACAATGCCATTGGCATGAAGTTTATTGTGCCACAATCTTCCTATTTCACTGCAGATTTTTGGAATCCTTGTACAAATTGTTTTAATGCTCCCTCATCTCTTTTTGGGGGCTACTAAAGGATTTTGAGGGATAAAATGGTGAACTGGAACTAGGATAGTTCTGGTTTGAATCTAAAGTTGATTAAAAAGCTTGGTACAAAGAGAGAGACTCATTTCCAAGGGGGAATCAATGGATAATTCAAGTAGGGTTGGTTAGTTGATATGCCTGGAAGACCTTCGTCTGGTTCTGCCAAACCGAGAAATGACGGATTTTCCTATGAAGTCTTACTGAGTATGATAACAGAGACTCAATCCCCTAAACGTGCTAACTTCATTTTTTTACTTTAGGTAACAGGGGTGTGGATCAGAGGTGTGGATGATTTCTTTTTGGATATGATTTGCCCTGTCAGAATTTCTCATAATCCATTTGGCTTCTTGGTTTTCCAGAATATAGACTTTGTTGATGGACATCTTGATTTCGCTGAGGATGGTTGTCAAAATCAGTATGTTAATATCATAGTCACAAGGTTCAGAAATCCGAATCCATTCGGGAGGGCAAAAAAATCTGAATTTCAGAATTCTTGAAAAAATTCGGAAAAATCCAATCCGGAGTAAATACATATATATGTAGGCATAGTTTTATAAATATGTAAAACAGGCAAATACAATGAAAATCATTAATAAAATAATATAAAATGTTAATATCATATGATATTTATGGTTTCTGGGCCTTTTTTTGTGCAGAAAACCTAAAAAATAAAAAATTAAGCAAAATTATTTTTTTGAAAAAAAACAGGCCGACCTAGACAAACTTATCCAGGTTGGCCAAAAAATCCAGATCCGACCGGATTTTGTGCAAATCCGGCCGAACCTTGTGACTATGGTTAATATGCTTCTTCACTTGTGAAATTGTTAGCAGAAATTGACAGCACGCTTTTGCTAACAATTTCAGGCGCTTTCATGCTTTTTTTGGTTGGGTTAGGCCCTCTCCCAAAGTAAATTTAGCAAAAAAAAAAAAGATTGTGTTATGTATCGCCTTCTCAGCCCTAAATACACATAGAACAAAAAAGTGTTGTTGTGTAGTTAGAATGCACAACATTCCTACTCATGCATTGTTACTTCCCAAGAACCCTAACAAATTAGATTAATGTGTTGCAGAATACGCCCCCCGACGTCCCCTGTCTGGAGATGCCTCCGACACGAGGACGTCCCGGGCACGCCCGAAGGCGTCCATGATAGTGCCGGAAACTTTCGGCATTGTCACTAACGCCTCCAGTCATGCCCAGGACATCTCCGAGCATGCCAAAAACATTAAAAAAACCTAAAAAACTAAGAAACCCTAAAACGTTGCTAATAGCTTATAAAAGCAGCCCCCTCCCTCTTCATAAGACCACACGAAGTGACCACAGTTTGCAGCCATTGCTGATGCGGAGAAATTTGTTTGGAGTTGTTTCATTTGCTTTGACTCTTGAGCCTTTGCAAGGAGAAATTATGAGCATTTATGGAGTTATCTTTCATCTTGGCCGAGGCAGCCATACTGAGCCATTCGTTTGAACTTAGCAGCCATTGTTTGTACGCCGCCGAGCTACTGCTACCTCTACCTACGGCTACAAGTATTTTATTTATTCTAATTTTTTTATTATAGTCTATAGTCTATTAAATATTTTAAATTTTAAAATTCTTTCTAAGTTTTTTTATTTATTTTAATATTCCTACAACATTAAAATTTTAAATAGTAAAATTATAAATACTATTTATTTTTATTTTTTTTTAAATTTTAATTTTAATCTAAGCCCTAAGCCTAAGTAGTTGCATTAAAATTTAAAAAATTGGAATCAAAATTAAAAAATTATTAAAGTTGTAGGCTTGTAAATGATAAAATTTATTTTATTTTTTTTTCGTAAATAATATTAAAATTAAGTATTAATATTTTTTTATTTTTCCGTAAATAATACTAAATATTAATAAAATTCAAATGTTTATTTTCTTTGTCTAAAGTTTTTTTAATTTTAAAATTTAATCTAAGTCCCTAAGTTGTAATCGTATTAAATTATTTTTTTCCGTAAATATTTATTATTTAAAAAAATAAAATGTATATTTTTGGTCTAAGTTTTTAAGTTTAACCCTAACTTCTACGTATACTCTTCTCTCGCACATAATTGCGATCGTGAGAATCAGAAACAGAGTTACCCGCATTACATTTTATTTTTATTTTCCATGTAAATATTAAAATTGCAAGTTTAAATATTTTTAAAAATCAAATGTATATTTTTTTATCTAAGTTTCTAACCTTAACTTCTGCATATGCTCCTCATGCGTGTAATTGCGATCATAAGAATCAGAAACAGAGTTAGCAGCATTAAATTCAATTTTTATTTTTCCTATAAATATTAAAATTGCAAGTTTAAAAATTAAAAAAAATCAAATGTTTATTTTTTTTATCTAAGTTTCTAACCCTAACTTTTGCGTATGTTTTTCTCTCGCACGTAATTGTGATCGGAAAAATCAGAGACAGAGTTAATTGTTATTAACAATTTACATAAAATTCTAATTTGATAATTCATAATTAGGACCTCTATGGCATCTGATTCAATTTTAGGAGGGCACAATGAAACAAACCACGCTGAAACCTCGCTTCAAGTGAAATATAAACCTGCCTCCTCTCTTTGGAAACATGTGACGATACTTGAGATCATTGTTGGTGGTGGGACTTGTATGTGGGTATGCAATGATTGTCATACCACATACAAGTCCTTGTATACTCGGATCAAAACTCATTTGACTAAGTAAGAGCCATCGGGGATCAAAAAATATGATAAAATTTTCAAGGTAAAAATAGTTGAAAACATGAAAGAGCAAAAACACGCAGATGCCGCAGTTGCTTTAAGAAGCCGTTCTAAAACAATACCTCTCCAAATAGGAAAATTAGGAAGACCACCCATAACCCCTGCAACTGCAAGTCATCCTTTCATTGAAAGTCAAACTCGAGCACATTCAGTTGCAATACCTTCTGATGATGCAGATGCCACTTCATGGAAAAAATGAAAAGGACCACTGAAATAAGCTTTCAATGTCGCACAAAGGGACATTGCTAATGAGTTGATTGCTAGATGCATTTATGCATGTGGGTTGCCCTTCAATGTTGTGAGATCGTCTTATTGGCAACAAATGTTGAAAGCGGTCAATGAAGCTCCACAAGGTTACAAAGGCCCTAATTATGAGAAGGTTCGCACCACACTCTTAGCCAAAGAAGTAGAACATATTCACACTTCTTTGCAGCCAATTAGAGATTTGTGGAAGGATTCATGGGTGTCCATTATCGCAGATGGATGAAAAGATGCTCGAAATAGGCCTTTAATCAATGTTGCAGTATGCCCTAAAGGGGCAATGTTCCTGAAAGCAATGTATTATGAGGGCGACGTAAAAGATGCTCAATTTATTGCAAACATTTTTATAGACGCTATTGAGTCTGTGGGCTCCCAACATATTGTCCAAGTCATCACAGACAATGCAAAGAATTGTAGAGCAATTGGGTTGCTTGTAGAGCGCAGATATGAGCACATATTTTGGACAACCTATGTTGTCCACTCCCTCAACTTGATGCTGCAAAAGATTAGCAAAATCCAATGGATAGAGCAAGTTTATGCAGACGACAATGACATTCAAACATTTGTCACAAATCGTCATGTCTTAGGCCATCTTTAGAAAATTCTCAAAGTTGGAGTTGTTGAAGGTAAGAGATTCGAAAACAAATTATTAGTCTTACTTTTGAAGTTCTAACTTATTAAGTTTTTAATAATTAATTCTAGTTGTTTATCAACATTTATAGTTTCGACAATTAAACTTATGAGTCTTATTTTATTTTTGTAGATTGTTAAAACTAGATTTGCCTCTCACACGTTTGTCTTGAGACGACTTGTGAAGGTAAACGAGGCACTGAGTAGTATGGTGATTAGCAATGTTTGAGGTGTATGGAGGCAAGCAAGCACCACTGGCATTGAAAAAGCCAATAAGATCAAAGCATTGATACTTGATGATAATTGGTGGACCAAGTTTGAATATGCACTCAATTTTACAGAGCATATTCTATCTATGATACAATTTACAAATACATATGCAACTTGCATAGGAGAGATCTATGATGGGATTGATTCCATGCTTGAAAGTATAAGAGAGATCATATAAAAGAAAAAGCAAGACCCAAAAAAAATATTTTTTAATGAAATCAAGTCTTTGGTCATGAAGAGGTGGAATAAAATCACCACCCCATTACATCTCCTTGTTTATGCTCTCAATCCGAAGCATTGTAGCAATGAAATACTTCGGCTACCTAATAGGCAACCACCATATGATAATGTAGAGGTTGTAAATGGAACTAGACAAGCATTCAAAAGGTTTTTTCCTGATCCATTTTGTAGTTAGTGCGGTCCGCAATGAAATGGGCATGTTTGTAGCTTCAAAGGGCGAAATTGAGGCTCTTTTTGACAAATCCAACTTTTTTCCAATCAAGTGATGGTATGTACATGGCCATGATGCCAAGTACCTATGACCTATTGCAATCAAAATTCTCTCATAGGTATTCAATTTGAATTATATCAAAAAAATTATTAGGTTATTGAAATATTTTTTTTACATTATTACAAATTTTAAATTCAAAAATTCTAACAATTAACAACCTTTTTTTGTGATAGGTAGTTGGTAATTCTTCAGCAGGGCGGAATCGAAATACATATGGATATATCCATTCTGCTAAAAGAAACAAGTTGGCATCCAAGAAAGCTAAGGATTTGGTATTTGTGCATTCCAGTTTGCATCTCCTTTCACACAAGTCTAAGGACTATATGCGAGGGCCTAACAAACTTTGGGATATTCTTCCAGAGGATACGGACTTGGATGCCTCCACATCTACATTTGCTCAAGTTTCATTACTTGGTGTTGATGATGTCGATGACAATGAAGATAATTCAACCCCAGAGGTGGAGAGTGGAGCTAGTGGGAGTTGTCCAAGTAGTCCAAGTGGAGCTAGTGAGAGTGGCATTCATAATTATGAATATGAGGACAATCTGAATATAGATGAATTATGATTTATTCTATATTTGCATTTTGAAAATGTGAATGTATTTGCAATGGCTTTTTTGAACATTTTAAAGCAATGAATGAACAAACATTATGTATTTTCATTTTTCAAGTGTTTTACTAAAAAAATGAGTAATATGCATTGTTTATATTTATATATATACCCACGGCGTATCCAAAACAAGGTTCTAAAAAAATGGCATACCCACGTACCCGTATCCAAACAACATAGTTTAAATAATTATACAACAAAAGAAATTTCCAACAATATATCACAAGCAAACATTTAGTGAGAAATGCCTAGTGGACTCATGAAGCCAACATATGACCCCCTCAGCAGGAACCTTGATCTGAATTTGGATTAGGAATGTTAGCTAGATGAGCTAACTAGTCCACTATTCTCAAGTAGATGTAATAACTCATACGACTTCCTAGTAGCTACTTCTCATGAAGTTGTATTCAAGAAGGTTGATCAAATAAGTACAGAGGGTTCTATAGAGACAGAATCCATTCTGAGGTGATCCGGACAACTTAGATGAGAAGCCATTAGTAGGTTCAAATTTTAGAAAGATGGAGTTTTGTAGAAGGTAATGAAGCCGCCCCAACAGTTTTGCCTTGCACTACGCTGCGGTTTCACCCACAGCCAAGACACAGGCATGGTAACGATTCCAAACATTTTCTCTTCCATTTATGGGTTGTTTCTTCTTCCTTATCAAGCTTCCCATGATGTGAGAATGTATAAGTATGCTTTTGTCGCCAAGCAAAGGCATTCAGTGATGGTTTGAGTCGAGCAATGACTCATTCAAGTATCCATTGATGTTTCCTAACAGTTATTTTTGATATAATGTGTTGGGGAGTTGGTTTGGTGTAAGGGAGTGTGAGTTGAGCAAATGGCAAAACAGTGTAAGGGATTTTGGGCATGTTGTATTGTAACGAATGTCCATGGAGCTTCATGAAGGCAGTACCCCTATAATTGCAGAAAGAGAGTGGAAAGAGGAGGAATTCACTCACTCTTCTTGATGTGTGTTCTCTACTTTTTATTTTCTCTGCATGCTATGTTCAATTCCCCTTACAATTACAACATTTTCCACCTCAGTATTAAGCACCATTAATGACTGTTTTAGTGTATAAATTACTAAAACAGCAAGCTAAACAATCAAGTTTTGTTAGGAGAAGGATTCATTTTGATGAGTTAGTTATGGAATATCTACGCTAATTTCAGATGCTCCAAGTGCTTTCCAAAGTTATGCATTTTGCCAATAATTCGTCAACTTATGAGAAAATGATGCCCCGTTCAATCACCCCTTAGAATGAACTTAGCCTAAATAGTCAACTTAAGAAAGTACTGTGTGATGTCACCATAAGCATAATTAATATCCTATGCTGGCCAACTCAAGGAAGGTAGGCAAACAGTCACAAGCTTACATAAATACAAATTCCAAATTCCAGTTTTACTCATTATTACTGATTGATCTTTCAGTTCCTTACCATGCAGTAATAGCAACCCTACATTGACTTAGTTTCAGACATGCAACGACATTCCTTTACCATGCAGTAATAGCAACCCTCCATTGACTTGGTTTCAGACATGCAACGACATTCCTGAGTCCTTACAGCCTGCCTTTTTTTCATAATTTGCATCTCCAAGGGAAGCAGCCTTCATATTATGATAATTTCTTGATGTTAAATCACTTTAAGGTACTACTACTATCTAACCATGTAAGTATAGAACTCGGTAATTTTATATTACAATTATAGCTGAGTTTAGAAAAAAACAGATCTGTTCTAGAATTATGACTGTTGTAGAAATAAGAACTATAAAATTGATGGAAATTTTCTGGTTTCTTTCAGATTCTTAATATGTCTGATTTATGTGTGTATAGATCTGCTTTTTCAGATTGAAATTCTGAATCATGACTGTACTTGAATTCAGTTTTCTTTAATAATATTTGCATACATACCCGCTTGACTTAGGTTATTGAAATATCCCTCTTCTCCAAGGTCTTGTTGAACCTTATGGTGTTCCCAAAACAACTCTTGGACTAGGTGACCCTCACAGTTGTACTGCAAAAGGAATAATTTTCTCACGGTCTTGGTGACCCTCATATTGGTCCCTCAAAGAGAATTAACATGTCCACGTGAGAAAGGGTGGTTCCAATAGTTATTGTTTTAAGAAGGGCTTTCTTATCTATATTGGATTATAGGTAGGATTTAGGACAACTATGATGATTGGAGCCCTGAATAAGGGAACCAAAATCCCAATAGGTAGTCAAGGAAATTAAAACTAAGCTGGCACCTATCTATAATGGGTTTGGTGGTGGCCGTTACTCAATCCTCACCTTAAGGGCTTAGCACAAATCTATATCTTAGATCCTTTATATCTGTGTTGGTTGCACTATCATGCTAGCAATATGTGTATGTGTGTGTTTCTTTTTGTTGTTTCTCTCCACCATGTGTGTACATAGGTACAAGGAAGGTTGTCTAACATGCACTAGGGGTATATGGTGGTCAAGTTACATCGGACCCCTGAGAAGGAAGCGATATGACAATCATCAAGCCTTTCACAAAGCTAAAATTTATACAATTGAGGTCATTTAAAGATCATCGATACCACAGAGACTAGAGGGTATTGCACTCTGTAGCTCCACCCACTGTGATATCATTCCCAAACTGCAAAACACCAAGGACAGAAATCTTTAACAGAAATGGGCCATATTGGAGCCCAAAGCCCACATGTTCCTTGAGATAAAGGCTGGTTAAAAAATCAAGCATATATATCTCACGGAAATAAGGACCACTACTACACCAAAACTACAAAACTTCCACAAAAGGAGGCTGTTTGCCTCAAGCTTCAACCAACTTAACATAACATAAGATCATATCAACTACAGTGTGACTAGTCTTCTTATAACTCACAAATAATGTAAACTGGTAATATGAAGATGGACCCTGGCTAGATTGCTCACACAAATTCATGAGTACTTTGCCACGAAAACAGTTGTGATTTTATTAGCCGTCATCATAAGGCCAAACTCTAAAATTCATAAGATGCATGGAGAAGCAATAATACTAAATTAACAACCTCAAAGATAAACATTACATATTACTATTGTAATGAGGGCATAACATAACGGTTTATAAAATACATCAAAGACCTTAAGATGATCTTATAGTAGCCAAAATGCACGTCTCTCTCTCTATATTGTTACCAAACTCATCCAGCAAAAAACATGAGATTTGCATTGGCAGACTCTCTAACACCTCATGATTGGAATTGTTTTTGTAAATTTGGTATGTTAGACCCCATATAGTCCGTTGCCAAGGGACAAGCTGACCTATTACTGCTAAAGCACGTTTTGGAAAGACTTGACAGCGCTATCTAAAAATAAAGGTGTTGCTCTAGTATTTTCTTGTGGGTATGATTATTAATGCAACAATCTAAAAATAAAGGTGTTGCTCTAGTATTTTCTTGTGGGTATGATTATTAATGCAACAATTAGGAAACACGGCACACCAAAACATCAAAGGAGGTTGACAAACCTTAGTTCGGAGGACATGTCTAATGCAAGGATTTATATACAAATGTACAATTGATTTCTGCCAAATATGAGGAAAATTTTCCTCAAAAGTTGATTAAAAGAAACACTTGGCCTATGTCGGCAAAGTGCCTTTTCAGCTGAAAAGGTATGTAGCGGTTTGCCTCCTGCCATTGGTGCAATTTCAAATATCAACTAAAGTATCCTCGGCCAACAAGTGTTGAAAGTCTAGAATGGCAGCCCCAACTTCTACATGAGATGAGGAAACTTCTCCACAAAAGTTAACTTATAGAACCACTTACCCTGTGTCGGCAATGTACCTTTGCAGCCGACAAGGTAAAGTAGAATTATTCTTGCGATCAGTGCAATTCCAAATATCAACCAAAGTATCCACTACCAACAATTGTTGAAACCTCTTCCAAGTGTAAGGGCCTACATAGCTTGAGCTGGCTCGCATTGACAATATGCATACCAATCTGGACTTAAAGATCTATGCAGAAGGGATTGGGCCTGACTGTTTGGAGAATAGTGTGAGGCCTATATCAAGTAGGCTTCAACTTGTGATGTTTGTTGTGAACCTCCACTTATCCAAGTGAAACCAAACCCTATCACCAACTTGGAAAAAATGAGGTACTTGATATCAATTATAAATTGCCTTGAATTTAATATGAACCGACTGGAGAATGCCCTGGATTTTTGTGTGAATCTTGGACAAATTCTTCACAAAGGAAGAAGCTTGGTTTCACTCCTATTGGTGGGATGTAGCTTGAGCAATAAGGGCAACAAAAATCTCATAAGGCACCAAACATTGGAAGCCATAACAAACTTCAAAAAGAGAATGCACCATGGAGATATGTGTATCTGAGTTCTAGTTGTGTTGAATGATATGTAAGTAGTTTTCTCACTGCTTATTCTAATGATGATAGATGCAGAGAGCATGGACTAAGGTATGATCAACAAACTCAGTCTGGTGATCAGATTGCAAATGAAACAAAGTGTAGAAATAATTGATAACCAAGAAGCTTCCGCAACGGTGACCAAAAGTGTCTCAAGGAGTGTGATTTGCGATCTGAAATGATGATAAGGGGTGGCCCAAAATTGATCCAAACATGCTTGAAGACTAAGCCGACAACCTGTGTAGCAACAATTGTCTTGGTACATGGCATAAAAATCACCATTTTGAAAAATTAAAACACCACAACAAAGATGTAGTTTGTGAATGAATTCCATGGAAATGACTTCCCATGGTCAAGAAGGTGTCAGTAATGGCTGACACAATTCATGCTTTCAATTGGAAGGCTTAGATTGAGAGAGCATCATTAAATGTGATCATCAACCTGATTTTGCATGGAAGGTCAATAAAAGAAGTGCCAAAGATGATGCAAGGTCTTTTGTATCCAAAATGTCCACCATAGGAGGAAAAATGAGCCTCCTCGAGTCAAAGTTGGTGAGAGAGGATAGTAGGAATGCAAAGCTAGGTGAGCTTGTACAACAACCCACATTGCAAATTGTAGTCAAGAATGGCATTTGATTGACCATTGTGAGTTGTTGCAAAGCATCAACAATTGGACCAAATTGTGGATCATTGGAGTAGAGACCATCCCTCTCATCATAGGTTGTTCACAGATTCACTAGTTGTTCATCCTGGATTGACTCACTTGTTGCTCAGTTGTTCTTGCTCCTATTGTATTAGCTCATGTGTTGCATCAGTTAGCTTGGATAGAGCTCTATACTGCAGCTCAATCTTCATCTAATCAAGATCAAACTCAGACTCTCAGTTGGTGGTTTTCTCGCAAGTTTGATTGAGTACGATCTGAGCGCACTTTGCTTGCAAAGTGACATCATTTTTTGTTTAGATGTAGTATGATTGCTAGGGTTAGAGATTACATACAAGGGTTAGCTCGATTTTGATAAGCATTTAGCATAGGTTCTAAAATGCATTCGCATTCTCTTTTGAAAACGCCTTTCTTGCTAAAATCATCTTTCATTCTTTAGGTTTGCATGTTTCTGAATCGTCATTTCATTCTGAAATTGCTTGTTTGTTTACACAGTTTAGCTTTCCCTTCTGAAACACATTGTTTCTTTCCTTCAGCGACTTACATTATTGTGGTTAGACCAGTTAGAGATACCTCTCTTTTGTGTGTTTGATCACGCTAGCCTTAACCTGGTTCTGTAAGTCCATCTTTGGCCTAGTGCAAGCCGACAAACCAGATAGCTACCATAGACCTCTAGTGGCTTCGTGCATCCTTCAGCCCATTAGGTGTTTGCTTATTTCCCCTTTGCCAAACCCTAATGGCTCATTTGTATTCTTAGAGCTACAATTATGACCCACAGTTTTATGGGAACCATTATAAGTTGTATTTTTGGCCCATGGTTTTGGTAACTGTGGTATTGTAATATTGCTTAGGCAGCTCCCTGTTGATGTGCCTACATATACTCGCACATGCATTATAAGTCATAGCTTTGAAGGACATTATTATATTGTAAACGGTTGAGTTAATGCAAAAAAGAATAAGGTTATTGTGTTGGGTTTTTACCGAAACTATTGTGTATCATGTGTGTGCCATTTTTCTATCTATTATAGCTCTAGATTTTGTAAGTATTTTTTCTCCTACATTAGTTTATCAATCTATTTTCTCTTCAAGAAAGTCATTGGCTTATCAAATTCTTTATCTATCTCTAAAAAAAAATCCAACAAAAAACAAAGAGAAAACCACTAATTGTTCTATATCAAGTAATATACAAAGTAACTCCCAAATTGATAGTAAAATCAAGATGTGTAAGTGGATCAACTTATCAAGTCCCCATGGAAATAAGATCTAAAAAATGAAAGTACTTGTTATTCATTGATTATTAGGGTCATCTCGAATTGGTGGATGTTGTCGGAGAGGAAGGCAATGCTATATGCAAGAAGGAAGAGACTCATAAAATGGTATAATCCCATAAAGATTTTGCACGTTACCATTAATCCACAATATAGAAAGATACATGGATCTACTCATTCTGATCACTTAAAAAAAAAAGACAACTTCATCAAAAATGATACAAATGTTTATTGGAATGAAAGCAAATGGAAAAGAAGAATGAAAAAGAAATATTAGAAAAATGGAGAAAAGGAGATTTTGGATGAATATTAAATCTTAATCCTCAGGATCATTTCAATAAATGAAAAAAATGTTGATTGAGGATTAGCTAAAGTTACTCAATCATGACCTAGCATCTATAAAATGAAAACAACATTTTCAATTATCCTTTTAAATAATTTTATATGAAAAAGTTCCATTTGCTTCTCTTCCATGGAAGTTCCCTTTTTCCATAATGTATCTTTTTTCAGCCTATTTCTTTTTCTAGTGATTGCTTTCATTTCTGATTAGAAAGATAAAACTTGGTTCTATTTCATCTCTTTAACAAGTTTAGAACTAAGCATGCTGATCTTGTTATTTCAATGGAGGGAACCTATGACCAGTTTTTTTGGTGATTTCCAAAAAAAAAAATATGAACAAAATATTTTGATTTCTTATTTTATATGTTCAACTTTATGTATTTCTCTATCCATGGAATACATTCAATGTAAAAAAATGGTTGTAAAATAGTTTTTGTTATTCATAGTACCAAATACCCTAGGATGAATGTTTTTATGTGGTGATATTGATTTAGCAACTATCTTCGCAGTTTTAGAATGTTTCAGTTTATGTTCTTATCTATCATCGGGATATACCAGAAGAGATGTATGGTCTAATAAAGCTATTATGAAATATTTATTTATGGGTGGGGCAAGTTCTTCTATTCTTATTTATGATATTTCTTCGCTATATGCACTATGTGGGGTGGAGATTGAGCAACACGAAAAAGCCAATGGTCTTATAAATAGACAAATGTATAATTCTCTAGGTATATGCATTGAGATTATATCTATAACTATAGGAATTGGATTCAGTTTTTCTCTAGTTCCTTTTCATCAATGGACCCCCAACATATATGGAGTGTGATCCATTTTACAAATTATTACCTTTAATATAAATAAATCATTTTTTTAGAAATGTTTCTACTTCTAAAAACTCTATTGACATGTGGAAGAAAAACTTTTATCCCCGCTCGGACTAAAACATCACTTTTACCCAAAAAACAAATTGATGAATTATAGTAAAGCAAAGTCAAAAACAATTAAATTGTTTGAATAAACAAAAAGATTAATTTTGCAAGTTAGTTATTGCCATTAGTTCTTACAAAAATCAAACTAATGACGTATGTAATACTTTTACTCTAAACATAGATGCTACATAGTCAGTTTTCAACATAGATGCTACATAGTCAGTTTTCATCCTTCAAAGACTACGAGTGTGAAAAAAGGCATCCGTCGACAAAAATATTACCCTTAAGATGAACATCTCATGGCTATTCAGAATGAATTAAATCAAACGGTTATATTTTTTTCTTTTAGAATCTTTTGGGACCAAAGTCAAAAAATTAGTAAAATTGATGAATTTGATTTATCATAGGAACCACCAAGGAGGAATCGTCGAAAAGTCAATGATTAGTAGTTCTTTCTATCGATCGAATAGATTCAGTCTTATACATACACAAGGAGAGTAAGTAAAAATAATAATCAAACAATTATGTTCTTTTTTTATCACTTAGGACTCATGTCAGAAGAAAGTCTCATGCATAGTTCTTAACGAGAGAAAGGAGGGGGAGAGAGGATTCCTCTTTTCGACTCTAATTCTCCCACTCCAATCATTGCTTTTCATTTTGCTATTTGGAAAGTAGTTGCTTCAGCTTTACCCACTAGAATTTTCAATATTATTTTCTATTTTTCAATAAACGAATGGCATCTTCTTTTGGAAATATTAGCTATTCTTAGCATGATATTAGGGAATTTAATCACTATTTCCTCAAACAAACATGAAATTAATGCTTGCATATTCATCCATATGTCAAATTGGATATATCCTTATTGGAACCATTGATAGAGACTAAAAAATGCATGAATATGCAAGTCTAACAATATAGTAATCAAGTATATTTTCATGTAATGCAAATCACAAGGTGCAATGTAATTATAGGATACAAATGGTTCTTCAAAAACAATGTCCCAATGCATTGAATATATGAAGTCCTCAGAATGTAGCAAGATTTTGAGCTCTATATGAATTTAAACAGACTAAATCCAAACTCAAAATGCAAACTACCAATAAGAAGGATTTATAAAACAAATCAGATTGATATAAAAGCTTACCAAATCCCTTGTTCTATGTTACCTCCTTCCAAGATTTGCAATGGATGATTATATTCAAATTGACTCCATGATAGCTTGATGTTGGATTGTTGATGGAGGATGCTTGATCAAAGGATTTTGATGATGAATTCAATGGATGCTTGATTATAGATTTGGCATGAAGATTCTAGTTTGATTTTGGCATGAAGATTCTAGTTCGATTTTGGCATGAAGATGTTACGAGCTTCTTAGTTGGTTAAAGGGTGGAGGGAGAGGTTGTTTATATAGACTTTAGGAGGGAAAACCAAAGGTTGTAATTTGAATTTAGGGAGGTGAGATCAATGGGTTTAGATTATCCAAGGAATATTAAATTCCTTGGGAAACCTCTAGAATTAGAGGTTTCTAGAGACTTGGAGGGAAATCTCCAATTCTAGAGACTTCTCCATTATCTTAAAAATAATGGAGGATTAGGTAGGGGTTAGATGGGGGATTGAGGATTAGAGACATAGGGATGTAGGAATAGCTAGGGTTGTAGGGTAGCTAGGGTGGTAGGTGATAAATATGAATTTTAAATTGGCTAGTGGATTAGGAGGGCAGGTTAGTAGGTAATGGAGCCTATTAAGGACCTAATAGAGTGATTAATTGGTTTTTAGGATTGGGATGAAAGGTTATGTGGGATATGGAAATATGGGATGAGTATTAGGTAAATAGTTAATATAGGAAATATAGTAATTAGGTTAAATTAGTGGGAAATAGAATAATTAGTGGGATAAAATAGATTAAGCGGAATTAGTGTCGACTAATAGGAATATCAGTCGACATGAATGGAGTGATTTTAGGTGCATACAGAAACCATTGATCGAGACTAAAAAATGCATGAATATATGAGTCTAACAATATAGTAATCAACTATATTTTCATGTAATGCAAATCACAGGGTGCAATGTAATTATAGGATACAAATGGTTCTTCAAAAACAATGTCCCGATGCATTGAATATATGAAGTCCTCAGAATTCCAAAGGGGACTAAAAAATTTAAATTACGCGGAGAAAAAGACAAATCTAACTATAGCCCTAATATCTCATATTCAACTCGAGACATTTGAATGGGTAGAAAGGCAACATAAATCTTTCAACACTATTAAATAGGCATTAACGATAGCACCCATCTTATCATTAACATATCCACCAAAACCATTTACAATTCATACCAATGCGGCAATCATGCCATAGGAGTAATTTTAACCAAGATGACACCAAAATAACCTAAAAATTAAGAAAATGGATGATGTTGAACAAAGTTGCCTTGTATTCATCCAAAATTACTAGCATTTATTCGTGTCATCAAAACTTGGAAACATTACCTTAAAACCCACAACTTTAAAATATACAAAGACCACAATTCGCTGCCACTAATGGCCAAGTGGACTATTCAAGCTAATGAGATGTGAATCACTACTCATAGTAAATACTCTACACAGTTAATTCCGAAAAATGATATGTAATATTGTTGAGTGTAGAAAATCCCCATATGCACAATATAGATGGCCCCAAATTTTTGAGAGGTATAGAACCAAGCAAGTCTATAAACTAGGAAAAGAAACTGTTCTAGCCCAAATGTCCTATCTCAATTTCATTCAATCTTAATAAAATGAAACCTAGAGGAAGATATTACAAAGTAACAAACAAACTATAAAGAATATCAAAATATTAATAAAATTGAAACACTTTATAGAGGAATTTAAGCTCTAGAGTGTGGGAAAAAATTCAAGATCAAAGGCAACTTGTATTAGTTCAGGATGGGATCCAACCCTTTCGGAGGAGGATCCACCTGCATCATTACCCAAGACAACATGCAAGGCAGCATGCATGAGCAATGGAGGAGTTCTGAAACCCTTGAGGGAGGATCAACCATCAACACTCTCCAAGAAAACTTTCAAGGATACATGCAAGAGGTATGGAGAAAAAAAATGTCATGATAAAGCATCGTTCAAATATGTCATTGCCAAGAATAATGTTCAGCTACAAAAAGAAGGATCTTTACTCAACTCCCCAAAAAATGATGTTGTCCCTTCCCTCTCACAAGTAGGGTTTTATTGTTAAAAAAGCCTCTTCACCCCTTAGTTTGTCCAGAAGGTGAAGTCATCTCTATTTTTTTTATACACTTAATAAGAAAGATTTAATATGTAGATTCAATGGTTTTTGGTCCACTCTTCCTTTTCTATGTGAACGGATAGGCCAAAATTGATCTCTCATCTCTCAACTCCTGGAGATATACCTTTGTGCCCAAGGGTTTTTCATGGAGCTTTTTGTAGAATCAACAAACTAAAATTTGATTTACAATAAGGGGCCCCAGTTTCATAAGGGGATCAGACTTTTCATGAAGCCACAGTTCTCAGATTTTGATCCTTTGGTTGAAACCCTTTCTTTTGTTCCTATATGAGACAGGCTACAAATTTGCCTTTATATTTTTTAAAGCCTTCAACCCTAAAATACATTGGTAATGTTATTGGGAAATTCATTGGCCTTGATCCGTCAACAAGGAGTATCTTAGCAAATCTCTACATGCTAATTTTTCCTTGGTTTGGGGGAATTCCACTAGAACCCAGAAGGTTGATTATGAAAGCATTGCTTTTAAATGCAAGGAATGCTTGGAATATGTTCATTTGGCTATTTCTTGCCCTTGCATTCAAAAGTCGGTACAAAAGATGTCAAAAGAATTATTTAATGGTATTTCTTCTAATAAGGGATTTCAAGTGGTGCAGCGAAAGCAAAAGCAAAAGGCCACCTAGTGGGAGGGTGCTTCAACGGAGCATCTTTGTGCTGTACCTCATAGTCAAGAGAAGAAAAATCTGGGGAAGCTCAAAGCATGCATGATCCAAAGGATTGAAAGATTATTGTTGCTAAGAAGAAAAATGCCACTTTGGATGAGAGGCACAAAACCGCAATTAAAGGAAAACAAGAATGTAGAAGCCCCTCTCCTACTGAGAATCTTTTGCCTTCATGTGGACAAGAACTGCAACTCCAAAATATTCCAATAAACTCAAGGACAAAAAAGAGATCCCAAGCAGAAAAGTGATGGGTTTTATTGTCTTTTAGCTTAGGAATAGGATTTTCTTGTTAAAAGCAAACAATCACATGTTTCCATGAATATTTGCTTGTTAGTGGTTAAACTTGCATGATAAAATCAAGGTCATGCAAAAAAGCATGCATATTTATTTTTCATGTGCGCATACTTGTTAGTAGATAATCATGCATGGTAAGAGCAAGATCATGCTAAAAGCATGTATGTTCTTTTTAGAATGTAAGCATTGGTTGGACTAGTAAAGTACCCAAAAAAAAAAGTTTTCTTGGTGTAAAAGCAAGAGGTATAATAAAGCATATAAGTGTAAAAAAAACATGCATGATAAAAGAAGGATCGTGCATAAAAAACATGTTTTTTTTTCCTTTTGGAGGATATGTTTAAAGCAAAAACAATTATAAGCATGCTTTTTGGGAGGGGACGGCGGGGAGGAGCACCTTCGTGAATTTCTTGCTTGCCAAGCAAGTATTGAAAATTGTTGCATGACTTTTGATGTAATTGTGGGACTTGCTCCCCTTTTTGATAATATGTTTTTAACTCTTTATCAAAAAAGATAAAGAATGTCAAAATATTGTCAGATTCCAACAAAAAAATAAACTTTGTAACCCGATAAAAATTAGAAGAAAACATCCTATATTACGAAAATGCAATCATAGTACCCAACAAGGACCCTATTATAGATAACATCTTAAATGAATTCCACAATATTTAATTTGTTTCCACCACAAGGATTTGATCATGTTGCTTAGTTGTTTTGGTCAGATCGTTCATGAAAATTGATGGATATGATTTTCTATTTGTCATCCAAAGTCAATATTGGCACAAGTCATCCAAATGTTAGGTTACCCTTAGCTTTGGTTATCTAGCATTTATGTACTTTTCTGTATTTTTTTTACTTTCAAGTAAAAATATTGCTTTGGAACCTCGTGAGCTTTTGTTTACCCCATTTGGCTCTTAAGGGATTGTCACAGAATTCATAGAGGACTTTGTACTTTAGGGGATCATTGTTTGGGATCACTATTACATTATTGTGAAGAAATGTACCTTATATTTGGGTACCAAATAATTTTGTCTTCCAATAATGTCCCAAAAATCAGTCTTTTCTTGCCCTATCTCAGTCTTTTCAATGCCTGCTTTGGGATCTTTTGTCTTTTCATCAAATTTTTTAACCAATACTGCAAAGTGATGGCTTCTTTTTTAGGCCATTATTTTATACATGATCTGCACATACTATTGGCATGTGTAGGTGATCCTTGTCTCTGTACAGCTTTATTTGTTCTTTGAATTTTTAGCATGTGGTCTATTCATACTGGTATTCATTCAATAACCTAACGGTGCATTGTTTCTTCCAATCCTCAAGACATTTAATTTTTTATTATCAATGTAATTACATATGTTTACTTTGAAATTTGGTTCATATCTATCGTAGGGCTTTGTTTTTTGTCCATCTGCATATTCCACTCCATTTGAATAAGAAGCTTCACCTGTTTGTAGCTTTCCTTTGATAGTGAAGTTCTCAATTACAAAGTTATGTATACATCCCAAGTATAGATCGTCATGTTAGTATTGTCATTGTTATCAACATATTATTAATTTACATATTTCAGTAGCCAACTTTGTTATGTTGTAAGTGATTGTATTGTTGGCTTTAGGTAGTGTTGTAATGTCTGCCTTTAGTATGTTCAATTGTTGACGGTTGTGTTTTAAGCGAAAATCGTTGGGTTTCTTGTAATATAAATAGAATGTTACATGTTGGGTTAAGGGCATTGTGTAACAAGTCCTCATTGTTCCAAACAACTTGTATCATGCACTACCTATAATATAAAGTTATTATTCTCTATGTTCTTCTATGCTATGATGTCATGTATTTACCATTCTGCAATTGACGTTCCTCTGGTAGTGTAGTTTTTATAACAAATATTTTGGAGTCGTTGCCTTTGCAAAGTTGGGACCAGTAAAATTTGGGTTAAAAGTGGAAGTCAGTCGACAATAACCATTGACAACAACAACATTATCTTATAAAATCTTTGTGCCAAACATAACCATGAAGCACAACAACAAAATACTTTACAATGGGATGAAGAAAGGTATCGTCAAGAAGAAGACAACTGTCACAATACAAGAAATAAATAATGCCATTGACTCCTAACAAAGGCGGAAGATGAAGACAACATAGTCAAGGAGTGGACCAAGAAATCAAATACTCTATTTGAATGATGCAACAACAAGAATGAAGACAAAGTATGCAAGAGGTAACCAATTCTAAGAATCCATCAAGAAAAGTACAAAGCAAAAGCGCAAGCCAAGGCCAAAGCATAAGTAGAAACCAAAGTTGAAGCCGAAACCAAGAAAGGGTTCAGCAAGAATCGATGGACCCTTCACCACTCACGAGTAAGGAGTGGGTAGAGATTACATGAGAATATCCCCTTCTAGAGAAAGGAAGTGTGGACCTTGTCGACCAAGTTAAGTTGAAGGGTGATGCAGAAGAAGCAAGTGACAAGTCGACAGAGCCCCCTCCTTTTGAGGGAAGTATTTATGCCAAGTTAGAGTTCAATAATGACTCCTTCACAAAAGAAAAAAGAGTCATATACGAAACAAATATCCACGAAATTGAAGATTTGCTCATTGAAGACACAGAGCCAAACATGCCACGGCAACCCGAATGACAAGTTAGAGTGAGTAGCATATAAAGGGAAACTAACAGTTAGCAAAATAGTGTAAGGATCGTTGCTAAAGGGATGGTCAAGTATAAGGATGGGTCTGACAGTGTTGAGAAAGCAAATAAACATTCAACACAAACCTTCCTAAGGAGAATAATTGTTTTCAACGAGCTATGTTAGAAACACCCAATACCCACAACTATGGGTACCCCACAAACTCCATCTCTAGAAAAGTAGAAGCTGCCAAAGTTAATTGGCAACAAATTTGCAAATCTAGTATGACATTGCAAGACATGCATCACAATATGGAACGCTAATGGGCAAACAAATGAGCGTCACTTGTTACGGTGTTTTCCATCGACACTTTGAGGAGTGACTATTGATTGGTACACCAATGCACCAACCAATGATAAGGCAACATAGGAGAGATTGTGGAAAGCTTTCAAGAAGGAATTTAAGCTCCGGAGAGACAACAATAAGATTGTTGCATAAATTTATAATACCTTGTAGGGCAAACATGAAAATGTACAAGCATACAATACAAGGCTCAATGAACTGCTAGGAAAAGATGAAAAATATCCAACGAAAAGCTTGAAGAAGCGATGGTTCATTGAACGGTTGGTACCCTCATTGTGGAGGAAGATGAAGGTGGTTCCTCCTTCATCTTACAAAGACATATACAATAGAGAAATGGTTATTGAAAGTGACAATAAGACATCCTCACGCTCAAGAAGGAGAAGCGAAGATGATGACTCAAACTCCAATGACAATGAACAAGGATCGGTGCATCATAGGAGGGTCATGGTAACTAAAGGGAGATGCTAAGAACCAAGGCAAGTTTTTGTGGTTTACAGTTTGCAAGGTCGAAGGTCACATCAAGGTGAATTGCCCAAAGAAAATGTTCTATGAGATTTGTCAAGTTATAGGGCATTCAATCAAATATTGCTCATACAATTTGTAGAACAAGAGCATTGACACCACCCACCATGCCACCAAAGTGATGTAAGAGCATCCAAGGGTTTGTGCAATCTTGCATCTACCAAAAATAGAGTGCTTGTGTGTTTGTGTGATTTATTTTGTTTGTTTGTTGTTTGGTTTTGGTTTTAGCATGAAGAAGTTGTTCTTTGGAATCATTAGTGTTCAAACACTTCTTTGGTATTAAGGACATTGGAGAAGGTTCAGTTTAACTTGATACAATATGGAAGTCGCCTATAGCAACTGTATGCATTTCTAGGTTAAAACAGACCAGTTTGGGAAATTTGACAAAAATAGCACGAATCTCATCCCAAAACCTTGCATATTTGGATTCTACTCGAAAAGTTATGCATTTTCAAAAAAAACGGCACCTTGTTTCAAGTATGTTGTAGAAGATATGGCTCTTGGAAGTAACCAGTAGCAACTGCTTTAGGTGCAGATTTTTGCAGCAACTGTTGTTTTGACTTTTTAGCATTTTTGGCCAAATTGGCAGTCATTTGAGGGGTTAAATGAGTGACGTGGAAGAGAAGTTGAAGTCACAAATGTGTAACTGTCTCATTTCAAGAAACCCTTCAACTTCCTTATGTTGCACACCCATAGAAGGAATACAAAGAACAACTGCAGCATTGCCAGAATAGAGTTGCATCAGTGAAAAGCATATCCCATCAGAGAATAACAAAGTTGGGTAGAGGAGCAAAGAAAAGGTGCAAAGGAATGAGTTCATAGCTCAAGAAAGCTCCAAGTTGAGGGAGGCTGGCTCCAAGAGAGGGAGTTAGAAGAGCTGAAACTCTCCAAGAACAAAGAGTAGGGCGCAGAAATGTAAAATCAGTCCAAGAGGGACTGTATTTGATGCCTTTCTTCATGTTTATGCATTGAATAAGCCATATAGAGGCATGTGAGAGTGTGAATGTGAGTGTGCATCAATCCTTGTAATAGTGCGATGTTGAAACCAATAAAGAATATGTGTTGAGTGTCTCATTTTCTGAAGAGTGTGCTAGTGTGTGTGTCCATGGTAGAGTGTAAAAACCAAGCAACACAGAGATAAAGGCAGTCCTTAAGTGGACCCCCTCTCAAGTTTTTGCACCACAGAGCCAAACAATTATAAATGTCAAAATAGTGGTGGTGGAGGTCGGATTCAATACGACTCCCATGGACAATCGATAGTGCAATGTCGGAAGTGTAACAAGTGGGGCCATTTTGCAAGAGATTGCCCTGCCAATCAAAATAACACTGGACTTCTTTGTAGATGGTGTGAGCCCAGGGACTATAATGATGGTAATTTCCCAAAGCAAGCAAACGTTAGCATGATTGATGTAGACTCAAGTAGGAGAAATCTATTGCAAGACGTCTTGCAAACCAATGTACCTGTAAAGGTAGCTAATCTATTGCAAAGTATTTTGGAACTCAAGAACGTTATAACTACTATTGTACAACACATTGGCCCTGACATGAAGCATAGAACAGCGCATCTAGTGTCACATGGTGTAGTGCGGGTGACAAGGAGAGCAACCAGCAAAATAATGAACCCATAGACGAGCCCCCATTATTAGCTAATCAAGTAATTGACCCTATGCTTCTGACAATGAATCTGGCCCAACAACCGTCAATCATGCACATGGAAATCCTAGAGAGGAATTTGACAAAGTCTTGGGACTCGAAATGGTGGTTTTGGTGTGAATGTTCTTCCAGAGGAGACTCGAAAAAGTCTTGGGACTCCAACTATCTAGCCTCCAACATTCAAACTCGTGGGAGAAGATCAATATGGCATAAAGCTATTGGGTGTACTGATGGGACAAAAAGTATTTATTTGCACCCAATCCTGTTTACTAAATAATGTAGTCATCTCATTACAAAATACGACCTGTGATGCCTTATTGGATCGGGTTTGGTTGAAGTAGCCAACGCTGACCATAACTAGAAGAAGAATCTACTCTACATTGAAAATAAAGGATGGAATTATATAATAGACTTGAAGAATCAAGCAATGAGAAAGCAACCTCATCCAACTCGTTCAACTTGGACTCCAAAGAAGAACACTCGATAGATGGAAACCGAGGTACGATGTAGCCAAATGATGAAGGGATCTTAGAGTTGCAATCATGCTCCGAGGATGGAACAAATTCCTTCCCCATTGACTTATGGAAGACTACAAGGTGTTCCAACCTAGTTGTAATTTTGTAAAGAATATGGAGATTGAAGAAGGCGAGGGCTTGCAACAAGATGACCAAAAGCATATGTCAATCATGCCAAGTCCTTCTGAACTATCAACATCGTAATCACTTTTACCCACCTGAGTTCACAAAATACAACATCGGGGATGCAAAGTTCAACAATAAGTAGGCCCACTAGTTTAAAAGTGTATCTGGCAGAAGTTCACATAGTTGATTACATTGAGCGTGAAATTAAGGTCTAAGGATAAAATTACAATGGAAAGTGAAGTATGACCTCCTGAAGTAGAACCTATTTTTTAGGTGCAGTTGAATGCAAATATGTTCACCCTTGATGAACATAGAGTCATGGCACATCAAGTGGCTACGGCTAAGTCGAGGCAAAGGAAGTATTGTCATAATATATTCTTAGGGCACATGGGTTTTAAACTGAGGGCATTTGTGTTAGAGACAGAGGGAGTACGACCATGAAAAGTATTTGAAGCACACGAATTTCAAGCCCAAAGTGTTTATATTAAAAAGTAATGGTTGATGGGAAGTACAGATAGGAAAATTTATAGTTCTATGGCTCTAGCCATTTAAAAATCAATCAAATAATGAATAATTGGGCAGAGCAACTAGAGAATTTAGATGGTACATTTTTGTGTGGTGAGTGGGTCCAACTTAAAATTACATTTGCAGAGGACTGAAAATGTTAATATGATTAATATTGAGCTTCTATGTACAAAAGGCATAGTACTTGAGGAACCCATTGGGCGAAACAAGACATGCACGATTATTATTAAAAAGACAAAATCACAACTAATTAAGTTTTGCAGCTATTGATGAAATAAAAGATAATAAAAAGAACAAACAAAAAGGTGAAATTAAAAGTGTGTGAAAAAAAGCAAATAATTTTTTTAAAACCCCTTCACTATATGTTCCATTCTTTGTTCTCTCTTCATACTCTCAAGTAAAATTCAAATAGTATGCCCTCGCAAAGGATCTACAAATAACATACATCCAGGTAATCAAGCCATATACCAAGGCTGTAGAATTCTCCCTGTACTAACCCAACCTGCTTATTGTATGGTTCCCTTGCCACTGCATGCCCGCTTTCAAGTGTTAAACTATGTACGTCCTCTATGCATGGGTCGTATGCCCCCTGTCCTAGAGGTACACTACCCCTAGTTGTTGTAGGGTTCCAAATTGGCTGGCCTTCGCCCTAATCTATCCAAACCGTATGCCCTCCCTTCTGCCATCCACCCAGTAGGTCGTACATCTTTGATTGTCAGCCATTGTACACCACCATGAAGGCTATTGTGCAGTACGGCCTCTCTTCATCCAATCGTACGCCACCCTACTCCCTCTGCTGACTCTACCTTGCAGTAAAGTCATTCCCCTACAGTTGTTTCCTTGCCATACGCTTCATTGCCTATCGAGGAATTGCTGGAAAAGAAGAGAAAATATATATACTTCGTGGATTTTTGGGTGTTTTGAAACATATTGTTCAAGAAGTTTTGTGTGAAAAAATGCAGACTGCAGCACTTGTTATAAGCTGCAGACTTTTCAGCTAGGGTATCTAGAAGTTTCCACAACAGCAGCTCCTCCATGAATGTTTTCCATCTTCCATCTTCAAGTCTCATTTTTATCATTGTTGTATCTAGGTTGTGTCGTAAGGGACTCCAACTTATTTTAAAGGGGGATAGTGTATATCATCACGTTAATATTGTCATTGTTATCAGCATATTATCAATTACATGTTTTGGTAGCCAATTTTTTTATGTTGTTAATTACAGTATTATCGCCTTTAAGTAGTGTTGTAATGACTCTTTGTAGTATGTTCAGTTGTTCACAGTTGTGTTTTAACCGAAAAAGTTGGGTCTCTTGTCATATAAATGGAATGCTGCATGTCTGGATAAGGGTGGTGTGTAAGAGGTCCTCCATGTACTGAACAACTTGTACTTTGCACTGCCTATGATATAAAGCTGTTATTCTCTATGTTCTTCTATGATATGTTATGGTATGTATTTACTATTCTGCAATTGATGTTCCTCTAGTAGTGTAGTTTTTATAACAAACACCAAGAATATCAAAAGTTGCGGTTCATGTCTATTTGATTTTCCTCTTGTGAAGAAGAACTCGATAGGTATGAATCTTTCAAAGGGATGTTTAATTAACAGTGGTGGTGTTTTTCTTTTAGTGAAATTTCCCTTGCAAACTGCATTAGTTATTTTCGGTCATTCTTGTCTTGTCTTTTCAATTGTGGTTGGGTTGTTGGTTTGTGGCTGTTTTCAGGATATTTTCTTTTGAAGTGGGGTTGTTTGCATTTTCTACATTTTGGATTTTTTCTTCAGTTTTATCGAACAATTGAATCGTCTGAGTTTGCATGGATTATAAATTTGGTTGTTCCTTAAGTGTGGGTTTTTGTTGTTAAAATGAACTTGAATAGTTAACAACTTGAATAGTTATTTGTTTTGTGCCCTCTATATCTAGGGCTGGTTTTGGCTTTTACGGCTGTTTTATGGAATAAGTCTCTGTTGTAAAGTTGTGACTGCTTCTCTTTAAGTAGTTGATATTGTATGGGCATGTAGATAATTAGTGACTAGGTTTGTGATTTGGATGCATTTACTCTATGACATGTACTCTACGATTGCAAATTTCAATTATAAAGGCATGCAGCTTCTACTGTTCAGAAGTTCATTAGAAGGGAAATTAATTGATAGGGTAGCTGGAGTCTATGCTTATAGGTATATGATGTGCGATTTTGTTTTATCTATTTTCTTTCTGTGGAAGAACTGTGACAGTTGTTGAAAAGGCGTAATTGATGATGTTTCCAGAGGCAAGGAAAGGAATCTCATTGATTTCATACTTAGACACATACATGCTGTGGTCATTGTACGGGTGTCCATCCAATTAGAGTTTGATATTGAACAAATCTGGAATCTCCTAGCAAATCACAATAACATGCTGCCCCAGGAAGATTGGTCAGTTACATGGTCCATGATACAGAACAAAACTTGTAAAGGGTTGAACAGAGCAAAGCTTCAAAAAGAGTAAACAATCGTGCAAATCCAAAATACCCAATTCAGCAAGACAATGATGGTTGGGATAATTCTGGTTCAGGCTGGAAAAAATCTGGCACAGTTTGCAGTAATGTGTCAGACCAGCATACCCCCAATCGGGACAGTATAGGAGGATATGCCCCACTCCTGATAACCTCTTCAGAAGACAACATGTCCCATCTCTTGACAGAAAACGATGGGAAAAGCAAGATAAAGTGAAGATAAAAGAAGTTATGCACAGTCGATTTGACAGTTTAGTAGCCCTTAAATGGTTCTTGTCTGGGTAGTTTCCGTACTTGGTATTTTTTTGGAGCAAGAAAATTGAGTTTTGGTTTCGCTGCATAGGCCATATGGTGCTTGAATTTTGAAACTCTTTTAGGCACTTTTTTTCCTGCATATATGTCACCGTAAATAAGGAAAAAATAATCTCCACATAAAATTGACTTTTCCTTTTTGCAGCATGCAGTCTTACTAATGAAATATTTTCATTTAAAGAAAATAAAAAGTTCTCCTAAAAATCCAAAAAATCGTTATATTTTCTTATACTTAACATTAATATCAACATCAACATGGTGTAATGTGCAGCATCTTACATCATCATATCTTTATCAATCTGTTTGTAAAAAATGGCTTTTAGATTATTTTATAGTAATTGTAACTGAATAAAATTTCAAGTGCAAAAAACGCATTTGTAGACAGTAAGAGAATTTGTTTACATTTATAATGAAATAAAATATTTAACTTGTTTTTGTCAAATATAACCGGTCCTACAAACTGATGACACTGATTAAAGATGAGAAACTTTCTGGTGGCACTAATTGAAAGATAGAGCTGTGATAAATATTTTGAGAAATAAAGCAAACCATAGTCACCTGGCAATACGGAATATGTAGGATATGAGACAGGGACAGCTCCATAGAAGTCATTTTAGATTAGGATATGAGAGAATATGAATCAGGGTGAAGCTGTATTACATTTAGAATATGAATAAGGGGAGAGCTGTATTACATTTGGAATACGGTGTAGGAGTTTATGAATAAGTGTACTGATGAATAAGGGTAGGTGGACACTCCGACCGCCTTGATTGAAGAGGCTAAACTAGATAAAACAGCAAATTTTTTGATCAAGATCTATAGCAAAAAATCCAAAAACGAAAAAGGGAATAGATATTTTGTAAACTTAATGGGATAGGCAATGTCTCAAGTAGCGGTTGTCCCATAGACTGCTTGGTCTCGTGGGCACTATAAGAAAAATTCATTCATTCATTTAAATAGTCAACAAGAGACATCCGTACAGTCCGCCAACCCAAGTTTCCTACTGATTATGACTACCAGATCCACCTAAATTTATGGGGTATACCATGAATATAGTTTCTTATAATAATGAAAACCAGAGTAATAGATTGTTCTCTTAAAAAGGGAGAAACAACTCAATTTATTAAAAATTGGGAAATGACCTAATACTAAGACGGCCATTTGTAAGAAATGTCACTGATACCCTGACTCCTCCTTCACAAGCTAAAGAGATAACATGTGTAACCAATTATGATCTCAAAAAAGGTAAAGAATGATGTGCTTGTACAAATTTACCAGCAGAAAACATTGGCATTGTAATTTATCATAACTGTGAAAAATGGTATGGTAAGGGGAAAATACCTGGTAAGAAAGGCCGCAGGCGGATGCTCCTCCTTGCATACCAAGTATGACAGATAAAATTGCACAGGTAATTATCAAGCCCTTGGTAACAGGAGCATTGTCTGCAATTCCAGTCGGTTCAATTTCATAAGAAATAGAGTATAGTATGTTCACAAAATGCAGCAAATGTGAAAACTGAAATGTCGATGATCATAAGCCCTTACGAAATCCAGAGGGTCCGTTGTTCATTTTGTAATTTGAAAGCAATGAGATAGGAATTTCTTTGCAATCTCACAAGAACTGGCTCATGGTTACAGTCGTCCTCAAATTTAATTGAATGACATATGTATCCTCGTGGAGAGTATATGCCATTATTTTTATGGCCAGACCGGTTTGCTTAGCAGTGTTTCAATGTCTTCTTCCTTTGGTCGATCGAGTTTTTTGTTTTGTTTTTTATTCGGGGGTTGATTTTCGATCGAGTTTCTTTGGCTGTTTGTTTTGGTCTACTTTTTGTGTGGGGTCGTGGACATAAGGGACCCCCGTTATACGGGATGATGAAAAAAATAATAATAATAATTGTTGAAGGATAGGGGAAAGGGCCAAATCCCATCAATAAGTATATTATATGATATTTAAATGTTGTATATTAGTTATATTTAAATGTGGGAATTTTTTTGGTACAATTTATTTTGTAAGTTATGATTGGCTTTGACATATTATTTTTAAATATAAATTGATTAACAATTAATTTTATTTTATTTGGAAATAGATATTTTTATGAGAATATCATATCATATGTATTGGATCTTATCCCATGATTTGTGTCCTCTTTCATAAATCTTTCGAAGTTTCTTAATTTTTCAAGAATAATCAATTTTTATAACTTAATATTAAAGATTAAAGAAAATCAATTCTACCAAATTTATTAAAAATTCAAAACTAATATTATTCTTTTTTTGTTTTAATTCACTTCCACAAGTTCAAAGTGAGTCTACAAAACCACAATGTTTATAAAATATCGCCTTTTATGTTAAGTGTTTTTATACATACTTTGAAAATGAACAAGAGTACAAAAGAATTTCAAGATCATGCAGATTCTTTTTTAAGAGTGGTTCTTATGTTATCAATTTTGATCATAAGTTTTATTTTCTCGATTCTTGACTCTTCAAATAGTTCTCATATAGGGTTAATCTTTGAGCTTTGAATGTATTCAATTTGAATGTCAATATAAAATGGCATTCCAAAAGAGTCTCTCTCTCTATTTGTATTAGCTTTGTTGTACAAAATACATACAACCTATCTTCCTACTCCCTTTCAAATGTTGTCCATAATTTGATTTACTTCTAAGTTAGTGTTTGTTGGTTCTCAATTAAGTTATGAGCATCTTTGCCTTCCATTTTAATTCCTTGCCCTCACAATCATATAAATTTTTTGATGTTTTTTGTAAGTTTAATTATATTATGTAAGGTTATATTACGTTTTCCTTCTTAATTTTTTTGTCTACATGGTTAACTTAATGTTTTCCTTGCATAATTCTTTATTTCTCACTTAGTGTTTAAGCATTAATGCCCCATATATTTATCCATTTTTTATTTTATTTCATCAAAGTATCTTTTCTCCAATTTAAATTTCTCCTATTATAATTTCAAGCTACCTATCATCTCCATTTTTTTTTTAAATAGGTAGCCTTATTGTTGAATCGCAATGGTGCCTCTAACAAAAAATCCTTATTTTTATTAGTAAATTATTGTATACAACTTGTTAACACTTAGATTACACCCTTTCAAAAATTGACCATGTTACAAATATTATTGACCAAAATTTGAATATATAAATTTTGTCACCATATTTTAATGCGATTGGTCTATACTTTTTATGATTCTTTGTTAAAATTATTTTGTAAAGCCCTCGAGTCATGTCACATTGGTTCCTCTTATAAAACATTTTTGTTGTATTTAAAACATCTTAAGTGTAAACACATAAGAAATGACCCACAACATTGTTTAGTGTTAATTTATAGTAATTTAGTATATTTATCTTATGTTAGTTAATTTGGTTCAACTTGGGAAATATGAGCCCTCTTATTGATTTCCACCTTGCTAAACTTTCCTCCTTTTGTACATCCTTTAGCTTATTTTATCTTATTTTAAAATCTCTTTCTCTTGTCCTCATCTTACTTTGTGTAGATACTAAAACCTAATTTGAGACACTTGACAATGTTGTTTTTGACCTACCTTCACCATACATGACTTATACACATATACATGTCTTTTATTCACCATTCTCTTACATCCACATGTTTGTTGTGAGTCAAATCCTCTCGTTTTATTGTTAATCACCTATAAGAACCTCTTAGAGTGTATCAAATCAGCTAAATATCTTATTCATATATCTCTAAATCATCAAATATGCATTCTTATGGCCTAGTGTTTAACCCTGAAATATAGATATGGGAATCTAGGGTTAAAGGGGTAGAGATGGCCTAGTGCACAAAGATGGTAGACTATCTCTATAGCAAGCCAATTAATTGCAAAAAACATAGATAAAATATATATTGAATTTATTATACTAAGATATGTTAAAAATAGAAAGAACAATTATGCTAAATATTGTGATTACAATGAAAATAAGATACTTAGTTGATTTTGATGCTAACACAGATATTGATCTAGAATAAGCAAAAGTAGATTGGATCTGAATTTTGGATCGATCACCTGATTCTAAAAATGATACCTATGTAGCTGTGAACACTTGCATTGATTTGGGATAGTTGTATCGATATTACTATCTAACTCAAACAGAGGCGTCCAATACGAAATACCTTTTGAAACTGGATGCAACCACTTGGATGCTTCTATGTTTTGTGTCACTTTCTCTCTAGTGCATTCATATCTAGGTCATGGATTGTTGCTCCTTATCAAATGAGAAAACACTAGTTCTTCATCTTCATAATGGTTGAGGGAAAATGACTTAGTGGGCATACAATGTTGAACTGCCTAAAAGACCCCTTTGTTAATGTGCATTGCCTATAAAACCAATACTCCAAAGAAGAACTCAAACTTATGTAGTTCTCCACTGTGTGTCAGCTTGTGTGTAAATCATGAAATGTGTGATAAGCAAGGACAATAGTGACCTAGCTTATAATTTGGCAAATGTAGCTCATAAAATGCTCCTTCAATACTTCAAACCTATAGATGTGTTGTCCTTGTGATTGATATGGAAATAAGAGAAAATAGGGAAGCTTTGCTCACTTGGGTACTTGCTTAAGTGTTTATTGGTTTGTGTTAGGTGAGGAATGAATGAGGGTTAATCTTATATTTATACCAATCCCTTTAAAGAATATCTCAAATTAAAGCACTTAGGTCAACCATAAGAATATATTTCATATGTAAATTGGATGACTTTAGGGCACCAGACACTTGTGTTGGAATAGGACACTTGCATCAATGTAGGTGTTTAACTAGGACACAAGTGTCTGAATAGTTAAAAAATAGGTGTAGGTCTATAACTAGAAGAAACACAATATAAGTAAGTTTTAACATTCTGGGAAAGATAGAAGGTTTGAGTCATCAAAATGACATTAGACGAATTAAGAGATAAATAATTTTGCACAAAGAAATAGTGTACATGAGCCTTTTGACAATGAGAAAGGTCTATAAGTTAAAGGTACATCCATGATATGTATTTGCCAAGTGTATAAGACCGAGGTGTTATATAATTTAAAAATTGTGTCTACACCTCGACACTAATTTTGGAGTCAAATAGTTTCATCAATAAAATTGACCTAAGAGTGATGTTATTGACCCTCACCCAACAACGACTATTTTTAAAAATTAAAATATTCTTATGGGTTGGCTCATTTTCCTAATGTGATGGTGGCAAGATAAATTACCCAAATGGACTCATATAAATATAAATCAAACTCATACTTAGTACTCACTTGGCACTTGTCTATTGAGCATTTATACACTACTAAACATTGAGAAAATATACTCTATTTTTCCCAAATTGTAAATTAGTCACTAGGAGTAGTCATCGATCAAGTCTGAAGCACACTAATCCAAGTCAAGAGCGAATATTTCTAATTATTCAAATTCTCATTATAGGTGCATTCATTTAGCAAAGGAGCATAATTGTACACTTGTATTGAGAGGAAAAACTATGTGTGGCTTAACTTCCCTCTTCAGAGCATTGGATGCATAGGCAACATTCAATCATCAACGGGGGTGATTGGGATAAACTTATCTCATTACACGTCCCAATTTTTTACAGGGTTATACCCTTGATAAACATACATAGGGTTTTAAGGATAAGGAATTTTATTTCTATAATTACACACATAGTCAAGCATCAAAATCTCACACATAGAGGTATCACAAGTAGACATAGCTAAATATACAGTCATAAAGAGCCAAATCAACCCAAGATATTAACATTCACCTCAATCACTAATGTCAATAGTTTTGTCTTAGGTTGACATTAGTGACCTTTCTTGTATAGATAATCGATTTTATATCCAAGTGACTCACATGCCTACTTATATCCCTTTCCCACTATCAGAAGTCAATCACAGTCAGTTGGTAAATAAGTAAAGCTAAATATATTGATCTCTTTAGTACTTTCCATATTTAGCACATGACACTTGACAAATCTATTTCAATAGTTTACATACAGATCCATGCTTGATTATTAGTCTTTGCAATTTGAATTTCTATCTTAATTAGGGTTATACAATTTAAATCAAGGTAAAACAACTTGTTCTTTAGAACCCCTTTAACTTGATTACACTTTTATTCCCTCATTTCCCCATTTTTAGGTCTTTATCATTGGAAGTCAATACACGTGTTAATAATGTTTAATTAAAATTAAAATATCACTTAGAAATCATTCATATAGAATCTATTGAATATTCACATGCATTCTAAAAATATTAAGTAATCATTATAGCATTTGTTGAAGCACAAAAGTTTATGTTAGAAGCACACTGCACAACAATGGGGTTTTCATGCTATTAGAACTATTCCAATGATTAAGTTATTTGTTTTTGATATTGTTATTGTCTAGGGGCTTGAAAATTTGTTATGAATCTCACATATAATATCATAAATACATATAACAATATGTATAAAAATATAGATTACACGACACATGAGATATGTGGGCCAAATGTTGTGATATGAATTATATACAAAATACCCTCAAGGTAGGGTGACACCGTACAATATTCCTTCTAAGGAAGGAATCACTCCACTATCATTGGCCTATTTATATGAGAGAAACCTCCTTAAAAAAGCATACACTCCAATTACAATAATTATCCTTGATTCCTACACATATATATTCCCCTCCTTATATAGACCTTCTTACAATGAAAGATGGTAAATCACTAATCCCAATGTAGGCCCACTCATTACCTAATCCAATAATTATCACAAGTCATTCATATGGAGGGGTATATCATAATCTCAATGTAGACCCATTCATTTCCCAATATAATAAATACCACATGTTACCCATATGACCAAGAGGATGTATACCACATGTCGACATCTCCACCTCCCAATATACTCACAATATCATCTCTCTAGGTATATCACATTCCATCCCCCTTAGCAGGTTTTACCCATAAAACATGAAAAAAAATATATGATTTTTAAAAATCTCAATTACATTACATAACAAAATATATTTTCTTCAAAACTAAGGACCATTGGAGGCTCATCCATGCATCTGTTTCATCTTTCACTTCTTCTTCCTCTGCTTGGAATTTTTTTTTCCTTGTATATTGAGGACCGAGTGGAGGCTCATCCATGGATCCTCTTCTTCTTTATTTGTTTGGATATGATCATGTACAACAATATTGTAATGAACATAACAAAATTAATTACTAAATTAAGGTTAATTATCAAAGGTAGCATATAGATATATGTATGGATTAACCAATAAAATAATATCAACTGTAAACATGTGATAAAAATTATCCAATAAAAGGAAGAACACTTGTGGAAAATCTTTGACAATAATTGGAAGAACCTCTTTGAATATCTTTGAATCATCCAAAATAAGAAGAAAACAATTGTCTATCTCAAGTATAGAAGACTCTTTGAAGAGAAGCCCAAATAAATCAATCTCATCTAACTGAAAGATATCCTCACACCATTCTTTGTAATTATCCTCCAAATTAATCCACATTTATATTTCCCTTCCATATTATTTTTCCATATGTAAATGAAGATAAATTTTCTCACAACATTCTCTACATTTATCCTCCAAATCCATCCATGCATCTATTTTCTCTCCACATTCTTTTACCATATGGAGATGAACAAATCTAATAAAATCATCCATTATTCCATCTTTTAGTTTATGCAGGGAACCATCCATGCCCTCATGTATATTACTAGTTAGCGCACAATGATGTTTAAGAATTTGATTAGATTCTATGAAAACTAGGGTTTCAAATCTATTTATTTTTTTATTTTTTTGCACCTTTCCACCATAGATTTGAAAATTAAATCATGTAGAAAAGTAGATTTTTTTCTTTTCTTTTAACTACGAAAACAACACCTGGTTTACTCACCTAGAATAAAATATGTGATTTTTTTCAAAGGTCGCATATAAAAAATTAGTCAAAAATTAGGTTCATAAGACTTTTTAAAATATTCAAGACATTTTCCTTGTGTTATCCATGGATGTTGACACATTTAAATGTATTTCATCTACATGTTGAATATCTTTTCATGCTTCTCCCTCCCAAAGCCCTATAAAAAAAATCTCATGTATTTTTCATAACTTTCTCCCTACCTACTCTCTGTCCCTCGACTCTAGTCTTCCATGGCTAATTCTATAGGTCCTAACTATTCTTTTACCTCTGAATATTATCAAATCCCATTCAATTATCTCCACACTAGTTTTGTTCTGAATGGTATAGATATGACTTTATCCATCATATTTTGGGATGAGTGGGTTACAAAAAAATAGCTATAATCTCCCGAATCTGTTTGGGATAGTTTTTTATGTAGGCTAGCTATGATCACTCCTGTGTTTTTTCTATCTAGCTCACCACTTGTTATATCATTTCCGAAAATTTATTTTTGAAAGGTGAAAGAACTAAAGTCAATTTGGGAAATTTATTGAGCAAAGGTACTAGTCAAGGACCACAACAAATATCTCTTTTTCTCACAACACTTGCTCTGGAGGAGAAACTTTCAAATTGACACCTATGAAAAAATGAAGGGGTTAAAATCAACTTTGTGTCTACTTGGGAAAAAAATAATCCATCATAGCTAAACACCTCAAGTGTTGTAAGAGTTTTTTGTTTTTAATTTGGCTACCATCTCCTCCTAGGGCAAAGGGTCTATTAGCAATAATTGTTTGGGATGTGTCAAATCCAACAAGAGGGCCCCAATAAGGCACACCTTGGTGTAAACACAAAGATGTGTAACTAATTAGAGTCATCATTTACCTTTGTGATGCTTGATTAGACACTCACTCTCCCTTGGCACACACATGAGCATGTATTCAACATTTGAGACACAACACACTCTTTTTAGTTGATTCAACACCACACACGTACAATAATTGATGCACACACTCACATGCTCACAATAATTGATGTACACACTTACACACACTCTCTCACTTACACACTTGCTTCTATGGGCTTATTGCATTCCATGGAGATAACTTTAACTCTAATACAATCCATCTATAGCTTGATATTATTTCATTCTCCTTTGCATTCTTCCTAAAAAACTATTCAGATACTGTTGATTCGCCTTCTGTTAGTGTTCAGTTAGCATCTTGTTAGTGTTCTATCCACCACAGTGCAGGTTTGTTTTTCTAACTTGAGAATCTTATTTTTTCCTTAGTCATTTTCTTCTCTCCCTATCTCTTCAAATTCTCTCTTTTTCAAACTAAAGAGACATCCCCCCTTTACAAAAAGGGCTTAGGTCATAACATTTATGCCACATGAAAGTTCATACAAATATTCCTTATGTCATAACATACATGCCACATGGACATTCATAAAAATATGAAAACATAGATGTGTGCACTAACATACCCACAAATGAATGTGTGCAAACTCATGTAAACCATATGAATTGAGCTAAGCATTGTGGAACCATGCCAAAACCAAAAACAAATGAAATAAATCACACAAACACACAAGTACTTTGTTTTTGGTTGATGCAAGATTGCACGAACCCTTGGATGCTCCATCTTCAAACACCCAAGGTTTTTAAAATGTGAGCCCCTAATAACATAGATGGGATACGTGGTAAACCCACTCTTTTGACCACAAAGCATTATGGCCATGACATTCCCTTCTAATAAACTAAGTACTATGGTTGATTGTCTCTCTTTTTTTATATTTCTAGCTTTCTTTTGTTGGTCTCCAAATTTTCCTCTACTCCTGACCTCTACAAACTCCTCCTATTGTAATGTTAGACCCACCATAATTTATCCTTATTTGTCCAAGGTTTATCCTATTTTCTCGTAATCCTCTTATGGGATGAAACACACCTTCATCCAACCACCTCCATCAAGATGGTTTTTATTGCATCTTATTTTCTCTTGTGGGTGTAAATCCACTGCTAACTGACCACCTCCTCTTAGATATTTCACCATCATCATTGCTTTAGCCTTTATTAGCTTTGAACCAATCACATCCATCTACGCTCAACTCTTATCTGATCTCCAATATTACCTCAGTAGACTCAACATACATTTGGGCATCCAAATGATCACCCATGGTCTCTAATACTACCTTTATGATAGTCTTCACCTCCTTATCTCTCTTTGTCTTCACTGTTGTGTTAATAACTCCTCCAACTCTATTGTAACATCATATTCTTCACCATTTTTAGTCTTTGATAAGGTCATATAACTCCTTGTGAAAAAATTTCCCAACTAGGCTCTCATCATCCTCTTCATCTTCTTCACATGTGTTTCTAATGCTTTTAGAAATATATCCTTGTTCATAACAAAATCCAAATGTGTCTTTGTTTCAACCTCATACTCTTCTCCACATGATTCTATTGATATGAAAATCAACTCCTCCTCCTTACTTTATTTCTTAAGTACATAATTTTTCACTTTTAGCTTCGACTCTTTACCCTGGAAGGCCTTTTTTAATGCCTTCTTTCTCTTCATCACTACACTTGCAGAATCATTCTCTTCATCACATGCTTGGGATGCTAACAAAATTAGTTACTCCATCTCATCCTTATCTTCTTCCATCTTCAAACTCTTTACATTATCTCTACATTGATTATACTCTGCTTTCTTCACCACAACCATTCCATGTGCAAAGAACCTTGCACTCTCCTTGTCCATATGATAACAAGGCATACCTTGACTCATAGTATTCTCTTCTCCAATACCTATGTGGGTTGATTTCACATGTACAATAACACTTTCATTATTCATTCTGATTGGTAGAAATAAGTTCGACGTCTCTATATTCTTGCTTGCCTTTATGCTACATGAGTGACATTATTCATCTCTACTTGTCAAAATGACCTTTGGACCAGCATATATCACCAAGTTATTGATGTTTCAAACCACTATTCCACTCTTTATCCATATCTCAATATGGTTATTTGATGCAGATCCTTCTTTATCAATTGTTGTCCTATTGAGAAGGTCTTCTTCCTCTTTGCCAATCTCTTTTACTTGTTTTTGTGAGAGTATTCTCTCCCAACTCTAGTTACTACAAATGAAATCCATATTGTATGTCCTATTGAGAATACTATTATATACACACTTTCCCACTCTTTCTTATCTCCATGATGACTTGAAGACAATATTATAATGCTTGTCTATCCTTACCAGCTAGCTTTTCAACTATTGATGCTATAATATTCTCTTGTTCAACTTCTTCACTTTGATTCTCATACAAATGAGCACGCTGGATTGAACCACACTTTTTATTTTCTTTTTCATCTTCTCCATTTTTGGCCTGCATATTGAACAAACATATTAATGGAATCAAGAGTTCCAACAAACACTTCTTTCAACTCTTTATCACACTACAAGGACATGTTGTCCAAATCTTCTTTGTTGTTTACAATATCCTCACATCTTGCATTCCTATGATGGACTCCCAAAGGATTATTTTCAACATCCTTAATGGTTGTCCTCTCCTTATTCTTCTTTCTTTTTTTTTGCTTCTTCACATGGATTGTCTTCAACCACACTCTCCTTATATGCATTGACCTTTACATTAATTGCCTCTATTTTTTTCTTCATGGAAACCTACAACTCCTCATGGTTTCCTTATTCATTCACCTCTATTTTTTCCTTTATGGAAACATGTAGTTTTTCTTGGTTGTCCTCGACCCTTCTTCCTCCAAAAAAGAAAAGACAAATGGGTTTCCTTCATTCACCAAGGAAGATTATGCATCTTCCCATTTATGATATACCATAAACTCCTTCTCATCATCTAGTAATGGGTATCCCTTTTTTGGTGAACAATTTAACACCTCTATATCCTCTTCCATGAGGATTTATTCCGTTATAGGCTTCTCATAGCTCTCCTTCTCTTTGTTGAATCAAATTTGAATTTCTCACATGGAAACCTTACCATCTTGTTGTCTTTCAATATAACCTACTTCTCTACATACACATCCTCATCTTTGTTACTTATCAAAGTAGACTTGAATTATTCACATGGAAACTTTTTTCTCATTTTTCCTTTCATGACAATCTTATTCTGCTTTTATTCTCTTTCAAGCCTCAACACATGAGGTTTCTTCATCCTCTCTTTATGTAATTTGGGGTACATAAAATAACCTAACAACTTGGAAACCATACGTTCCTAGTAACTCACCTTATTATTACCTTTAACCTATTTCTTATCTTGGAAATATACTCCATACACAACTACAACTCCACATAACTTCTTGTATGCAATCTTTACCCTCATGTGGTCTTTAACATTCTCCTCTTTGAAATGAACTTCTATCTCCTTTATCCACTCCATGAAATTTTATGTGATCTCTTTAATACATTAAAAAATCATATTACTAGTGGGCTTACCTCTCTCATTTACCATGGCCTTTATTGCTCTCTTTCTTTTATTAGAACCTTTTCCTTTGCTTGTTTGGACTCTCTTGATGTAGAACATCACAAGGTATCATAAGTTGTAAATGTGTTTAAGTGTTAATTATAGGAATTTTTTGTTTTATATGGGTATGAGGGGTCTTATAGGGTCCCCTAGGATGTTTTATAGTCCTTATTAGTCTTTGGTTGGTGTGTTTTTGGTCCTTTTGGGGTTTCCCACCAAAAAGGTAAAATTTGATTTAAAATTAAGCTTTGTGTGGAAGTTTGAGATTTTGTGTTTAATACAAATGTTGATAAAGTTGGTGAAAGGTCATATAATATCCTAGGAGTGTGTGTAAGAGGTACTTCAACTTATAACTCATAAAGAGATAAATGTGATCCAAAAAACTTTGCATGTAACTGCCACTTGCATGGAATTGGCAAGAATAAAGAGTTAATTTGCATTTTAGGGGAGAAGTAAAATGTTGATAATGCATGTAGAAGAGTAATATAGGTTGGAAGAAAGGATAAATTAAAGGAGAGAGGTAGATAACCTCAATAAAGACAAAATATTATCAAGATTGGAGAGAACTCTGCCATTATCACAAATTATATGTGTGAATGTTCTATAGGTAATGACAATATTGAATAAAGACCGTTCTAAATAGATTTTTGGTAAACTCCTAAAGATTATTAGTATGTTTCAATATTATACTATTATTTTATCTAAACACATAAAAATATTGATACTAACCTACGTGATAAGGTGATAATTACAAGCTTTGATTATAAACCTCAAGAAACCTTGTCTTACACAATCAAGGAGAAAGGGATATGTGAAGTCCTTTTTGAGTTTAATTTAATTGATTATATATGGGAGTGTTGTATAGAGGCACTAATTGATGAATACAACCTTGTCACTTGCGCACTCACTCGGAGTTCCCTTTGACAATTTGACTTCATCATGCTTTATTAGATCATCTACATATGATGAAGTACAAGCCTTTGATCTTGATAAACTTTAAACTCTTTAAGGGCCTTTTAAATATAAATGGATACTTTATGAAGCTTGAAATTGATGCTTGTGCGAATGTTCTACTTTGCAGGTCCAAACTTAAATCTTCATAACTTGAGCTAGAGAGTTCGCATGGGCATGAAATTTGCAAAGTGTGTTCATGGGATAGAGAGATACAATTTCATGTGATCCATTGGTTCATGGGGTCTTCCTATGTGAAGATAAAAATTACAAAAGTGAGCTAGTCTATTTATTTTTGGATGATGTCCCGATGATAGTCTGCTTCCATTGAGCTCATGTCAAGAACTGTATGCTTCATCTTTAAAGCTTGAACGATCTCCTAAAGGTTGTGCAAACATGTTCATTGATCCTTGAAAAATTTGGACACCATGAAGACCTTCCACTTCCATACATGACCCTAAAATGGCATCTCAGATATGAAATAACACAAATACTAGACTAGGCAATGACCAAAACTAGAATGGCATATGATATATAAGTTTACTGGGGGTATTTATATAATCTCAAAACACTATAAGTTTACTGGGGGTATTTATATAACATTATATCAGACCCCCATATAAGTTTTTGAGATTATAACATCCCCTCTTTACAAAAACACATTGGGTCATAACATTTACTGGGGATGGCATATGATATATAAGTTTACTAGGGGTATTTTGAGATTATATAAATACCCCCAGTAAACTTATATATCATATGCCATTGATGAATTCATCTGACGTCATTTCATATGCCATTCTAGTTTTGGTCATTGCCTAGTCTAGTATTTGTGTTATTTCATATCTTATATGCCATTTTAGGGTCATGTATGGAAGTGGAAGGTCTTCATGGTGTCCAAAATGTTCAAGGATAAATGAACATGTTTGCACAACCTTTAGGAGATCGTTCAAGCTTTAAAGATCAAGCATACAGTTCTTTACATGAGCTCAATGGAAGCAGACTATCATCGGGACATCATCCAAAAATAAATAGACTGGCTCACTTGTGTAATTTTTAGCTTCACATAAGAAGACCCCATGAACCAATGGATCTCATGAAATTGTATCTCTCTATCCCATGAACACATTCTGCAAATTTCATGCCCATGCGAGCTCTCTAGCTCAAAATATGAAGATTTAAATTTGGACCTGCAAAGTAGAACATTTGCACAAGCATCAATTTCAAGCTTCATAAAGTAGCCATTTATATTTAAAAGGCCCTTAAAGAGTTTAAAGTTTATCAAGATCAAAGGCTTGCACTTCATCATATGTAGATGATCTAATAGAGCATGATGAAGTCAAATTGTCAAAGGGAACTCCGAGTGAGTGTGCAAGTGACAAGTGTCACATTCACAGAGCTTGTCAAACAAAGACCTAATGAGCATAAGCTAGTCAGAGTTAATGATAGAGCTTGTCATAATATATAATGAATCATGCTCAATCATGCTAAGGAGATCTAACAGTGGGAATGAACTCAAATGCTATAAATTGCTTGAGGTTTATCGACATAGTGATGAGTTAGAGACCACACAAGTTTAGGAAGATCAACAGAGTGAAAGTGATCCAGAGATATAGGAAGCAACAAGATTAAGTCAAAGTGTCAAATTTGAATGACCAAGTCAAGGTAAATAATGTGCATCTTTGGAGATCTAATGGCATGTGAGAGCTAGGATCTAGAAATCCAACAACGTGAAGGAGGTAAAAAAGTTAAGATCTGAAGTGAGGATCTGCAAAATCAATAAGAACAAATGTGATTGATCTAAGTCAGGTTTGATGGATAAATGTTGAACTAAAGGGTCAATTTTTACCAGAGCAAGCAAATATCACATACATAGTTTAGAAAGGAATGAACAACGTGGTAAGGGAATACCACATGAACAAATATGTAAGATTGAGGATCCTGTAGTGAAGCAAACTCCTTGAACTCATATGCCACCATGAAAGCCCAGTTGAGGTCTGAGATTACCAGTAACTACCAAATATAAAGAACAAAGTCCAAGAAATCAATAAATGATTATAAATGGTGAACACAAGTGTCTAAAAGATAGCTAGTAGTTAGGAGAGTATATTATAGCTATCATAGCATGTTTCAACCCCCTCACAAAATAACCAAGTCCAAGCACAAAACCTCTAAGGCATATGCAACATCTAGACTCCTATTAGCTGGTTCATCTAGATGAAGGTTACTAGCCAATATTTTCCTCAGTTACCTACTCAGGATCTTCTAGCCATCACTTGGAGCACTCAGTTTTTCAATTACCACATTATGGTATGACAATAATCATTTATACTCTAAGTCCAAGACCCTTGTTCCATGTAACTTATCCTACATCACATGCATGTGTGCTATAGGCATCATCAGTGCCTAACCACCAGTGATCTCCCAATCATTTCATAAAGGGTCCACTTCACGCTAGTTCCAATTGTTAAACCAATCATTGCACTGTTAAATCATTCCCATGCAAATATTTGCAGGCCAACACACATGTGACTTTCCAAGCATCACATCCGGCACGCCATTATTAAAAGGTATGTCATATCTTTCATCATTAAAAATGTCATTCATTATTCTAATCTTGACATATAGTATTAATAAAGCATATTTAATTATGGATTTAATCATTCACTAAAAAGTCAGTCACCTCACCACTACACCCGCACTATTCCTCATAATGACTAATCTCATCCTATACTTCTTACTCTGTCCATGTCACCTGAGGACATGTGATAGTTCAAGTGGGGGGAGACGTTATGGGTTAAACCTCATGCACCATAAGAACCCTATAACCTCACACTCACCATTTGTGAACCAAACCCTGCAACCTACAAACCCCATATTTTGCCATTTTAGACCCAAAACCTGCTGCAAGTATATTTCCATTATTCCAAAGAGTGTGCAATTGACTATTGATTGAAGGAATTGATAGAGAAGCTAAAATGGCAGGGTCATTTGTGTGAAGAGATCCCTTTGACCACATGGACTTATAGGGAGACCAAGCCACTTGGGATGTCTTCCACGTAGTTGGTTGGACTACCTATTTTGAACGGTTATAACATTTATTAGAACCTCTTGTTAGGGCATTTGTAAGTTCTTTTGATGGAAACCAAGCCACTGTATGTGGCATCACATTTATAGTTACTGAGACTTTGGTGAGCCAAGCAACTCAGCTACCAAGCATGGGGAAAAATTGGCAAGATAGACCCAATGGGCAAGAGGCTAGGCAATAGTTCAGCCAAGAAGATGAAAGATTGGTATTAAAGAATGGAGGTGTGTAAAGACTTAGGCTACCTGTAGAATGGAGAGAAATAGTAGCATATATTATCAGGTACATAACCTGTGAGGGAAGTTATTCCCTATTTTACACTCTCTAATTCAAAATTTTAAATCATTTAAGACAATACAATCACTAATGTTCCCAATTTCTTATGGAATATCTTGAAAAGAATATCCAAAGAATATCAGAAAGGCACTAAAACAACCCTATCTCACCACTGCCTTATGTGGCTCATAATTAAACAAGGAATAGCTTCTATCAGACTTGACCTCACCTGGGAGCAATTTTTAAATGTATAAAATATTACACCCTAGGAAGAAGAGGGCACTAACGAGAGGGAATCTCCTGAGGAGCAGCCCCAACGAACCATTTAGGAAGATGTTGCAGGCACTAGTGCTGCTAGTTAGCCTGTAGCCACTGAATGTCCATTTAGGATTGCTACAGGAAAGAAGAAGAGGAGAATATTGGTCTTATCCCCTTTTAACTCAGAGGAGGAAAGCCCACAACAACATGGCCCTTCTCCCATTATGTCCTCACCTCATGTTGATTCCTCCACACTGTCTCCTGCTGGATAAGAAGAAGTTCCCCTATCAACTGATGCACAAGAAGAACAAATTCCATTAATCACCCCTCTTGCAAAGAAAATGAAATCTAAAGGGAAGAAACCCATGATGTGAAAAAGAAGGAGACCTCCTTTTAGGAGATCTCAAAGGATGAAGAAACAAAGGACCTCTTTAACCTACTTAACCATAGATATCAGTGATGATGAAGAACCAAGAAAAGAGCCTAGGCTTAAGAAAACCCCTGATGGATTTGAAATAGAAGAATGGTCTATTGATGAAGGATCTGCTAAAGCAGAAGAAGAAAGGTCACCTCTTCCATCCAGACTCACTAAGGAGGACATTGATCTCCTTAGAAAAATTGGATACATAAAGGAGGATTTGAGAAAGGTTATGGAAAAAGGAGAAGAAGAATTGATTGAAGAAGAGGTTATTGGAAAAAGGAAGAGAACAAGCAAAATTTTCTCATGATCAGGAGTTCCAAACATTAGAACAAGCTATAGAGGAAATATGTAGACTCAAAAATGAGATAACAAAACTAAAATGAAAATGAGGCATTGAAACACTTCTGAGAGTAATAGAGTTTGTATACCCCTCTAAGGACAAAAAGAAGATAGTGGAGGAACTTGCAACTGCATTCATAGAGGAATTTACAACATCCTCATCCACCTTGGTCATAGAAGCCCTTGAAATAGAGGATGCTCTATCTTTGGTACCCTTCTATCAAAGATTTCCTCCTTCTTTACTGACTACACCAACACCTACTGCAAAATAAGTCATTGATGTGGATTTGTCAGCCACTACTCTAGTAGAGACTAATGATATTTTGATTTTTTGGAAGGAAAAATTCAATAGTAATGAAGCTTATCATAAAGAATTGGTGCAAAGATTCAAGGGTTATGTTGAATCAAAAGAATAACATGATGAATTATAAGAAAAATTGGAATTTACTGAAATTAGGATCAATTATTTGAAGGAAAAGATTGGCAAATTGCATGAAACTACTGAAATGCTAATGGAGTGCAAACCAACTTCTAGGGTATATGCCGTGTGTTAGGATGTGGAGCTAAAAGATTCACTGATGCAGACATGGAGGAGGTTGTAAAGAGGTTGCTGAGTTACAGAGCAACCGACGTCGATTTGATCAACCGACATCGATCTTATACAGTGCAGAGCAAATCGACATCGGTCAGAGATCGGCTGACGTCGATCATCTCCAGCCAGATAGGGACCGACGTCGGTCACCTGTGTGGTTCTAGAACTATCGGTTGCACGAACTGGTTGTTTGCATGTTGAAGGCTAATTTTAGCCTTGGAGCTGCGGATCTAATTATTGTAATTAGATGTCTAATTATTGTTTGCATGAAATCTATATAATAGACTCATGGGTTGTATTGTAATTTGTTCTAGTTTGAGTTGAGCTTGGTTAGCTCCTTCTGAGAGTGAAGAGAGCAAGGGTAGCTCATCCTAGTTCCACAGGGGTGCCGAGTGTGTATGATCAAGTTAGTCTGTAGGTGTGCAAGATCAGGGAGAAGATCCACTGGGGTACTGGTTGAAGAATCAGAAGGACTTGGTGAGGCAAGGACAAGGGTTCTTCAGGGTGTAGAGAGATCTACATGGTAAGTAAGATCATTGATTTGTAGGTGTGTGTGGGTGTGAGGTCAAAGGTGATCTGCGGGGCAATAGGATCAAAGGTGACAGCAACACAATAGGTAGCAAGATCAGGGGAGGTCTACTTGGAGTATGTTGAGTACTTAGAGTGCGTGGAGCACTTGTAGAGTGCATGGAGCACTTGTGTACTAGCAGTAGTGATACTGATTGGTTTTACTGGCAGTAGTGATACTGACTGGTTGGAGGTGAACAACAACTCTGTGCTTGAGTTGTTGTTGGGACCGTAAGAGAGAGAGTGAGCTCTTGAAGAGATTTATTGTTTATGCCCTAGAGGTGTGGGAGCCCTAGAGGTGTGTAAAGAAGAAGACTGTGGCAATCTTCTTTATTATGTTTCCTTCTGGAAGAGTGTTAATACAATTGGGTATTGTCTCTCATATTCTGTGTTATTTTTGAATCTTAGTTACTTGTTACTTTTGGTTAAATTCTGCATGTTAATTTGCTTGTACATGGTAATCATTGGTGCTTCCGAGTCCTAACAATTGGTATCAGAGCATGTTTGTTATTCTAGATTTCTGACAAGAACTGTTAGGACTCAAAAGCACCATTGATTACCTTTGTATAAGCAACTAAACACGAAATTTAACCAGAATGCACAAGTAACTAGAATTTAGAAATAACACAGAATATGAGAGACAATACCCAATTGTATTAATACTCTTCTAAAAGGAAATACAACAAAGAAGATGCCACAGTCTTCTTCCTTACACACCTCTAGGGCTCCCACACCTCTAGGGCATAAATAGTAAATCTCTTCAAGAGCTCACTCTCTCTCTTACGATCCCAACACACAACTCAAACACAGAGTTGGTGTTCACCTCCAACCAGTCAGTATCACTACTGCCAGTACCACCAGTCAGTATCACTACTGCCAGTACACAATGCTCCATGCACTCAATAAGTGTTCCACACACTCCAAGTACTCAACATACTCCAAGTAGATATCTCTTGATCTTGCTACCTATTGTGTTGCTATCACCTTTGATCTTGCTACCCTGCAGACCTCCTTTGACCTCGCACACACACACCTGCATATCAATGATCTTACTTACCATGTAGATCTCTCTACACCTTAAGAACCCTTGTCCTTGCCTCACCAAGTCCTTATGATTCTCCAAACCAGTACCTCAGTGGATCTTCTACCAGATCTTACTATCTCACAGATCTCCTTGATCATACACACTCGGCACCCGTATGGAACTAGGAGGAGCTACCCTTGCTCTCTTCACTCTCAGAAGGAGCTAACCAAGCTCAACTCAAACTAGAACAAATTACAATACAACCCATGAGTCTCTTAAATAGATCTCATGCAAACAATAATTAGACATCCAATTATAATAATTAGATCCGCAGTTCCAAGGCTAAAATTAGCCTTCTTCATGCAAACAACCAGTTCGTTAACAAATTGTCCGTAACACTCATAGTTTTGAACCACATAGGCGACTGACATCAGTCCCTGTCTACCTGGTTCATAGCTTGATACCACTAATAGTTGGTATCAGAGCTAAAGTTGTAAGGAGCAGGTTTGTGTTTGATTACAGGTCACTCTCAGGGGTTTTTGATTGAGTGGGAGTATAGTAATGGCAGAAGGAAGTACACTAAGAATGGAGGAATTGAAAAGCATGAATGGTCAATTACGGTGTTATGGAAAGAAAGAGCAGGTAAAGAAATATTGTTGGTTGGTAGAAGATCAACGTGAAGGAATTGAAGAAGTAGATGTTGCAGGTGTTGTTGCACAGGATGCTCTGGGATGTTCCTTGGATAAAGTAGAATCTTGGTTTATAAATTATGTTGCCTCTTTCCATGTAGCCCTAAATAGAGGGGTTGGTGAGCCTTGTCAAAGTATTGGCAAAGGGGAAGTGTTGTTGAAATTGTAGGTGGCCAACACATGGGTGTTGAAGAAGGTCATGCAGGTCCCAGTCTTGAAGATGCAACTAATTTCTTCAAGAAAGTTAGGTGATGAGAGATGCACAAGAAGTCTCACAGTGGATGCACTTGAATTAGTAGGTGGTGAGAAAGCAGGTACTCTTTATCTACTTGCTTGAATTACTGATTCTTCTTTTGTTGCAAGGACGTGGCTTTGTAGGCTTGGTCACATGAGCAAGAAGGAGATGCATGTTCTTAAGCAGAAGTCAGATGTGTTTGACAGACTTAAGAACTGGAAAGCCTTGGTGTTTATGGAGGAGATGATGGATAGAGATCAGCAGATGGGACTGAGTAACTCTGAGCAGGGCAGTTTGGACAAGGTTTTGATCCAAAGAGAGCTTGTGGGTAAAAAGTCATCACTCACAAGATAACACATGTACCAGCATCAGTTAGGGAAAACCAACATCGAACAGATAGGCACCGACATCGATCATGTGCAGATAGGCAAAGTCGGTGGTGTCGGACAGGTGGAGACCGACGTCGGTAGGATAATTGGCGTCGACAACTTGGACAGTCGCATGGAACTGACGTCGATCAGATGCAGACTGTGTGGTGACTGAGGTCGGTCACTGGAACGGATTTTGGGCGGACAACAAGCTGTCAAGGAGTCTCAAATGCCCATGTGGAGGACTGAAAGGGTAAGCCTCAAATTCATTGTTCCTCTTCTTTATACTAGTTGCTCATTGCAGAGCAAGAAGGATCTAGGAAATAGTGGGAGCATGACATGAATAGGATGGAGAACCAAATAGGAGATTTGGTAGGGTTGCCAGCTGGTATGAAAGCACTGAGAGATGAATGGATTCCTTGGTTAAATAATAGAGAGAATGGATACGTGAGATGGAAGGCCAAGGCATATGGTCTTGAGGAAGCTCCAGGACAGTGGTACGGGTTTGACAGGTGGATGACAAAGCATGGCTTTAGTCAATGTCATTGTAACTACTGTGGGTTTTTTACCAGGTGGGTGATGATTGCAACATCATCCTGTTACTGTATGTTGTGTGTTTGCTTGATGCAAGGTTACACATACAGGGTTTTTTCCGAGCTAAGGGTAAAGTTAGTTCAGAGGTGTGTCATGAAGAATTTGGAGGAGCAAAATTCTTTGGCATAAGTGTGTTCTAGAGACATGGAAGGTCACAAGTTGATTTTGTCTCTGGATGATTGTGTGAAATCGGTCAGCACGCCGAGGGTTGGACAGTTCTATGAACAGTGTCTTGATTCACATGATGAGGTTGAGTACATGTGTACTCCCTGAGTTTGCCCAAGTAGTGGGTGCTGTCAAAAAGTTTGGAGCTGATCTAGGAAAGAAGCACTAGAAGGCAGTTCAGTGGATTCTCAAGTATCTGAGAGGGACCAGTAGCAGGGATTCATGCTATGCAGGGTCAAGTACTTTGGATGTGGCAGGTTACTTGGATGACAGGAGGTGCACCACAGGTTGTGTGGTGGTTGGTCCTCAGGATTGATCTTGAAGAGGGATACAAGTCAGGAAATAGATTAGATGGTGTACATGTACAGGTACAGTGCAGTTGTTTATCTCCAAGTGGGAGATTGTTAGGTTGTGGAGCTATAAGCTTCAATGATGCAGACATGGAAGAGGTTGTAGAGAGGTTTCTGAGTTTCAAAGCAACTGATGTTGGTCTGATCAACCGACGTTGGTCATATATAGTGCAGAGCAAACTGACATCGGTCAAAGATCGATCGACGTCGGTCATTTCCAGCCAGACAGGAACTGACGTCAGTCACTTGTGTGGTTCTAGAAATGTCAGTTGCACAAACAGTTTGTTAACAAACTAATTTTTTGCATGTTGAAGGCTAATTTTAGCCTTGGAGCTGCAAATCTAATTATTGTAATTAGATGTCTAATTATTTTTTGCATGAGATCTATATAATAGACTCATGGGCTGTATTGTAATTTGTTCTAGTTTGAGTTTAGCTTGGTTAGCTCCTTTTGAGAGTGAAGAGAGCAAGGGTAGCTCTTCCTAGTTCCACAGGGGTGCCGAGTGTGTATGATCAGGTTGGTCTGTAGGTGTGCAATATCAGGGAGAAGATCCACTGGGGTACTGGTTGAAGAATCATAAGGACTTAGTGAGGCAAGGACAAGGGTTCTTCAGGGTGTAGAGAGATCTACATGGTAAGTAAGATCATTGATTTGCAGGTGTGTGTGGGTGTGAGGTCAAAGGTGATTTGCGAGGTAGCAGGATCAAAGGTGACAACAACACAATAAGTAGCAAGATCAGGGGAGATCTACTTGGAGTACGTTGAGTACATGGAGTGCGTGGAGTACTTGTGTACTGGCAGTAGTGATACTGACTGGTGGTACTGGCAGTAGTGATACTGACTGGTTAGAGGTGAACAACAACTCTGTGCTTGAGTTGTTGTTGGGACCATAAGAGAGAGAGTGAGCTCTTGAAGAGATTTACTGTTTATGCCCTAGAGGTGTGGGAGCCCTAGAGGTGTGTAAGGAAGAAGACTGTGGCAATCTTCTTTGTTGTATTTCCTTCTGGAAGAGTGTTAATACAATTGGGTATTGTCTCTCATATTCTGTGTTATTTTTGAATCCTAGTTACTTGTTACTTCTGGTTAAATTTTGCATGTTAAGTTGCTTGTACATGGTAATCATTGGTGCTTTCGGGTCCTAACACTGTGTACCTAGAAGAAAAATGGTTGAAATTCAGGCATGATAGGAGTTATAATTATCAATCTTATATAGTCTGTGACCCAAAATCTTTCTTTGAAGAGTATAAACATGTCGATCCTAATCTTCAAGCCCAGCTAAGTGAATTCTACATTCACCAATATGTTGTTACTAGTGATACAAAATGGAATCCCAACATCTATTTGGGGGATATTCTATTAAATGCCTTCTCTTCATATGTTTTAAATTAAATTAGAAGAGGAAAACAAATGGAAGGATATCAAGCAAAATAAAAAGAAGATGCCCTGATGATTAGAAGTGGAGTAAGGGATTTAGATGCTGTGATAGATGAATGGATCTCCTTTATGAATAAAGACACTCGTTGGGAATGGGTTGTCAGAAAGTAGGCAGAAGTCCAAAACCATTATTTGGGTCTTATGGAAGGAGATGGCAAGCAAATTTTTGTTGCTTGTTCTCATTGATGGGTAGAGCCCTTGGATGCCTTGAAAAGAAAGGAACCATACTCCCCTCAAAACCTTAAGGAGGTCGTCCATAGGGTATATTTGTATATTGAACTTATTAGGAAGTGGAGAGTACAATGGTTGGGTTTTATGTTTTAACCCCCTATATTCTAGTTCCCAATTCCTGACTGGGAGGGAAATGTTCCAGCTGACAGGGAGAAAGAGAATAAAATATGGAGTGATATTGAGAATGCTAAAGGTTTTTACATCTTTGAAGGGGCAAGCTTCCTTGAGGCCCTAGACTTTAGAAATTTTTGTGGTTTTAGAATGCAACCAAAGCTTGCTTAGGGTCAAACAAGAGATTAAGTAGGGGGTGTGATGAGGCCACCAATTGCTTATTGTTATAGCCTCATCCATGCTTAGTCTATATCTTTTTCCATGTAAATCTCATAACTACCCGTCACTAATGCAAATGATTGAATGAAGTTATGATTTTGTATGTTTATTAATATGTGTGTGTGTGTGTGTGTGTGTGTGTGTGTGTGTGTGTTATGTTATGAATTATTGATGCTTTTCCTTGATTGAATTATATTAGTGTGAATTTATCTAACAAGCATTTAAAGGGTCATGTAAAGCTACAGATTCTTGCTAAAGCCATAGCTTCGACAAGTTGCCATAGTAACTATGGGCTTCACATACAGGTTACCTGTAGTCACTACAGAGTGCCCACAACAAATGTAGGATTCACCTATAGGTTGCCTGTAGTCACTACATAACACCCACAATAATTATAAGATCCACCTACAGGTTACCTACAACCATTATAGAATGCTCACAGTAACTAAAGGTTTCACCTACAGGTTGCCTATAGGTAAAGAAAAGTGCATGTAGCCACTATGTAAAGTAGAGTTATTATTGAGGAGAATTTGTAGACACATCCAGTTGTCTTAAGAAACCAAATGAACAATTGGGAAGAGTCATAATTATTGTACATATTCCTTATATGCAAGGAGAGATTGGATGTGCTGCTAAAGATGGTAAAGACAAGGATACTGAGAAAAGACAAAAATAAATAAAACAACAAAATAGTATACCTTGTTTCTAACCCAGTCAAACTTGAAACAAGTGTTCTTTGATTACTAACTACTTGAAGGTTGACTGGGTAGTTTCTAAGTATTTGTATTCTTTCCTAGTTTGGTGTTTTTGGTTAAGAGTTAATAAACTGCCTGTTGTATTTAAAGGTAGAACTTAGATCAGATTAGGAGTTAGATAATTTTGAGGAAATAATAGCAAATCTTTTTACTATATCCTTTTTATCCATAATTGAGTAATGAGAAAATTGAATTTATAAGAAGTTTGTGAATTCTGTCAAAAAAGGATTGGAGCTCAGTTCTGAATGAGGAAGGACCCCCTCAGAATGAGTTACTGTGAAGATCCCGACCCTCTTTAATTTTTAGTGTGTTGTGTAAGTTGATTTTATTGTTTAGTTTGAATATATAAGTGTGATGCATGTGTGATACATAAGTGTGGAATAGTTCTATAATTTTGTCACAATAATTTCATAATATATCTATCTGGTAAATTTAGCATAAATTTATTGTACTACAACTAGAAAAGCAAGTTGATTTCTGAATCAATCATGCATATATAGTGCTAACACTCTTGAAAAGCTTACACACCCAGGGTTGATAATTAATGTTTAATCAGACTAGTGAATTTGGTAATCATTAAGTAATTAGTCTGTAGAATAGTGCTTATGTGTCGACTCTCCTAGTTCAATTTCAAATGCTTGAAGGATGGTCCATGATGGAAACAGTTTCACAAAGGTTTGTGGAAGAGTCATTGCACTATTTTGGAAGCAATTTATCATGGTTTATGTGGACATTTGGCTTGGAAGGCATTCATTATCTTTTTCACACTCATTTGTATTTGCAACATAACTGGTTCTCATGCATGGACATGTGTTCTAGTGACCCTTAAACTTGTTTCTTTTCTTCTCTCTTAGAAGTTATATAAGTAGCTACCATTTTAGATTTGTAATAGATCACATCTATTTATGATGAAGCCCTACTGGATTGATGTCATATTTTGCCTTTGAATATTAATGCAAGTTTGTTTCTGAGCTCTTAAACAAATTTTTAAGTGTGTAAGTGATCTATAGTGATCAAAAGTGATAATATTCTATCCTTATTTCCTTTATCCTTTCATATCTGAGCAAGAGTTATTAGTCGAATAGGTCATATAGAGTGCAATCAAATGTGTCAAACTCTTTTAAGTGTATAGTTGTCCTTAGAATGTGCAACCTACCTTCTGGTTCATTTGCCTTTTATTTATCTCTCCTTTATATTGAAATACTCTTGTTTGAAACTTTTAGGACTTTGAGACTAGTTTGTATGCCTTATTCCACAGTGCTTAAAATATGATGGTCATGTGGAGATAATCTTGGTGCATCACCTCTACAGACTAGGTTTGATTTAGGTTGTTTTAAACTCTTTTCTCAACAAGTAAATACTAGTTTAGGTGATAAGATTTGCAAAGATATATTTAGGGAGTTAGCCCTTTAAATCTAGAGGCTCATTTTCACAAGAAGTACACCCAAATACCTGGACATGTTCCCATGTTTCCCAAATTTGGAAGAGGCTTGAACACCCTCTTTTAAGGTGCAAGATTTGGTGACAACAGTAACCATGCTAAATCAAAAAACAACTGAAATAAATCGCACAAACACATAAGCACTCTATTTTTAGTTGATGCAAGATTTTATGAACCCTTGGATGCTCTTGCATCACACTTAGAAGTAGCCCTCCTACAGAAATTATGGAAAACTAGCTAGGAAAGAGGACAACATATCAACAAATGTCTAGGTTCTTGATGGTGGTAAATTTTAGCATTGAGGAGTTGCTCAAATGGACATCTTGTTCTTTCACTAAGTTTCAACACATAGGCATGATAGTTATGCTTGCTATTTGATGTAGATTTCATCTTCATCTCATTGGGAAACTAAACAAAGTTATACACTAGACGAGATAGGTTCTTGGCACATTTTTTGGATCCAAATATTAGTCATGTGATCTTTCTACCCGTTAAGGCTTTTAAGAAAGTAAAATATATTATCTTTACACCTCCTCTACTCTAATACATTTTTTATTTTTTTCAATCCTTGGTTGTTCACTTTTTTTATTTGGTATTATTGACCATAACTTTGTAATTTTATTTTGGGTTATGTTTGTTTAGTTGTATTTAGGACTATTGATCATCAACTTGCAATTTTGCATCTCACTCTTTTTATTTAGTGGTTCCACCACCTTTTCTTTCATGTAGATGTGTTTTCTAAATTACAGGTGAGAGCCCAAATATAATCTCTTGTTTAACCAATCAATAAAAAAATCCATTGCATGCTCTTAGATCCAATAACCCTAGCCTCTTTGTGCTTGACCTTAGGTTGATTTTTTCTATTTTTTAAAAAAACCCAAGTGTGCTTGTAATGACTCACACTTTATATGTTCTTTTACATAATGTTATGAATTATTTTATGAGTGACACATCGTTCAAAATGATGTTTAAGATAGTTATTTTTATGATATTGTGTATGATGATTATGATGGTGAGGATAACATTGATGATAGTTTAAAATATACATTACCATAATAGGTTCAGGTGAATATACAAATGACATGGGTGTATTTGGTGTTGGCTCTTTTTACATAAGCCCCATGATTATAGAAGGTCAAATTTTAACAAGAAAGAAACAATTAATTAGGGGAAAAGAGTCAGCCTTAGAAAAATAAAGCTATATAAATTTGAATTTAACCTTAATTATGCACATCAATTTGTTTCTCTTCAACTAATTAATTCCTTTTTAGAACATTATAAAACCCTGACATAAACTACAAGGGATGATATTGATTTAAATTCATGATATCATGTCGAGACCAATGCTCATTCTTTGAATGCTAATGATGATAATATTTTGAATTTTGGGACTGCTCAATTTGATTATTAGAATGAAAATGATGAAATTTTGATCAAGAATCTTACTTAGAAGAAGAAGATAGGGTTGAGAATATTGAAAACCTTTAAAAATATCCTACATATAAACCTGACGAAATATCTAGAATTATAAATGTACTAAAATAATTTGCATGTAAAAATTTACCTTCTAATTGAGTCATTTTCCAAATTCCTTCTAATCCTACTAAAGTTTCTTTTGCTTCTAGTGTTGCTTATATTGTTCCAAAGAAATCTCGAAATGTTATTGCTTCTCACATAATTCTTATTTTTCAACACCTTTATATTTATTTTTAAAATATTCCAATTTCCCAACATGATTCTATTCCTTTCCATGTTTATTCTTTCTATAAACAACCCTTTGCTTATCACATTCCTATATTTTCTCCACATATTGCTAATCCTTCCATTTTGAAAATTTCTTCTATTCCAAGTTATTCTATTTTTACTTTGATTCCAAATCTTGAAATGACTAATATGATGCATGCATTGCATGACTTTTAAGGATAGTTTCATAAACCCCTTGTCTTATAAAGTGCTTGCATATTCCTTTTCAATAGGGTTTGTGACTCCCAAATTTGAATTGTCTAATGGAGAGGGAAATCATTCTCATCACATTACAACCTTTCATGCTTTTTATTTAGACTTGTCTCAAGATTATAAATTATTAAATAAGTTATTTATAAGTAGCTTCAAGTAGTAAGCACTTGATTAGTTATATGTTTTACCATGTGGATATATTCCTACTTTATATCCCTAATTGATGATTTATTAGCTCATTTTCATATTAATACTAGTCAGAAGATTACATTTGTGGAATTAACTTAAATTATACAAAAATTCAATAATCACATTAGAGATTATGTCCTTAGGTTTAAGATTATGATTACCAGGATGTGTTATGAGCCACCTGATAATGAGATTCAAGGCCTATTTGTTGATATTTTACTTTCAGTTGTTAAAGAAAAGGTCATGTTTACTTCTTATATTTATTTTTACTATCTTTATCTTATTTTTAGTGAATTTTAAATCAAGCACTTAGATGCAAATATCCTTAATTATTGTATGTGTAGTATGAAGAAATTAGTTTTACATCAAAATGCAGTACATGTACACATGTAATATCCAACTAGATCTAGCCATATTTACTCTAAAAACAACAAAATAAGATCTAATTATTGTAAATAATACTATTTAATATGTAATAAATGCATATAGAGGTTCCTAAAATAGTATTTGAAATTATCCAAAATTTGGGTATAATTAGTATAAATAAACAATAGAAAATAGTTCTATAAGGTGAGATGAACAAAAGCCAAAAACTCAAGTCAAATAAATAATTTTTTTTGAAAGTCACACTCTCGCTAGTCAGAAAAAAGGCTATCCCTGAAAATATGGTTCTTATGAATTTTTGAAATATGATCTCATGATCATGTACACCTACTCTAGGGATATAAATACCTCGCTCGTTTTTCCTAAAATATATGCAAATATCTGTGGAATCGATATCCTTCTTTATAACCCTAACAAATCATCACAAACCAATAAAAATGGGGGAATCATTGAGGCCTATTTCATTCCTTCATTATTATCATGCCTTTGGTATAGATATATTTTTTAATTAACACTCAATGTACTTCAACAAACAATTTATAGATGATGCAAAGCCTGGTCCTATGTGACTTTTTGTGCTAGTATGAAAAAGTGACACAATGCAATTACAACATCAAATATTGAATCAAAATGTGATCTACATGTTGATATTATACTCTAATAGATATCTTAAATTATTTTTTTAATATTTATTTCAAAATTCACTTATTAGTTTTTACATGTCTCATTCACTTCATGCCATATGTGTCTTATATGCAATAATGCACCTATGTATTTACAAACTTCTCAAATTTAAATCAGGACCAAATTGGCACATGAACTAACACAAAATAGGTAGGAAAGGATAAAAATGGGGAGAACAAGGCATGGGGGACTAAAAACAAGGGTCATAAGTGCCCACACTATAATCTTTAGTCACTCAAATTTGGTGCTAAATACTTGATAATGTTAATTTTGGCTCAATCTTACTTTAATTGTCTTAAGTACTTAATTTGGACCTATTTCATTATCTCACTCTATCCTAAGGACTTTTATGAACCTATCCCTTTCTAATTTTATATTTATGCATTTAAACATGTTCCTAATTGGTAAACCCTCTCTAAGCATCTATACGAACATACCATATCTTAAATTTCACACATTACATTTTAGGAAAAAAATAACTAGTATGGGTTAACAGTGGTAGTTGGTCTTGACCCCTATGCGTCGTGTTGGCATGATTATTCACCAAATATCATCAACATAATATCAACATAGAATCTCCAACTCTACTTCAATAGCAGAGTACATCTCTAGGCTGATGGGATAGAGGCTTCTACCGACCTTTGTCACATAGTATGGATTGGATCCTTGCGGTAACACAAGATGACCTGCATGAAGAAAAGGCATGTCTTATACATACATGACCATTGAGTTTGAAAGTTATGTAGTTGATATTTATACCATAGCATTGTAATATGATAGATATAGCATAAATATATAAACATATTGAGGTAATAGGTTGCATGATATAAAATTAATTGTAATAACTTAGAGAAGAGTGACATTAGAATAATGAGAGTGGAGGTCTAGAGTAAAGAGATCTGTAGAAACTATAAATGTTTTTATGTTATATTTATATGAATAAAGGAAGTTATATTAAAAAATATATGAGTCATGTTTACTATAAATGACCACACTTAATTCTTTTAAATTATGAATGCATACTATATTTAACTTCACATAATACCAACCTATGCACCACATTAGTTTTAACTGAAGTTTAACTTGTACCACATAAATATCTATAACCAAAGTTATAGATTTATGTCAATATTTGGTGTTGCTACATGGACTTTGGTTAACTAATGTCTAGAGGAAGGTATCCATTGGATTTTTAGAATCTAATGTTAACATAAAATGAAGAGAAGTGGGAAGAAATACTAAAAATAAAATCCACTCTAAAACCAAATGAATTGATGAGCCATTGCCTAAAGTAAAGGCATCATTTTCCAAAGCACACGAGGAAGAAATTTGGGTCACATTTGCATAAATCTTGTGGCTTTGGATATTAATATGAGATAAAAATTCAAAAAGCTTGAGAGTGTAGATTAAGAGACCCAGAAAGAGGAATGTAGAGAAGCTCAAGAGAATTGACACACCTTGGACCTGAGCTATTGATTATTTGTTTGAGACTACACTTAATTCATTCTTAATAGCTTGAGTTATTTAAGGTTGGGCATGTTTTGATTCCAAGATAGATGAGTTTATCGAAGGAGCAATAAAATTCTTATTGAGCATAGTACCACTCTTAATTTGTAAGCTATTTATGGATAGAGGATTGGTGAGAGAGTGGAAGTAATTCCTTTAGGGATTATGCATATAAGGGATGACATGAAAAAAGAAGAGGGATCCTCAAAAGATGTGACATATCAAAAGACTTGGTATAAATGGTTGGGGTAGCTTAAATAAGATGTAGGGGCTAGCAATATAAGTGTACAGTTAAGAATAAGTTAGTTAAGTGATAAGGATAAAATATTAGTAAGATAGTAAATAAAGAGAAGTTAGAAAATAAGAAAATGGTGAATGAAGAGATGAGAAAACAAATCGAGGAAGAAAGAATTAAATCATAAGCTAGGATAGAAATATAGAAAAAAAGAAAATACAAAGAAAGATAGGATGTTAAGGAGAAATGAAGCAATGGATGACACCAACCTGGCCTCTACTAATGGAGATCCCCATATTGAAAATATAGATGTTATCCCTCTAACAAAAATAGAAGCATTAACATTAATACCACTAGAAGGCAGGGAGGAAGTGAGTGAGAGAAATATAATAGAATAGTTATTGTACCACAAACCACAAAAATTTATGAATCATAGGTGGAAAGGATTGCCAAAATTAATTACATTGATAGGAACCCCCAAACTATTCAAGACCCTGGGTGTAGAAGACTAGCCAATCATGATAAACATGGCCCATAATGGATGAGTCCTAGAAAATAGTAAGGGAAGATATGAAGAAAATAAAATAGAAGATACTATCAAAATAGGATAATATAGTTTTATAGTAGAACCAAGAGAAGATATTTTAAAAATTGAAGAAGGAAGTATGGGAGAAGATAGTCAAGAAATAACAATACACAAAGTAGGAATATGGGAACAACTAGATGTTGGGAGGGACACTAACCTTAGAGAATAAAGTGAATTAGAAGTAAATATAGTAGTAATATTGGAGATATATAAGAGAGAATATGAAGAAGTTAGATTGAGGGAAGAAGACTTAATTTATGAGGATAATAGGGAAGATGATAAAATAGAGATAAAAGATTACGAAGAAGAGACTCCATGCAAAAACCCATTCAAAACCACTTGGACCAAATTCCATACCACGTGTCACTTCATAACAAACGTGAACATCCATATATTAGATAAAGAGAAGCATTTATAAGAGATGAAGTTGAAAATAGTTATCAAATTTTTAGTGAAGAGATAGAAAGAATAATAGAGTTTTTGGATAATCAGACAAAGATTTTGGGAAAAACAATCTCAAAGAGAAGTAAGTAGAGATAAATGAAGAAGCCAAAACCTAGTCAGGTAACAAAATGATAATCAAATGAGAAGATCAAGTAGTTCTTCTACAATGAACACATCTAGTAGTTTGACTATTAGTTGTGCCAACATGCAATCTCATACCCCAAAGATGATACAAAATATAGTGAAATTACCTTTGTTTAACAAAGACATAAAGGATGCTAAGGAACACTTAAGAAAAGAAAAATATGGAGGAAGAGAAAATGAAAAAGGAGGAGGATAAGAAACAAGAAGAGGAGGATAAGAAAATAAAATAAGAGGATAATGAGAAAACAAGAAGAGGATACTAAAATAAAAAGAGAGGGGAAAAGAGGAAACACAAAGAAAATGAGACAAAAGAAAACTAATTGAATAGTCCTTCTGCAGGCTCCACATTAATAGGGGATATTATCAAAATAACACTATAGATTACTCTAGGAGCAGTAGGAAATTTTTATAATAGCACAACTACTCCAATGAACCCCTAAAGAGAATAAAGGTAGAGTTGACTCGACATAAACAAATGACATCTACCATCATGATACCACCAAAGTTTCCTTCAGCCTACTACATGAGGATAGGTTACAATATCGCTATAAAAACTCATACTGATAGAAAAGGAATTAGTTGTGGAGACTCTTCTATAGAGCATGAAGGTATATTGGATGATGTAATGTGTAAATTTAGAAGAAGGTATAAAAAAATATTGATTTCCCTAACTATCGCTAGGCCATAATATGATCTTGATGTAGCATGGTTGATAGAGTAACAACTGGAGGAAACTATAGAAATTTTCTTTATCCATATCGGTCCCATAATAGATAAAATATTAATCAAAGTAGAGGCTATAACATAGTATTAGGAGGAATTATTGAGTCCACTATTAGGGGAGAATCAAGAAAAAAATACTGAGTATAAAGAGAAAGTAGAGATGTTATAGAAAGCCATGGTGTATACAAAGGAAAATGCAACTGACCTATTAATCAATCCTATCTCGAAGAAGATAAATCCTACTTACACTTTTGTTTGTTGATAGATTTAGACATTCGGGGTCATGACCAAGATGGATTCACTAGACCTAACTAAGGGGTCCCTTATCACAATAACATCACCAAAAAGTGTAATGATATTACTTCACCAAATAAGTATAAATACAACAATAGATCACAATGATATGAAAATATAGCAAAAAATATGAATAATAGATAAGCCACTTTGAGGGGCAACATCTCAAATGCTTGCAGTAAGAAATGAATACTCTGATATGATGATGAACAACTAACCCTACCTCTTATTTATAATCTACCAAGGCCATGGATAATCCATAGGCCAACTTATTAAGCATATGAGTGCATAGAGAAATTTAAAATAATATGCAAAAGGGTTATGCAAGCCACAAGTCAGCTACACATATCCTTAGACACATCAATAGTTAAGGATGTAACATGCCTCTCCCCTTCAAAACAATGTTGTCCTCAATGTTAAAGTAATATCTGATGTTGTTGCATGAAGGCTTCATCCTCCTAGGTAGCATCTTTATAAGGTAGATTATTCAATATGATTAGATACTCTATAATTATTATAGACCATAGTTATGCAGTGTGCATTTAAAGGATCACTTTAAGATTAAAAATAACCCTCCCTTACTCATCTAATTTTGGTAACTTAGTTTGAGTGGTAACTCTCTGTCCAATGACCTTCTTAAGTCAAGATATATGAAATAATGGATGAATGCAAGTGGATGGATGAAATTTTAGCTTGTAGACCACACTACCAATTTTTTGCAAGATTTGATAAGGGCCACAATGCTTGGGAGATAACCTATTATGCTTTTTCTATTGCTTCAAGGACATCAACTTATATGGATGCAAGTGAAGAAAGGCCAAATCAAAAAATTAAAAATGTCTCTCACTCTTGTGCTGATTTGCCTGTTACTTCATGTGATTTTGGGCTAGAGCTAAATTTTCATGCAAACTAGAAAGGACTTCCTGTTGATGTTGAAGGTTCCCTCCACTACACACACCTTTGATTGGGAATTCAAGGGTGAAGTGAAGGATGGTATCCATACAATGCCATAAAAGGAGACATTTTGGATGAACTATGTACTGAAGTATTATACCACCATTCAGCCAGGGGCAGGTACTTAACCCATTTATCCTATTTATCTTACACAAAGTAACAAAGATACCCTTCTAGACACTTGTTGAATACCTCAATTTATCCATAAAATTGAGGATGATAGGATGAGCTATGAGCCAATTGGGTTCCCTAACATGAAAATAATTATGTCCAAAAATTACTAGTGAATATGGGATCTCGATCACTAACAACAATCTTGGGAGTACCATGCAATTTATGAACTATATTGAGAAAGGTAGAAGCTACTGTATTAACCACCAATGGTTGAGATAAAGAACAAAAATTAGCATACTTTGTGAGTCTATCCACAACAACCATGATAACATTTCTACCTTTAAATCATGTTAACCCAGTAATGAAATCCATAAACACCTCTTCCCATCGTTGACTATGGATGGATAAGGGCTATAAAAGACCTGGGGTTTTAATGGTTTCACATTTATTTTACTAACAAACCATACATTTGGTCACATATTTCCATACATCCACGTTGAGTCCTTTCCAAAAAAAACCTTCTTGATTCTATGATAGGTTTTCAAAAAACCTGAGTGACTGCCATGTGGAGATGCATGAAGTTATCAAAAGATTTTCTGTTTGAGAAGAGAATTCTGACACAAATATAATCTATCTTTATACCATAATGCATTCCCATTTCATGTAAACTTTTCAATCCCATCTAAACCCTACTGTAGATTTTGAATCGATTCATGGGTAACACTATCATTCTTCCATTTTGACCTTGCTTCAATGAGCTAGTTTACCTATGAAATGGTCATGGCATATATCAATGCCTCAACTGGTTCATCTCACCTAGATAGTGCATCAACCACCACATTTTATTTTCCTTTCTTTTGGACTATTTAAAAATCAAAGCCTAACATTTTTTTCACCCATTTTTTTTGTTCTTTAGAGGACAACCATTGTTCTAAAAAATATTTAAGGCTATCATGATCAATGTTTACCTAAAGTGATGACCCAATAGATAAGGTCTCCATTGTTTGACTGCATGTAAAAAAAACATCATCTCTTTCTCATAGATGGGTTTTAGTTAATTTTTACCCTTCAATTTATGAATTTCAAAGGTAATGGGCCTACCCTCTTACATGAGTACTGTATCCATACCATATCTAGATGCATCACATTCAACCACAAAAGTTTAAAAAAATCTCGAGTAGTTAATACTAGAGTGGTGCACATAGCTATTTTTAGCTATTAAAATGCCTTGGTAGTTGTATCAATCTACTGGAAGGATCCTTTATTCAACAAGTAAGTGAGTGGTGTTGTAATATTATCATAGTGTTTGACAAACCTATGATAGTAACCAATTAGTCCTAAAATTGCCCGTAGTTGATTGTCTAAGGAATCTGCCACTACATGATAGCTTGGATTTTTTAGGATCAACTTTTACTCCCTCATATGATACAATATGGCCCAAATATTCAAATTTCTAGACTCCAAAAGCACATTTGGATGGTTTATCATACAACTGATGTTGCTCGAGAATTGAAAGTACCTATTTCACATGCTGCAAGTGGTCTTCCCAATTTTTGTTGTAAACAAGGATGTCATAAAAAAACACAAGTATAAAATTTCTCAAAAATAGCCTAATAATTGTATTCCTTAAACTCTAAAATGTGGATGGTGCATTGGTGAGACCAAAAGGCATGACCAAAAATTCATAATGTCCTTCATGAGTATGAAAAGCTATTTTAGGAATGTCCTCCTCATGGATCTAAATTTGATGATACCCAGAGCAAAGATATAATTTGTTAAAGTAAACAACATCATGTAATTCATCTAACAAATAATTAATTAATGAAAAGGAAACTTATATTTGATAGTGAACTTGTTGATCTCTCTATAATTTGGGCACATCCTCCAAGTTTTATCCTTCTTTCACACCTTGACTACTGGAAAAGAATATTCACTTTGACTATGGTGAATGGTTCCTACCTCTAATAATTATTGTACCATTTTTTTAATTTCACTCTTCTGGGCATAAGGATATCTATATGGTTTGATGTTGGGTGGTGTAATTATAGGAATGAGTCTGATGGCATGTTCATGGATATAGCTAGGAGGAAGACCTTTTGGCATAGGGCCAAAAATAGCCAAATGTTAATCCAATATTTGTTGTAAATCAGGATGGGTAGACTCCTTAGTTTGTTGAACATCAATGGAAAAAAAACATGCCACAAATCCTTCATCACCTTTTTTCAGCATCTTAGTCATCTGATGTGAACTAACTACTTTTGAAGATTTAAATCTTAATCCCTATAATTCCACTGCTTACCTTCAAAATGAAAGCACATTAACAATTCTTGGAAATTCATCTCAATAATACCCAATAGAAATAGCAAACATAGGAGAATATAGTAAATAGTCCCCCATTGCTAACTTAATACTATGGTATTTCTTAGAACAATTAATTATACCACCATTTACAATCACGACTTGAAATTATGGGGTTGGGTAGATGAAATAATTCAATTGAGTAGCCAACTTACTGTTGGTGAAATTGTGTATACTTCATGAGTCAATCAACACCATGACCTTATGTTTCTTAAAGAAACCCACCACCTTAAGAGTCTGAGGAGTATAAATACCTACAAGGGCATGTTAGGAGATAGTAGGTTGAGAATCTATAGCTTCATCATTGGGTCCTTCAAAACCCTCACTAGATGTCTCCTCATATTATTCATCCTCATTGGCCCCTTTGATGTAAAATAACTTCTATTTAGTACATCGATGACCTTTGATCAATTTGTTGTTGTAACCATAACACAATCCTTTGCCATGTTTCTCATCATTTTGTTGTGGTTTCAATTTAGTAGGTTGAGGTAGTGATGGAATTGGGAAGGTGCATTCCTAGCTAGTAGTGAAATGATGACATTTGCTCATCTCTTTTTCTTCTGCTAAGCATGCCCTTTGTATAGCTTTAGATACAATTATTGGGTTAAACATGCAAACCTCTAATTAAAAACTATCTTTTAGTCCACCCAAAAAAAGTTTAATCAGATTTGCCTTAGTGATGTCCTCCACACGTAAGGATAGATTCTGAAATTGATGAATATAATCCTTCACTATTTTTGTTTGTCACAATTTGGATAACTCACTAAAGTAGGTTTCAAAAACATTATTCTAATAGTAAGACATTAGTTTATTAGAGAATATTAACCATATAATAGGAGCACCAATCTTATTCTTTTGAGCACACAATCAATGATACAAAATGAATGGCTCAATTTCCAAATACAGAAATGCTATGACCACCTTTTGAGAGATAAGATTTTGATGTAGATTAAATAGATTTTAAAATTCAGTGATCTAAGTGAGTGGATCCTTACCATAAAACTTGTGCAAGTCCACTTTTGGAAACATTGGTTTTAACCCTATATTGGTGATGTTAGTGTTGAGAGGAAGAGGACTAAAAGGAAAAAGTGCAGGGTTGTTGAGTGAAAAATGAGATGAAATGGTATCCAATTTTGTTGTGATCTACTATAACTGATTACTCATGCCATTAAGCTCCCCTTGAATTGTTGACATTTAAGTTTAGACTTGCACATCCTTCTGCATCAGGCCATGTAGATTTGACTAAATTTGATAAATCATCTCTAAAGACATCATATCAAAGGTTCCAAGCTCCATGTCATCCCCTAAAGGAGTTTTATGGGTGTCTTACCCTTTACCCCATCCATGAGTGTTAGGACCAGCCATAAGAAGTCTTGATTTTGAACCTTATTTTACCCCATTGATCCAACTTTAACCACAAATTTTTTCCAAACTTTCCATAATTATAAATAAATTTGAATAATTTTACAAATTGTGAGTTATGGAATGAATTAATGAAAAACCCTGAAATTGCAATAACTTTTGAAACACGTATCTAAATGAGATTGAATTTCAAGGAAGGTTTTCTTGAATGATTTCACAACTCTAGTAATAAAAATGTAGAGAAATTCACAACTGTTTGAGAAATCTAGCCAAATTCTAAGATCTTGTGGTTTTTACCCTGATTATGGCCCAAAATGATGCTTTGATACCACTTGTAATGATATTACTTCACCAAATAAGCATAAATACAACAATAGATCATATTGATATGAAAATATAACATAAAATATGAATAATAAATAAGCCAATTTGAGGGTGCAACCTCCCAAATGCTTGTAATAAGAAATGAATTCTTTGATATAATGATGAAAATCTAACCCTACCTCCTATTTATAGTTTACCAAGGCCATTTATAACCCATAAGTTGACATACTAAGCATATGAGTGCATAGATAAATGTAAAATAATATGCAAGCCACAAGTTGGCTATGCATATCCCTAGACATGCCAATAGTTAAGGGTGAAGCAGAGATGGTTCTAAATCCTCTAGCTAAGCAACACCTTGAAATAACCCTGGATAGGTTATATGTTTTAATATTCAATAAGTACATGTAAAGTAAAATCTAATCTAGTGCTCACCAAAGCTTATGGCACAAAGTGGGCGTAATAGACATAAAAATTAAACATGCATAAAACAATTCTAATTAAGCTATCTGTAGATATAACCCTAATGCATGGAGAGAAATATATTTAAAATCCATTACTTATGTTACTTATATCTAATAAAATATGGGAGTAAATTTAGAGATACTTAGCTTGGAAATGAACTCATAGAGACTCAATCTCTCCCTTGGCCAAAGGTGCTTTGTAAGAGGTTGTTGTGTATTATTGAAGAAGCTAAGGATGGATAATGGACCATAGACAAGGACCTCCTAATGAATGTCAAACTTTTGTAATACAAAGTTCTTCGCTTCAAACGTAAAACCCTAAGCAAATAAATCCTCAACTAGAAATATCGAAGAACAAATTATAAATAAGCACAAATGAATAATTAACTCTTGTCTCTCTAAGAAATGGTGAAATGAATGTGTATATATAGCTGAATCAAACCTTAAACCTTTCTAAAAGTTTAGCTAAAAAGGTTGACCCAGTTTAACCTTGTATCATTAATTGATAAAATTAAGTTAGGCCCTAGTCTAGGTTGGCCAAGGTTGACTTAGATCTATACGTGCAAATATTAATTTGAATATAGGGTCAGCCTAGGCTGACATTATTTGGTAAATGTCAAAAAGAGTTTTTGGCTTAGTTAAGGACTAAATAAGGTGGTGAGTTTCTTGGAAGAATGTGTAAGAGATGTGTCAAAGCTTAGGGAAGTGTATAGGAGATGGTTATGTGGATAACAAGTGGTGGTATAGGGGACAACAATTCTGTGAAGCATCAATGGTCTGCACCCCTTTCCTAGTGCACCCTTTAAGGTATGTACTAAGAGATATTGAGACTCGATGGGTTCTTATAAGAAAGAAAGCATTAGTAATTGATAAAGTTTTGAAAATATTATGTGTATACATATGCCTCACTCAAAGCTCATCACGTGTCACAGAGATGCAACATGGATTGGTGCTTCAAGAAAAGAACATAATAACACATAATGCTGAATCTAAAAAAAATTAGTATTCTAAAGCATAAAACAACTAAAAGGAAATGACTGGAATGAAATAACTAAAATAAAAAGTAATGTATGTGTACCTCGACTTAACTTTATCACTGAATGGTTATCTGTTATGTTTGTATTTTTTTATCATGGAGGGCGACCTCTTCAGATAAACCCAAGGATAGACAACTAAAGAGCAAAAACCAACAAACACAAGAAATCCAATATAACTGAACTACGTAGGCATGGTGTACTTAGAGATTTGGTAAGATAGGATGATAAATGATAAGTTACGACCAAATGACCAAGTCAAATTTAGAGTAAATCGGGTAAATAAAAATCCAAGGCTACTAAATGACCAAAGAAATCAAATAAGTACACCTTAAATAAGAAACTTAAATAAACCAAGTCAAACTAAGGATACAAGTAAAAATGGTAATCAAACATTAATGTGAAAGCAGTAATAATCTTTACTTAAACAAAGATGGGCAAGCAATGGTAAAACAACATTGATGGGTGAGCAGTAACAATCTTTAATCAATCATCAATGGAAAAAAAGTACTAAAAAAAGGGAAAACAACATTGATGAGTGAGAAGTAAAAATCCAACCTCACTCAACAATGAAAAAAGTACCGAAAAATAGAAATGGATGTAGTTATATGAAAACAAATAAATAAATCAAAAGTACAATAAAAATATAGAAACGGATGTAGTTGTCCAAAAATAGGAGGCACAACAATGGAAATGAATCAACCATGACAATTCTATAAATGTAAAGCAATAGTTTAATTAAAGTAATCCATAGTCACTCAATCATACTATTTTATTCTAACGATAGATAAAACTAAAACAAATTAATGATAGCATGTTTTTTTAAGATGTGAAGAAGAATGAATATAGAAGTGGGAAAACATATTTAGAGTCAAACTTGCCTATCAAGGGGGAAATGAAATTGGTGGTTGGGGAAATGGAGGATAAATCAAGGTATAAAAACACATTATCAAAGTCAAGACTCTTAAATTAGGTTTGTCAAAATAAGAGGACTTTCAACATTAAGGACTCTGAAGAACTTCTCCTAACACACAAAGCTTGGGTCACCAAATGAAGTATGAATATCATCCCATGAAGGCTATATAGATGAAAATTAAAATGGACCTACCTTCCAAAAACATGTTCCCCATTACTCAAGACCCCTTACAGAGTAGTTGGTCTACTGTGAAGATTGGGTACTTACATGAGTAAGTAGGTAGCACTGATAAATTATTTTGAATTCTCCTATCCCAATCTACTAGCCTATTGCACCCCAATAGACCTTGACTCTATCATGAGGTCAACTGTGAAGTTTGAGTTTTGATTGGGGATAGGAGATGTGATATGAATCACATATTTTGTTGTGATTCTGACTTTTGATTTGTATGTTGATTTTTTATCATAATCATATTTTCTAAAATATTTTGATTTTAAATATTGATGGATTTTTTTATTCCTCTTCCATACGAATTCAAAGAGCCAAAAATGGGTGCTAAATATGACTATCATTTGAAAACTTTGAACTTGGTAGCTAAGAAAGAGAACTTAGAGAGCATGTTGTCTAAGAGTCTTGTTTATTCATGTGAAATAAAAGTGTTTTCTTGACTTTGACCTTGTTTTATCCAAAGTGGAATGAAAAGAAAAAAAATCAAGGGGAATGAACATGAAATAATTTGAATTACTTTAAATCATAAAAAATGTGACAAAGGTGAAAAGGGATAAAATGATAGGGAAGTATGATTTATTATCATAAAAATGTATGGAAGTGTAGGGAAACATGCTAACATGGTTTATTATGCAAGTTTTATCTACAAAAGAAATAAAAACCCAAAGTTGAGAATATGGGATCATAAACTTGTAACCATTTCTTAACATTTTAGAAAAAGAACACTTGGTAGAACAAAAGGTGTTTTAAAATAAAAAGGTGATTTTATGAGGAGAGCATGGTCCTATCCATGGTCTTACACTATAACTCATAAAAGAGAAACCTAAGTGGGTGAAATAACTGCAAAAAAAAAGTATATGTGAGGAGGGTCTGGGCCTATCCATGGTCTTACACTGCAACTCATAAAATAGAAATTCAAGAGAGTGAACAAAGCATGTAAAAACAAAGTGTTAAAAATGGTATTTGTGAGGAGGGATTGGTCCTATCCATGGTCTTATACCATAACTTAGAAAAGAAAAACCCAAAAAGGGGCAAAAAGCATTGGAAAATAACAAATCAATAAAAACAAAAGGAATTCATGAGGAAGACTGGGTCCTATCCACAATATTACAATGCAACTCGCAAGAAAAAGAAACCAAAGGACCAAGATAAGGAACTAATGTTTGTAGAAAGAGAAACTACTACAAAGGGTGATACCTATGTAGAAATCCTAAAAAAAGTGTTAGTAGGATAACATATAGAAATATGATAAGAAGGAAAATATCTAAACAAAGTATTTCTTCAAGAATTGTGCCTTGGTGGGCTCTTTGAAAAGATGACCTTCATTAGGTTGGAGACAATAGGTACTAAGACCAAGAATATCTTTCACTAAATAAAGGCCTCACCATTTTTGGGCATATTTTCCTTCTTTATCATGGGTATAGTTTAATTTAAGGACTATATCACCAACATTCAAATTACAAACTTTAATTTTTTTGTTATATTACTTGGCGATACAAGACTTGTATTGGAGTTTATGTTGAAGAGCAACTAGATGATGTTCATCAAGAAGATCGAGAGCATGAAGGTGATTTTTACGTAATTCTTCATCGATAATGATACCGTGAAAAGATATATGTAAAGAGTGGAGCTTGAATTCTAATGGTAAGATAGACTTGGAACATAGACTAGTGAGAATGGTGTTACCCTAGTGAAAGTATGTATGCTAGTAAGATAGGCCCAAAGTATGGAATATAAATGAAGATGCCAATCCATGCGGGTTTCATAGATGGTATTTTGAAGTATTTTATTGAGAATTTTATTTTTGACCTCAACTTGGCCATTGTACTATGGATGATAAGGTGTAAAATTTATGGGATAGTTTGAATTTAGTGCATAATTATTTCGTGTCCTTATTCTTGAAATTACCACCATTATCAGAAATGATAGTATGGAGAAATCCAAAATGATAAATGATTTGGTTAAGGATAAATTTAGAAATTATAGTGCTTTTGACATCGACTAGATGCATGGCTTCTACCCATTTATTAAAATATTTAGTAGCTATGATGATAAAAATATGCCCATCTTGTGATCGAGTAGTTTACCGATGAGATCTATTCCCCACATAGAAAATGGTGAAGGAGATTCTAAAGTTTGAAACTTAATGAGTGGTGAATGGATTAGATCATCATGGATTTGGTAATGACTATACTTTTTATTGAACTTGATAACATCCTTTTAGAGATTAGGTCAAAAATATCCCATATATAGGCATTTGCATGTTGTAGCATGTCCTCTAAAATAACCATGACAAATTCCCCCATGTGCTTGTTCAAGGAGAGGAGGGGCATCGTCTTTCATTACATAGCGGAGTAGGGTATCTTTTGCATTATGATAATAAAGGGTATTGTATCAAAATACATATTTAATTTTTTTTTAATCTTTTTGCAAGAATCTATGTCCAGAGGATGAGTTTGATGTTCAAGGAATTGGATAATGTTTTTATACCATGGGCTTTGTTGAATAATGATGGCCTCAATATGATAGATACGTTAATATTATAGTTGGATAGAAGATAGTGACTTTCTTATTTGAATAAGAAATTAAGAATCACTATAAACTTGATGTGGATGGAATAAAGATGTCTAAGAAGCAAGATATTTAACAGTAGAGTTTCAATATCTTGGAATGGATTCAATGGTAAAAGAGGCAAACTATTTGGTGAGGGTAGTAGCCATTTGATGACAAGTGATAATATTTTCAATTTTAAATTGGTAATCACCATTAACCTAACGGTAGATAAGTTGGGATCTACCATTGGGAGTCACCCAAAGCATGCATATATAGAAAATCTATGTCAAGTGTCACTTTCATCCGTAAGATTAATGCTTCATATTATGCCATGTTATTAGTGACATAAAATGTGAGATACAATGCCAAAGGTGTTATTTTACCATGAGGAATAGTTAGAATACAACCTGACCCAGCTCTTTGGAGACATTTAGTGCCATCAAATTGGAGGGTATAGGTGTCTTCATGAATATCAATAATGATTTTGGGAAGCTCTTTGATAACTACTTTGGATTTAGTAGTATCAGGAATGACATAGGTATCTTATTGATTACTTACTTCTAAATCAACAATAACGTTATGAAAGTAATCTTTAAGAGAAATAGCCTAATTAAGACCTTCAAAATTGAGAATGTTATCATTAGGGAGACTATCTTGAATATGATTGGTAGTAGGTATGGGTGCCGCTACAAGTTTGTCGACAATGGCTTGCCGTTTGACATATTTTTGTGTTATGATGCAAAGGTCAAATTCCATTAAGAGAAGCATCCATTTTACAATTCTCTCTCTAGGTAAAAATGCTTTGGAGAAAAAGTGACAAAGTGGGTCAGAATGAACTATGACATAGGTTGTTTGATAGAGCATGTAGTGATGAAGCTTTTTAACTAAAAAATATATAGTGAGGCAATCATGTTCTACTTTGGTATAATGTTTTTTGTAATCGATAGGCCTTGACGAATATAATAAATAACATACTCTCTTTTAGTATCATCTTGTTAGGTAAGCATTGCCCCAACTGGTATGAGAGTAGAAAAAGTATACAAAATCAAAAGATGATCATTAGAAAGTGGATGAAGGGTAGGGAAGTGTAGTAATGATTATTTCATGTTGTCAAATACCTTCTAAAAAGTACCAATCCATTCTAAATCTTTACCTTTCTAAAGAATGGCATTAATAGAGTATATACGATAAAGCATTTCAGGGGCAAATCATCAGTTTCCTCCAAGCTTGCTGAGGTAAGTAAAAATATATGGAATGGAGTAAGGAACATGCATGTTGACTATAACACTAATTTTAGTGGGATAAACATCAATAAAATAAAGAGAGACTAAGAACCCTAGCAATTTACTCAATGTAATGCCAAAAACACATTTGTAGGGGTTGATTCTAACTTTGTACTTGACTAGTTGATCAAAGATGATGGCTAGATCAGAAAGATGGGTTTTAAGACTTTTGGATTTGGAAATGATATCATGAACATAGGTTTCCACAATATTTTGTATAAGATAATGAAAAATGTGTATCATATCCTTATGATAGGTATCTCCAACAATTTTAAAGCTGAAGGGCGTCTTAACATAGCAATAGGTGCCCCATTCCATAGTGAATGTTGTATTGTGTTGGTCTTCAGGGCTGATGTGAATTTGAATGTAACCCAAAAAACCATCCAAGAGGGATAACATTTCATATCCAATAGTGGAATCTATGATGGCATCTATCGAAGGTAATGGAAAATTTTCTTTGGGACAAGTGAGGTTGATATTGCAGAAGTCGATGGAGATGCAAATAACCATGGCAACTTTTTTGCTAACGAGAACAATGTTTAACACCTATTCAGAATAGTTTGATAATTTATTTATGGCATATGGTGGAAACTTCAAGGGGAAATTTCTATGATTTTTGTCGAATGAGTTTGGTGTCAGGGTATGTGATTATGTTGTGCACAATGATACTAAGATTAATAATAGGCATGTCCTCATATGACCAAGTGAAAGTCTCACAATATTTAGCAAATAATAGACTAAAATTATCATGCTTGGTCAGAGTGAGTTCTCTAGAAAATGGTATAGGTCAAAGACATGAGGGTGTGCAATATTCTATTCTCATGATTTCCTTAATAAGCATAGCCTTTTTGCCTTGAAAATGATATGGCACATTGGGAAGAGATGAAATGGGACTAGTTTTGAGATTGATGCTAGCAATGGAGTTGTTAAAATAAGGAGCCTTTCATTTGAAATTCTCGAGTTTGTGATGTTGCTAATGAAGTTGAGGTTCTCGAGTATGGAATAACTCAAGTATGGCTTCATCACTAGGTAACATAGCTAAATGTCCATAGTATTCCACATCTACTTCAAGATCAATGATTTTGTTACCATGGTGATCATATTCAAAATGTATCTAGCATACATTTATGGCCTTGATATCAAGAGTGATATTGGAAGTAAGTGGAACTATGGAAAAAGGTTGATTGGATTCAATTGGATTGATAATAGGCATATCTCTAGAATCACTGATAGGAATGGGCTCTGGTAGAGTAACCAGTGGGATATGACGTATATAATATTCTAGAAGTTTTGAATTTGTGAGAGGTGAGATTTATTCAACAACTTGAGTATCAAGAAGTGGAGAATTAACTAGAGGTACATGATCTTCAGGTTCTACTTCAATATCTATATAAATAGTATGAACTTCACAGTTAAAAGCATGTATTTTAGCTAAGGTTTATAGATAATATTAAACATTCAAGTCTCATGATTGAGCTTGGGCCATAATGTGGTTATCATTATAGGTGGGAGAGATAATACATGCTCATGTTTAAAGGAACACTAGAAGGTGATATACTTAGATTGATAAATTTATGAGGTGATATGGTTAAAGGGTCTTGAAATAGCTTCACTACTCCATAATATTTATAAGTGAAATCATATCCTATATAAGATGCTTCATGTGTATTACAATGAGGAAGGAAATCAGTGGTTTCATCAATAAGAGGGATGGTACTCACGAGGTAACAAAGACGGAGGAAGCCACTCTGAAATGTAAGGAGGTAGCTTGGTAGTATTGCATGTGTTTTGTAAATTGTTTAGCTTATCATCATTAGAATCAACAAAAATGACCTGTAAGTCTGAATTCATATTAATGAATTCAGGTAAAGGTGCATTATTAATGTTTGTAATAATGGGAATCTGATATCGAGATTTAGGATTAGGAAGATGAATACTTCATGGGTTAGGATCAGCCTCATGTTTATATTGTTTTCCATTATGAATAAAATTTATACATTAGATACTGGAAGAGGCAATAGCCCTTATGCGATGAGTTCATAGGCATCCCAAAAGTATATTGTAAGATAATGGTAAGTCGAGAACGATAAGATTAGTATGTATAATTTTGGGTCTGATAGTAAGAGGGATCCAAATACAACCAAGTAACTTTTGATTAGTCTTATCTAATCCATGACATGTTAGACAAGTTTTCTTGAGATGATCCTTGTTATACCAAATTGTTAAATTAGCCAAAGAGATGTCACATCAATTCTTGACCCTTCGTTTACTAATACTTTATGAATAAGGATGGTATTAATGGCTTTTTTAATAAAGAGAGGTGGATCATCAACTTGAAAGAGAATTTCATCATTGATCTTGTCTTCTTCAAAGAACTCTATGGAAGGTTTTGAAGAAGGGAAAATAGTTTCACTAGTATGAACTTCTATTGGTTGAGGTTCATGAGAAGGTTGTTCCTCTTTTAAGTAAGATTATTCTTTAATTTTTTGGAGTTGTTGCATTAGGAATTTATGATGACAGGGAGAAGTGCGAACTAACTCCTTTAAGGCATAGAGGTAAATTCCTCTAACAAGTTCCAATGATATTTGGAAGAGGAATAACCAACATGAGGATTGGAAGGTAAACTATGTTTAGTAGGAAGAGAAATAATTAGAGGTTTAGATTGAGGAAGTGGTTTTGCATTGGTTTCTAAAGGTATGTTGGTGGTAGTATCATCTTTGAGAATTTGCTATTCTAAAGACAATTTCTTTGGTTTGGTGATGGGATCTTTGTGGGTAGGTTTGCATCTATAATTGACCTTAGCTACATTCATGCATTGGGAATTGGTATATGATTGATTATAATCGACATCAATCACATAGATATCTTTGTTTAATTTTTGAGGTTTAGATGTAGAGAAAATTTTTGGATTATTAGAGTAGGAATATTTGAAAGCTTATTTATTCTGAGAAGCATTAACATAATCATGATGATGGATTTTAATCATGGTATCGTGATTGAATGAATCTCCTAGCATAAAAGAAATAATAATTTTTGTAAGCCCATGACATGTTTTGTGGGAAAGACATATATTGGCATGAAATCAATAAAATTGGTTAGGATCATACCATTTAGGGGAATTATTAGGATACGTGAATGGTTTAGAAGGTGCTAAAATTTGTTTCATTTATTTCATGGTTAGCGGTGAATGGGAAGGTTGGCGATTTTCCATTTTGGCTACTCTTATCTTTAGTTGAGGAGGATTATCAGTGATTGCATTGGTTGACTGTTGTAAAGATACCTTGATGGTTTTGATGTTAGGTTAAAACTATTTCATTACAAATTCTTGATGCTTAGCTTGGTTGATAGTATCATTTAAAGTTTGAGGAGTAAAAGTTTGAACCTTGTATTAGAAGGAAGTGTAAAGGCTGTGATGAAAAATTTGAATAAGTTGTCATCAATCATGTTGAGATCGGCTTTGTGAGCCAAATATTTCTATTGTTTGATAAAAACATGAGTTGAGTTGGTAGGGTATTTCTTAGTATTGATGAAATGACTAAGACAATTTTTGGGAAGATTATTTTGTTGAAATTATTTAACTAAAGGATTGACTAAATCCTCAAGTTGCAATATTTAATGTTAGGGAAGTTGGTTATACCATTCTAATACATCATTGGTGAAGGTTTTGATTAAAATTTTGGTAGTAACGAAGGTATTAGTTTAGATCCACTCTTTATAAAGATTACCGAATGCTTTAATAAAAGATGTAGGGTCTTTAGTCCCATCATATTTAATAATTGGAGATATATTACCAATATTAATAGATACAATTAAAGGGGCTAAAGGTTCATTTTGAATATGTTGAAGCATTTTATTATGCATGATAGGTTGGGGAATAAAATTTCTTGTGGAATCTTTAAGAGGTGGAGGGATGAAATTTTGATTATTTTGGGGAAGAAGAATGGGAAGCTGATTAGCCATGTTTATCAAATTATGTTGTATTTATATCATTTGAGAGGTGTTATATGTTTGCATGATGTTTATTTATTACACTATTTGTGCAAGACTTTGAGTTATATCAATTGGTGAATTGGTGTTGGTAGGAGGATTCCCCTAATTGGTATTAGGGGAGGGTTACTAGGTGGCTGATTGGTAGGAGGTGGGTTTTTAGCATTGAGAAGGTTTCCTATGGGGTTATATTTTAGGCTTGTGTCAATTTCCCCTACAGTATGGCAAGATGTCTGAATGTAAAAAATATCTTGATAAGTATGGAATGGGTATGATCCACCAATCTCATCTGTTGGAGTGATTTGAACCATGTTGTAATCAAAAGATGAGGGATGAGAAAAAGTGCTCCAAGAGCGAGTATCCTCTTGGATAGCAAACATAGGAAGAAAATAACATCCCATATAACATATAAATGGATTTATGTTGTCCAAAAGATTCTAATAGGGGATTTCATGATGCTTGAAAGTAGAATCTAAAATCAGGAAGCAAGGAGAAAAAATAGGGATAAAGTTAGCCAAAAAAGAATAGTATCAACCAACAGGTATAGAGTCAACTGGGTCGACACAGTCTATGGAAAAGGTCCACATAGCAAGATTCAAAATACACAGTTGATTTTATTGACTATGTTCTATAGACGGTAAAATTGAAATAGGTCAGAAAGATACATAGTCATATGGGTTAACTATGTACTTCAAAGGGAGAAATTGAATAGGCTAGAAAAATACACAGTCATATAGGGTGATTGTGTACTTAATGTAAGCAAGATGAGCGGTCTATAAGAGACTGTGTCGATAGGGATGACAATGTTCCAGGAACAAGAAAAAGTTTTACAAGATAATAGATAAGCAAATAAAGTGAATCACATAAGTAATTAGATCAATGTGGGTTGATCTAATTGGAACACACAACACAAACCTTGTACTAACGCTAGCTAGTGCAAGTTTTTACAATACAAAATACAATAATCAAAGAGAATACATCAAAACTTGAATGTAAATGATAACTAATTGGTCATTCCTAAATATTGTTAAGTTAGAATAAATTTTGAAATTAATGTGATAGAGAGTTGGATGTAAGAAGGAAATAAAAAGTAATCTATGGATAGTTTTAGGTAGTTTAGGTTGAAAGGGATCTGTATTAGTGATGGTACTGGCTTGTTATTGGGACCTACCCCTTCACTTCTCAATCCTGTAGAGAAGGGTGTCAGGTGCTTTGCCAATATATACCATCAACCACATGTTTATAATTGACCAGAAAACCAAGTTGTTTTTCCCCTTAGTGATGAAATCTAAGTAGGTAGACCTTGGGAAGAAAAATGTTTAATGTTTTTTAGTGTAAAATGATTTGGAAGTGTGTGCAAAAGATAAAAAAAGTGTGACTAAATCAATAAATTAAAAAACACCTAATTAGTCTATGTTTTTTACTCTAAGCATGCAAGCAACTAAAATGAAAAGTGAATTAATTACTATAACAATTCATTTGACTGTGAAGAGTATAGAGTCAGTTTAAGTGACACTATATGCAAACAATAGAAAATAGAGTTGACAGGGTTGCTATTATTCTATAGAATCAAGATCTAAAAGAATATAGTTGAACAAGTTGACTATGTTTTCTAGAGAGAAGACAGGCTACATAATTATGTTGAGTTAGTTAACCCAGTTTGTTATAGGGTTGTAGTTTTATAGACTGTAAACTTTTGAAAAATAATATTGTAAATGAAAAATAAAAATGATAGAGAAGGTAAGAATGAACCTTGTTAGTTTTTGAAGATGCTTAGTTTAAATTTTTTATATTGTGTTGCTCAAGTGTTGATTTAAATATTATATGGATAGACTTGACTCAGTCGACACCATTTATAAAATTTGTATGCTAAAAAACAAAATATGAACATAGTTGACTAACTCGACTATCTTTATAAACTTGTATGTTGAAAAAGATAATTGTGAATAGAGTCGATGAAGTATGCGATACTATGACTAAAGAATAAGACTATGTAAAGCTAATAGATCTAGTCACCTATATTTAGAGAAAATTTGCACAAACAAAATAGTGTCATTTTAGAGTGACTGTGTTAAACCTGCACACAAACTGTTAGACTATATCAATAGGTTCGATACATTAGTGCAAAAATAAAAATATATAATATGATGATAAAATGAATGTGTGAAAGAAAACCTATAAGATTTTGATTCATGTCGGGTTCACCGGAATGTATACAAAAGAAAATGCATCTGACCTATTAATCAATCCTACCTTAGAGAAAATGAATCCTATTTAGACTTTCATTTGTTGATACATTTAGACATTCAAGGTCATGACCAAGATGGATCCACTAAACCTAACCAAAGGGTCCCTTATCACAATAACATCACTAGAGAGGGTTACAAAGCCTCTAGTCAAGCAACAACATGCAATAACCCTAGCTTGGTCCTATGTTTTCATATTCACTAAGTATAAGCAAATTAAATTAAAATCTAATCTAGTGCTCACCAAAGCTTGTGGCACAAAGTGGGGGTAATAGACATAAAAAGTAAGCATGCATAGAATAATTCTAATTAAGCTATGTATAGATATAACCCTAATGCATGGAGAGAGAAATTTATTCAAAAGTCATTGCTTATGTTACTTCTATCTACTAAAATAGAGGAGTAAAATTAGTGATACTTACCTTGGAGATGAACCCATCGAGACTCAATCTCTTATCCAAGGGTGATTCACAAGAGGTTATTATGTATTATTGAAGAAGCTAAGGATGGGCAATGGACCATAGCCAAGGACATCTTAATGAATCTCAAGCTTTCACAAGATAGAGTTATTCCCTCCAATTGTAAAACCCTAAGCAAATAACTCCTCAAGTAGAATGGTCGAAAAACAGATTGTAAAGAATTTCAAATGAATAATTAAATCTTATCTGCCTCTAAGAAATGACAAAATGAATGTGTATATATCCGAATCTAATCGTAAACCTTTCCAAAAGTTTAGCTGATAGGGTCGGCCCAATTTGACCCTGTATCATTAATTGATAAAAGCAAGTTAGGTCACAATCTAGGTCGGCCAAGGCCGACCTAGACCCATAATGTGAAAATATTAACTTGAATATAGGTTCGACCCAAGATGACATTGTTTGGTAAATGTCAAAAAGGGTTTTTAGCTTAGGTAAGGGCTGAATAAGGTAGTGAACTATTTGGAGGAGCATGTAAGAGATGTGTAAAAGCTTAGGGAAGTTTATAGGAGATGGTTATGTGGATAACAGGTGGTGGTATATGCTACAACAATCTTATGAAGAATCAATGGTCTGCCCACCCTTTTCTCGATGCACTTTTTAAGGCATGTACTCAGAGAGATTAAGACTCGATGAGTTCCTATAAGAGAAAAAATATTAATTATTGATAAAGTTTTGAAAATATTATGTTATAAACATGGGAGATATGTCTACCTACTTTTCCTACTCCATTAGTTGGCCTCTATAGACCCAAGACAAGAATAAGGAGTTAGAGGAGATATAAAGATAGCTAAGCATTACTTCCACTAGTTTTGGTACTCAAAATATTTTATCCAAAGTAGAGTGGGATATATGAATAGGTCTGTAAGAATGATATAAGGAAATAAAATCCTAGCACATACTTATCTATGAATATATGGAGGATTATGGAATGTTGGTAAACAATCAAATGGAGAAAATGGATATTCAGATCAAAGGTCACGAAACATGCTTATAGGTACTAGAGAAGCCACTAGTCCTAAAAGTGGTGGTGATGGTGGCCAAATATAATATTACATTCTAACACAAGATATTGGATTCCAAATCCATACTGCTAAACTAGGAAACTTTATCTAAAGTAATGATTGACAAGTATGAGAAATATCTACCCAATGATAGGGGATCCACATCTTGAAACAAATTTATGGTAGTAATTTGGCATTAAATAGGATGAATTATTTTGGGTACTTGCCGATATTTTTAGTTGTCTCAAGGAGGAGACAAATGAATAAAATCTAAAAAAATGTTGGTAGGATTCTTCATTAGATATGATCAACACACAATCATCATAGAATCTCCAACTCTATCGCAATGATAAAGTACATCCCCAGTCCAACGAGATAGTGGCTTGTACTAACCTATGAAACATAATATGGATATATCCTTGTAGTAACATAAGATATATTGCATGAAGAAAAGACATGTATTAAATATACATGAACATTGAAATCTAAAGGTATAAAGACATAATTTATATTGTAACATTGTAATTAAGAGGTTATAAAGTATAAAATTAATTGTAATAAATTAGATAAGAGTGAAAATAGAGTAAAGAGAGTGGAGGTGCAGAGTAAAGAGATTTGCAAAAGTTACAAAGATTGTTCTGTTATATTTATATAAATAAAGAAAGACTAAGAAATATCTGAGTCTTGTTTACTGTGAATTAACACACCTACTTATTTTAAATTGTGAATGCATAATATAACTAAATAGAAATAATACCAACCTCTACACCAAATTAGTTTTAACTGAAGTTTAACTTGAACTGCATAAATATTTGTAACCAAAGTCATAAATTTTATGTCAATAGGTTGATCATGACCGTCACCTTAGCAACAACTAGTTTTCAAATTTAGACCCTCCATTGTAGGTTGGTCGATATTTTAATGATAGGTAGTGTAAGGTTTTCCCCTTTTAGTTTTCTATAAAAAGACATGTAAGTCACATATTATATCACTTGGTGATCATTTGGAAAACACTTTCCAATTTCAATAGTGAAGCATACTTACTTTATTTCAAACTAAACAAAGCTTCCCTATTCTTTCCAAATATGATACTATTTATTTGAAGCAATATTTAGCCAAGTCAAGAAACTATTTCATCCAATTCAAAGAAAATAATTATCAAGTATTCAAGCCATATCTAGATGCATATATGAAGGAAAAATAGCACAATCGCACAAAGCACTCTAAGTGGGAGAACTACATGGGCTTAATTTTTATCTTTAGAGTAAAGGATACATAGGCAACGATCAATCATCATGGGGTGATTAGGGCCAACTTAATCCATCATACTCCCACCTTTTATCATTGTAGGTTTTTAGCTGTCGTAATCCCTATTAGGGTTTCAAAATTGAAGAAGTCATTTATAGGTCATCCATGCACATTTAAAGGTCAAATTTTTGTACACAAACATGTTTCAAGTAGATGCAAGTGACTATACCTTAAATTTTCTTGATTTTTACTAGAGGTCAAGATCAACCCATAAGGATAGTATCAACTAATTGATCTTCTCCTCTTTTAGATGATCCTAACCTTGATTGGTTATAATTATAGTTTATGTTGTGCATGCATAGTTCAGTCTGATCTGATCTTTCAATAATTTCTTAGTCAATCACAACCAACCTACATGCAGAAAATAACTAAGTATTTTTGTGTTTTTTATATTTTTTTCATTCATTCACTTATGCTTCATCTGTTTCAATTATTTTACTTTCATTATGCTAATTACAAATGATTTACATAATTTTTATCTTTATATTCATTTTATCTTAATTAAATTAATCACCAAGTTAATTCTAAATTTTGATAAAACATAATCATACATTTTACTCTCATAGTGACTCATAACTATACAATGTATGATTCTAAGAAGCATGCCCAAAAATATATAAAAATATATAGGGAGGAAAGAGAAAGAGGAGAGAGAAAGGGCAATAAGTAAAATAGGGATACAAATGGGTGTATATGCCTAATTTTGGTACAAGGCTTATTAATGCAATGTTTTTAGTATTATTTTTTGAACATGGACCATTGATTCAATTAGGGTCTTATTGATTCTTTTGTATGTGTTTTACTCTCTTTCCTTCTTCGTCGTGTGATCCTGTGGTCTTCTCTTCTTTATTTTTTTGTTTTTGTTTTGTTTGTTTGGTGCATGCAAGCTTGTTTCTCTATTATGCATTTGTCTTTTATTATTTCTGCCTCTAGGATGGATTTGTCAATCTTGCCAAATCTATTCCTTTTATATTTGTGGGCTCGTATGCCCTTCATCACATCTTTTCGATGTTTAAATCCGTGTATCTTTTATTTTTATTTTGTTGGCTTGTACGCCAATAGGTTTTTTATTCAAGTTTGAGAAGTATATATATACAAATAATCTAAAGCCATTTTAATAAGAAGTATCAAGGAATTATATTTACTCGTCATAAAAATATTCAACTTTAGGCACACTTTACAAATATTTATTTATGCTCCTAAAGACTTGAATTCAATGTGTTTTTTCATCTAGTACCAAATGAAGGATAAACAAATGTACATTTAGTTACATATCCACTTTGTAATAGGAGATTAAAGTCCTGACTTGAATTATCCATTCACACTACATAATAACTAATGTGGGGTCTAATTCTAGCAAATTTGGTAAGCCCTCTACAGGTTTCATGGGAATGACCAATGTCAGCATGGAACCAAAAAAATTGATTAGGATCATACCATTTAGGAGGACTATTGGGATAAGTAAATGGTTTAAAGGGTGCTAAAAATTGTTTCATTTTCTACACAGTCAATGGTGTGTGAGAATATGGGGGATTGTTGGCCTTGGCAACTCCTGGGTTGGTTTGAGGAGTATCGACAGTGATTCCATTGGTAGATGTTTGAAAAGACCCTTTGTGGAATTTGGTATTAGGTTCAAACTATTTCATTAATAAGTCTTGATGCTTGGGTTGGTCAAGATCTTCGTTAAGCATTTAAGGGGAAAAGTTCAAACCTTATATTAAAGAGGAGTTAAGGAAGTTATAAAGAGTTTAAATAGATTATCATCAGTCATGTTATGGTCAAGCTTGTGGGCCAAAGATTTCCATTGCTTGATAAAATCATGAGCTAATTTAGTGGGAGATTACTTAGCATTGATGAGATAACTAAGGTAGTTTTTGGGAAGATCATTGTGTTGAAACTCTTTAATTAGAGGATTGACTAAATCTTCTAGCTTCCATATGGAATGTTGGGGAAGTTGGTTGTACCATTCCAATACATTTCTCATGAAGGTTTTAAATTGAAGTTTAGTTGTGGTGAAGCTATTGATTTGGATCCATTCTTTGTAAATATTGCCAAATGACTTGAGGAAAGATGTAGGGTCTTTAGTCTCATCATACTTGATAGTTGGATATATGTTGCCAATATAAATGGAAATAATTAAAGGGGTTAAAGGCTCATTTTATATGTTTTGAAGCATCTTTTTATTCATGATAGGTTGGGGAATGACATTTCTTGTGACATCTATAAGAAGTGGAGGAATAAAGTTTCGGTTATTTTGACGGAGAAGAACGAGAGGTTGATTAACCATATTGATCAAATGATATTGTAGTTACATCATTTGGGAGGTGTTATATGTTTGCATCATGTTTATTTGTTATGCTATCTATGCAAGAATTTGGATTATATCAATTGGCAGGTTGGTGTTTGTATGAGGACTCCTCAAATTAGTATTATGGGTAGGGTTGTTAGGAGGTGGATTACTAGTGGGGTTGTTAGATAGACTTGTGTCAATCATGCCTACATTGTGTTAAGATGCTTGAAGATGGGAATTATCTTGATAAGTACAAAAAGGATTTGATCCACCTACCTCATATTGAGGCATGATTTGAACCATGTTTCATTCCAAAGAAGAGGGAGGGGAAGATGTACTCCAAGAAAGAGGATTATCTTGGGAAGTAAAGTAAGGAAGAAAATAACATCCATATTGTGTCTAAATGGATTAAAGTTATCCAAAAATATTTTGATAGGGGATTTCATGATGCTTGATGAGAGAAATAGAATTAAGTAAAGAAGAAAGAGAATCAGGGATAGATTCAACTAGACGTAGAACTAAGTCAACTAGATAAAAGAATAGGGTCGGCCAATAAGGGATAGGGTCAACCAATATGTACCATGTCAATTAGATTGATAGAGTACTGCTAGAACACAGGCTAAGAAGAGTAAAAAGTCATATAGGTCAATTGTGTATTACGAGATAGAGGACAAAATAGAGAGAGAAGAAGACATAGTTGTACATGTTGACTATGTACTACTGGCAAGAAGGTAAAACATAATCTATAAAACATTACATCAACTAGGATGACATTGTGGCAAAATAGGGGAAGTTTTTTACAAGATAGTTTGAAGAAATAATGAAATCAAAAACACAAATAGTTGGATCAATGTAATTGATCCAATTGGGGAACATAACACAAAACTTTGCACCGATTCTGGCCAATGAAAGTTTTTGCAATATAACACATGATGATCAAAGAGAAAGTAATCAACTAGAAATAAAATCTTAACTAATTGGTCATATTAAGTGTTATTATATTATTAGAAAGTTTTGATTTAAACGTGATAGGAGGGTTGGCTGAAATAGAGAACTAGAATGTAGTCTAAATTTGGTTTCAAGATGTTTGGGATGAAAGGGATCTATGTTAGCAATGGTATTGGATTGGTATTGGGGCCTATCCCCTCACTTTATAATCCCATAGTGAGAAGGTTGTTGGGTACTTTTCCAATATATACCATTAACTATGTATTTATACTTTGCCAAAAAACCAAGTCAGCTTTTCCTTTGGTGATGAAATCTAAGTAGGTAGACCTTGGGAAGACAAATGTTTAAATGCATTTTGAATGTTAAGTGGTTTGGTTGTGTGTGCAAAAGAGTGTGACTAAAATGATAATTTGAAAAAACACCTATTTAGACTATGTGAGTTACTCTAAGCATGCAAATAGCTAAAAAAGAAATGTGAATTAATTACTAGCAAATAGTTGTTAATTCCTTGATTAAGAATAGTATAGAGTCAGTATAGGCAATGTTGTATGCAAATAGTATAGAATAGAGTCGACTAGGTCATTTTTATTCTACATAAGTAAGGTCTTTAAGAATAAAGTTAAACATGTCGACTATTTATCTTAGACATAAGATAGACTACATGATTAAGTCAACTAGGTCGACCTAGTTAGCTATAGGGTTGCAATTTTAAAGACTGCTAACTTGTGAAGATAGAACTAAAAGAATTACTAAAATGACATAGATAGAAAAGAAAGGAACCTTGGTGGGCTTGAAGATGATTTAGATTTCAAATTTTATGCTATAATGCTTTAGTTTTTACTTTCAAATTATTGAAACTGGGTCAACTAATTCGATGAAGTTCTACAAAACCATGTATATTGAAGAAGAGTAAGGAATGGAGTTGACTTGTTTGATAATGTTTATTGATTCAGACTTGATGGGTTCCTACAAGATAGAAATCATCAATAATTGATAAAGTTTGAAAATATTATGTGTATACAAATTTCACCCTACTTACAAACTACATCAACCTTGGTTGTATAATTTAGATAATGTGGTGATTTTTTCCTTGTTCTTAATAAATTACCTTAGCCTAGCCTTTTATTTTTATTCATCTACCCATTTTTGTCCTATTTTTAGCTCTATTTTTGTGCTTGTTTTTGAAATTTTCATTACACATATTTTCCTTATCACCTATATTTCAAATTATAAAAATAGACCATTGATTCATTTCATACCTATACGACTCCAGTACAATCTGTGATATGCCCACTAGCATGTCTGTCTCCTCATTTATGAAACATGATCTCTCAAAAATCTATATTTTGATACATAGAGTCCTACTTTCCAAAAATAAAAAATGTGCAAATGAGTAGTTTTCACCCTTTTATAGTAAAATTTATAAGTTTTTCAGCCTTTAGTTATTAACAAACATATTTCATTTCCCCCCCATATCTTTGTTTCCATAGGTCTTTTTCATGAACTAAAAGAAGCCTTAACATCCTGGCGAGATATATAATTTTTAGGTGTTTACAAAATATTTCTATAAAATTTTGGAATTTTATCTTATTTTTTAGGTCTTCCTCTTATTCTACACATTGGGTACCTTTCATCACCTAATACACATGCATCACTTTCTACATTCAAAAAGTTAAGGTATGCATTTTCATTTTATTTACTTTCATTTAATTTTAGTTATTTTAGTTAATTCATTTCAATTAACTTAGTTATTATGTTGTTATGTTCTTCCCTGAAGTAACATCCCATGTTACACTATTTTTCATATTATAATTTACTGATGCTTTTTCTTGTAGAATTTTTTTGAGCATCAATCTCCCAATGTTCACACCTTAAAGGGTGCACCAAAAAAGGGGTGGGCAGGCTCATGGTGATTTGTGAGAGATGTTTCTATCTATAACATGATCATATCATTCCTACCACCAGTTTAACTTCTTTAGATTTGTCTTGCTATTTAGCTCCTTCCATCCTAACTCATTCAATCATTTCAATTTCCTTACTATGACATCATATAGACCAATACCATCTATTTTCATTAGTTCCCTTCATCTACTACATTGACTAGTCTAATGTAGTTATGAGACTATTTATTGAAATTCACTGTATTGACCTGGATGATGCCATTCAATGTCAGTCAACATATCTTAACTATATTTGATGGTTTATGATATAATATTAGCATTTAGGGTTGGTTTTGGTTGTTAGAAAACTATATATACATGTCATATTTCCTTCAAATAAAGTCATCTACACTACTTTTACTTGCAATTTTTCCCTAAGTCACATATGGAGGAATTAGGTCTAGAATCATATCTTGAAGAAGCTTATGTTTTGGATGCCTTGAAGATTACCTAGGATGAACTTTGTTATTATAGATCTGATTTGTCCTTTGAGGTCTTCAAAACCACAAAAATATCTTTAAAAGCACCATTGACCAAGGGGTAGATTGATGCTCGATAGGTATATTTCAAGGTAAGTATCTCTAACCTTATACTCTTCCTTTATATCCTTAATAGTTAGATGTTTCTTTTTTCTTAGTGAATGAATGTGTGTGTATCCTTATCTAAATTATATCTACACTAATATTAGTGTGGCTACATGATTACTTAGACTTACCATCTTCCACTTTAGGTTGTTTAGTCTCCCATTAGATTTACCATGGCACCTTACCCATTTTGATCATTTTGACCCTTCCCCCTTTAGTTTAATTGATATACATAGTTTAGTTGAATTTTTTATCTTTAATATAGGTCTATTTATAGTATTTTATTATTTCATTGGCTTAGGATTTCGAAACCTTTCCTCTCGATATTGGTGACACAGGGACCCCTCTTTCTAGGTCTTCAGATCCATTGGTCACTACATTAACATTAGATATCACAATATCTATTTGATTAACCTTATCCAAGTATAGATATAATGATATGGGATGTTTATAATCTAACCCTAGTCCATGTATACATGTTTCTTATTTAGATTTTACATCTTAGAAGGTGCACTATCATTATTTTTACCAATTCTATTTGCCAATCAGTATGTGGATGAAAGATGGTGGATTTTTTTAGCTTTGTGTCTAACGTAAATCAAAGTGATTTCCAAAATGGCTCAAAAATATTGTATCCCTATTAGAAAAGATAATTTTTTGATTATAAAGTGGATCTAGACATGTTGAAATTATGATTGAGATATTTCTAAAGGTGATATTATTTTCTTATAGGGTATGCGGATTTCCATCTTTGAGAATCTATCAACTACTACATAAAATCAATCATTACCATTATTAGTAGTAGGGTAGCCTAAGATAAAGTCCATGGAATTGGATTTACATGATATAATTGGAACCAAAAAGGTTTTGTACATACCTTGCTTCTTATTGGATGACTTGGAAATTACACATGTGGTTTAAGACTTGATATATTTGGATACATCAGACCTAAGATGTGGATAGAATAATTACTTATGCAAAACCACAAGAATATTTTTAACTTAAAAATGTCCTATAACCTTCTTAAAATGAGCCTTTCATATTTATTTTTGTCTTTGTACCTCATTTAAAATGCAAAAGTTTTGTAGATGATATAGAAGTCCATCGTGCAAGTAGAAACCCGAATTTGAGTTACGATAGATTTTTTTTGATAAATATTTGAAAAATCTATGTCAAATGTGTTGTTCCCAAAATTTGTCACTTATTTTGGGACAACATGTGAACTATTTTGGTTCAAGGACCAAAATCCTCTCTTCCCTTTTCAAAAATTGATCTGAGCATTCAAGTTCTTCATTATTCAAGCTTTTTCAGATTTCTACAGACTCTGCAAGCTTGAATCTACGGACTCTGCAGGCTTGAATCTACAAACTCTGCAGGCTTGAATCTATGGACTCTGTAGGCTTGAAATTAGCAAGGTTCAACAGGTTCAATGGATTTAACAGGTAAATTCTCTCAAAAGAGCAAGTTTCTAGCACTTAGGCATTTTCAGGATTGGTTCAATGCCTTAGTTCAAATAAAAAATGTTCATCGGCAAGCTTCAAAGGAAGGATTGAACCATTAAACCTTGAACCCAAAAGGTTCAAAGGTTCAATGGGTTCAAAGGTTCAACGTCATTAGAAAGAGTTAAGCACTTTGTCAAAGGTTCAAAGTTCAACCACTTCAAGGTTCCACGGCTTCAAACACTTAGCGAAAAATAATGGCTTGAACCATTAAACCATTGAACCTTGACCATTTTGATTCAATGGTTCAACAGGTTCAACGAGTGATTGGTTAAATGCATTTGGTTCAAGAGATCAAAAGACTTAGAAGAACAGAGGCTTAAAACAAAGAGATTGAACCGATTGAACCAAAGTTGGTTTAATCGGTAGTTTCAAGGGATTGCCCCAAAGCCAAAGGAACAAGTGCCCTTATGGAGGGCAGTTAGCAAAAGTAGACAAAGTTGGAATTCCTTTGGAAAAATGACTAAGGCTAAAAGAGAAGACAGCCAGCAAAAGACAGTTGGCAGTTAGCAAAAGACAGCCAAAAAAGGGCTACAAAGAACAAACCATTGAACCATTAAACCTTGAACCAAATGGTTTAATGAGTTCAAAGGTTCAAAGGTTCAACTAGTTCAATGAAGATCAAGGGGATTAAAAAGATTAAAAAAGCAATGGAACCAAGAATGAACCAATGAACCAATTGAACCTTAAACAAAAAGAGTTCAAAGTTCAATGGTTCAAAGGTTCAACAGTTCAAAGGAAGGAAGCAACAAATAGATGATTCTAGAGACCAGTTTCAAAAGGATGTTTCAACCAAAGAGGGAGAAAGCAAATGGAACAAAGAAACCAATAAAGATCATTGAACCATTGAATTGATGAACTTTCAAAGGTTCAAATGTTTATGGTCCAATAGGGTTCAATCAAGCAGCAACTAGTGACATTCCCATGGATGTCAAATTTAAGGTAATGGAATATCCATTAAAATTCAAATATGGTGCGAAACTTGAAATATAAACCAAGTGACCAGTTGAAAAGGGAGCATGAGAGCTCAAATTGCTATAGGGAAGAGAGAACAATACAAAAGATCAAAAATATCTATAGGGGAGTTATTTATAGTAGGTGAAACAGTTGATCAAGTGGTCATTTGAGCACACCAAATCAAGGATGTGGCCTTTTTTTCTTCCAGGAAGTAAAGGCAAAGTGGATAGCTACACAGACATCAGGAAAAGGACTGGACAACTCATGCCAAGGAGGAGACATATAATATGAATGAGCATGCCATTGTTAAGGTGAATACACTATTTCAAGCATGGTCTCTCGACAGGACTGAAAGTGCATTGAAGGCATTGATTGCAATGGGGGCTGTCCCATAGGAAAAAGTGCCAAGCCTTTCTTGGATGCTATAATTTGTAATCTCTTATATTATGCAGGGGATATATTTTCATTTACAGAAGCAAAACTCTGCCTAAATTGAAAGGCGAATATTGAGACTTTGAGCTCAGATTATTGTTCATATTATTTTATCTGAATGAGAAAGCAAGTTACTTGCAGACTTTGTGCTATTATAGCTTGTGCCATTTTAGGAGATTGTTCTTATGTCTATCTTCTAGATGCATTCTTGTTTATTTAATTTAATAGGTAGAACTAGTGGAAGTGATAAGGGAGATGGCCTGAAGTCAATTACTTTCAGACTTTGTGCTATCATAGTTGTCTTTAGTGTGTGTTTTTAGTTTCTTTCTATGTTGAGGATTTTAGGACAACTTTTTTCCCCCATTATCCTTTGTGTTTCACTCTTTGGGCAGTTCAGGTGGAGACTTTGAGTTTCATTTCATCCTACTGGTTACTACACTTTGTCACCAGTTTCTTGTCACTCCCTGAAAGAACTCCTACTATTTCCTGCAAGATCACTTCTGAAAGAAGAGAAGTGCCTTCAGTGTTTTCACCAGGATTTTCTCCTCTGTTTGTTAACATCATCTCTGAAAAGAGAGATGGATGGCATTATTCTACCCCTAAGTGTTATTTTCTGCTTATATATATAGTATATAGCTCCTGCATATTTATAGGGAACCTCCCCTTGATGAGAGGATATATTTTTCCACCTCTAATGTAGTATACTTGCACATTTGGGTGACCAATCTCCCTTGTTGTGGTTGATAAGACCTATTTTTCTCATCAGTTAGCTGGTTGAAAAAAATTTCACCCAACAAAATGGATAAAATTTTGACCACACATTAACTTCATGTCCACATGTTTCAATTACATAAATGAGATGGATAACTTAAAAAATCTATGACTGGGTTGGCATTTACCTTCTTATGCTTAATGTTTAGATGTAACTAGTGAAGATAAGAAGACCATTTTTTAGGAGGTTCTTACTGCAACTTGTTCTAAGTATACAATAAATGAAGTGGATTGTGATCTCTGTGGATCAAAGTATCCTTGCCTAAGATATAATGCTTCCAATGATTACATGCTTTAACAATATCATAAAGCTCATGATCATATGTTAGGTAGTTTCTTACTAGTGGAGTGAATGTTTTATTGTGGTAAGTAATTATATGACCATTTTGAGTCAGGACTACTCAAGGTGCAAATTCACAAGCATCTATCTCAATATAAAATGGTTTTTGAATGTCTAGTAAAGCAAGTATGTGCATGGAATAGAGTTTGTATTTTAATTATTCGTATGTTTTCTGTTATGTAGCTTCCCAAATGAACTTTACTTTAACACCACCTTTGGTAACGTGGTTTGGTAGGCCAAGTCACATGATAAAAACCAAGTACACATATTTTATATAAATTTTCCAATCCCAAGAAGTTATGAAGCTTAGTGAGATTCTTTGGTTGTGGCCATTCTTGGATGACTATAACCTTGGAAAAATCCACAAGTACTCCTTATGAATTTAAGTATATGTATCCTAGATAATGTATCTCTTGCATATTAAATGAACATTTCTCCATGTTTTCACATAACTTTTGTTTTCTAAAAGTGTAAGTCACTTGCTTTATATGGTGAAAATGTCAATCTCATGTTCTTTTAAAGATTAGGATGTCGTTAAGGTAGACTATGAAAAATGTAGTGAATGGCCAGTGAATGTCATTCATCATTTGCATGAATGTATATGGTACATTGGTCAAAGTAAACGTCTTGACTAACCATTTGAATAAACCTTCTTTGGCCTCTAACGTTGTCTTCCTAAAATATCCCTTTTATGATATTGAACTAGATATCATTTTTTTTGTTTTCCAAATATAAATCATACAACATCATTCAATAATAAACTGAAGATATTGATGAAGAACAACACAACTATTATATAACATTCTTCTCAAATGCTTCAATACACTTACAATTACACACAAAACTACCCTACTTCCTTAATTTGAATAACAAATTACAATATTATGGCTTAAGACAAGAGCATAAACAACACTCTTACATAAATGGAATGCTGATATATAACAACAATACATAGGCTATATTACTAACACACATACCAAAACTCCACACACTAACTTTCCTACTCTAGATCTAAATCTAGAACTATCTAGCTAGGGTGTATCTCTCATCATCGAATCTAGTATCTCTGTATGAAATCCACATGCAATCCCTGAATGGAATCACCAACACTAGCTAGTGTGGGTATCTCACCATCAAAACCAGTTTCAATATTCTAAGGAGTTAATCCAAGGAAGGGGGATATGAACATAAGTCCAATATCTAAAATAAGGGGTTTAATGGTTTTTAAAAGATATTCATTATAATGGATAAGCTCTCCTTAAATAGAAATGAGAGGGAGAGAGAGAAGGAGAGGAAACTTAGAGTGCAAACGAGAATTGTGTCATCCTTTGAGGTGGTAGCATTATTCATGAATAATGCATGTTGTCTCTCACATGTGCAAGGGGGTTTCACTCAAATGTGCAAGGGATCCTTTTTTGAATTTTCCCATGTGCCCCCATGTGATTCTCAATCACTTTGTCTTTTCACATGATCTTACTTATACCTTTCACATGGCCAAGTGGAAAATTGCACCTCACTTCTCTTTCCTCTATTTTCAATAATTAAAAACTCTTATGTGGGCCAATCCACATGCCCGATGACACCTCATCACTATGCCATCTCAAGACTATGCCAAGTCACTATAAATAGTGACACATGAATATTGATTCATGAATAATACCAATAAATAGTACTTGGTGAATAGTGATTTGAAACTAAAATCCATTACAACACCCAAAATAGCCCATGGGAATAAAATAGGCCACTAGTATTCATCAAATGTCACTTTTGGGAAAAAGGAGACATTACAAATCCTCCCTTCCCAAAGATTGTTTGTCCTCAAGCAACTAAGTTAAATTTTTGGTTCCAAAGAACAAGATTCCAAGCCAACTGTGGGAGTTTGCAATTCTCCATCCTTGATCCTTCTTGTGGCTTCTGCTACACTACTCTAATATTATCATAAGCTAAAGAACTTAAACCAAGAGATAATTTTGCATCTATCTCAAGTAGTTATAACAACCAATGGGTTGTTCTATCCATGGGCCTGATGCATTTCTCTATCCTTTATTCTTCCCATAAAAGTAAGACCTCTTGATGAAGCTTCTCATTATTATATGTGAGGACTCTTGGTTGCTCCTAAAATTCTATTTCTTCATTATCCTCTTCACTAGTAGATGCATGACATGGAATGAACTCAATATTTAGGAGATTGATGAATGCTTCTTGAATAAACATATATTTTACAACTTCATATTGGATGATGGATTCTTCCAAGACTTCCTCACGACTGCGAGACTCATGCAAAGAGAATGAATTTTCATTTGTAGAAATGCCAAAATCATAATTTTCTTCATTCCTTGGCAAATCAACAAAAATATCATGCTCTTTTATAGATAGACTCAAGAACTCCTCTAAAATTTACAACACTCCAACATCCACTTCTACATTGTCTTCATCAAATTTGGGTGGAACTAGATCTTCCTCTTTTATGGTGGATTCATTCATGGGCTGCTCACTAACCACTTTTGGAACTAAATATTCCTCTTGGAAGGTAGATTCTTCCATGGGTTAATTCCTTTTAAGCTCTTACAATTTTAGAATTTCTTCTTTGACCTTGTCTTTCTTCAAAGGCCTTTTCTTTGATCTCATCTCCTTTATCCATGCTAGTTGAGCTTTATGATATTTTATAATTTCTTGATTGAACTATTGCATAAATTCATCAAGTATCTTCATCTTAATTCAAGATCTACAAACTAATTAGTTCCCCAAATAGGTTGGCAATATCTTGGCTCTGATACCACTAAAATATCCCTTTCAGGATATTTAACTAAATATATTTTTTTTTAATTTTCCAAATATAAATCATACAACATCATACAATAATAAACTGAAGATATTGATGAGAAACAACACAAATATTATATAAATTTCCTCATAAATGCTTCAATACACTTATAATTGCACACAAAACTCCATTGATTCCTTAATTTAAATAACAAATTACAATATTATTGATTTAGACAAGACTATAAACAACACTCTTACATAAATGGAAGTACTGATATATAGTAATAATACATAGACTATATTAGTAACACACATACCCACACTCCACACATTGACTCTGCTACTCTAGATCTTAATATGTAATTATCCATCTAGGGTAGATATCTCACCACTAAATCTAGTAACTCTGTATGAAATCCACGTGCAATCCCTGAATGGAATCACCAACACCAGCTAGGGTGGATATCTCACCACCGAAACTAGTTTCAATATTCCAAGGAGATAATCCAAGAAAGGGGGATATGAACGTAAGTCTAATATCTGAAATAATGGGTTTAATGGTTTGTAAAAGATATTCATTATAATGGAGAAGTTCTCCTTAAATAACAATGAGAGGGAGAAAGAGAAGGAGAGGAAACTTGGAGTGCAAACAAGAATTACACCATCCTTTGAAGTGGTAGCACTATTCATGAATGGTGTATGTTGTCTCTCACATGTGGAAGGGGTCTTCACTCACACATGCAAGGGATCCTCTTTTAAATTTTCCCATGTGTCATCATGTGATTCTAAATCACTTTATCTCTTCACATGCTCTTAATTATGCCTTTCACATGGCCAAGTGGAAAATTGTACCCCACTTCTCTTTCCTCCATTTTCAACAATTAAAAACTCCTATGTGGGCCAAGCCACATCCCCCAAGACACCTCATTACTATTCCACCTCAAGACTATGCCATGTCAACATGAATAGTGACATGTGAATAGTGATCTATGAATAGTACCAATGAATAGTACTTGGTGAATAATGATTCCAAACTAAAATCCCTTACAACACCCAAAATAGCCTACATGAATAAAATAGGCTACTGGTATTCATCAAATATCACTTTTGGGAAAAAGGGGACATTACACTTCCATACATATGCAGGCTCAACAAGAATTTGATGATACTCAGACTTAAGATCAATTTTAGTGAAGTATTTTTCACTATATAACTTGTCCAATAGGTCCTCCATCCTTAGAATAGGATAATGGTTCTTCATTGTGATCTTTTTGAGAGATCCATAATCATTACACAACCTCTATGTGTCATAGTTATTTGATGCAAGCATAATTGTGTTGTTACAAGGTGATGAACTGGGACTGATATATCATTTATCCATAAGTTCATGGATCTGTCACTTGATTTCTTCATTTTTTAGAAAGGATTTATGATATAGAGAGGCATTAGGTATAGGTAGTCTAGGTATCAAATCAATAGTGTGCTTCACTGCACAATGTGTAGGCACTTATATCCTTATATTCTTCCAAATTGAGATTCAACTCTGATGCTTTTATTATGACTACTAGAGGAACTATGGTAGAAATTGGTGCCATAAGGACTTTCTTATGTTTAGATCTTACCATCAAAATCAAAGATTTTTCATTAGATGTGATTATTTTTTACACTATTTAGTGCTAATGAGTGATAGCTTAGGGATTACTTCCAGTATGTTATATCTCATATCACCAACATCTATAATAACATTTATAGGATTTACCTCATAGACTACATGTCAATGATAAAGACATGGTTGACTAAGTAAAACATCACATACCTATAATGGAGCAACGTTAAAAATGATTATATCTTGAAAAGGATTTATTTTGTACACCAATTAAAACTATTTAGTGATGTGTTTCTTAGATATTACATTAAGCCATCTGATAGATTATGGTTGAGGAAAAGGTGTTAGTGGTAATTGTAATCTACAAATTATCTTAGGAGAAATCAAATTATTTTGACTTTCATTCTCAACAATGAAGTATATTAGTTTGGCATCGATCCACATTTGATAATAGAACAATATTTTGGCTTCTTGTATTTCCACAAGGGTAGTAGAGATGTTTGGTGTACCCACTATGGTGTTAGGCTCATAATCCATGACCTATTTAAATTTATCCAATGACGTAGTGTGTGTACCTATATCTTCAAGCTACATAAGTAGAGTATTCCTAGCATTGTATTATTCATTAGAGTGACTATTGGACTTGTGAACCTAAATATCAATTACTAGTCTGAGACTTCTTAGCTTGATCATTTGATGATTGTTGCTTCTTTTTTGGATGGTGGTTGGAGTTATTCCCTAGTTTGGAATTATTATTATAAGATTTAAATGGTTGTTTGGTATGAGAATTTGAATCTTATGTATTATTCTTGGCCTTGGCCTTTGATTTAAATTTGCAAGAAAATTTTTAGGCTTCTCTGATCAAATATATCTATAAAAAATCCAAGTATTACTATATATGAAGTATCAAGCTTGAACTATATTTAAAAATAATATTTTAGTTTGAATTTGAAATCTAAATTTTTGACACCAGAGTATGAAACATATCTATGTATTGTTGCACATATTGCACTTTGCATTGGCACAACTGAGAAAAATTGATGTACTGGTCATCATAGTTTCCAAAAAGATAATATGTTTCTTAGAGTGCTTCTATGAAACCATTCCATTTGTTTACAATTGTGTCTAATTTGAATTTATCCTCATGTTAAGTATAGTAGTTTTCCCACCATTTATTTAATGATAATTAAAATTTCAAAGGAACAAATGTAATGGCTTCTCAATTAGAGAATTGATAAACTATGTAGTATAAACAAATAAGACTAAGTCTATTATCCGGTGCATCTACATATATTTTTCCTTCAAATATAGGGATTTATAGATTTATTTTTACCTTGCATGTCATTTTTTCAAATGGACGATGAGAATGAGAGGCATTAGAAGGGGTTTATTACTTAAGAAGTTGTGATAAGTGATCAACAATACTTTCTCATTCACATGCATGACATTATTCTAATTCTTCTCTGTCTTTGTAATACATACTCTATCATATTTTGGAACATTTATAAAGATGACATTGTCAAATATTTGTCTCCCATTTGAGGATTTGAAGGAAGGTATGATAAAGGGTCATGAGTCTTGAGCCCTAGCTTCCTATAATTAGACCTCATATGAGTGGGCATATAAACAATGATAAAGTTTAGAAACACCACAATATCATTCAAAAATGATATAAAGTGTCTAAGCTCTGATATCACTAATATGAGGCCTAAGGGAGACCCAATTCGTAACCCTCTTAAATTTATTTAATTAGGTTGTCCATCGGATCTTACCTAGGCCCTAGATCATTATCACTATGGATATTTAAACTAAGGGATTTAATTATTAAAAACCCTAGGGTTACAAATAATTTTATTGATAAATATTCACTTTATATATAGGAAACATGGACATGGTAACACACTTATGTTGTAGGTAAGGAACATGTTGTAGAGGACCTAATTGCATTACCATTTATATCTAATGAGGTTTTAATCTTGAAATAACTAACATGACATTAAGATAATCTTTATGGGTTGAAGATAGGCCAATTTATAAAAGAGACCCTAGGATAAAAAGGGCCAAGAAATAAAAATAGAAAGTAGATAAAAGAATGTGGAAGGAAGCAAAAACCTCTAAGAGGCATAAAGAAGAGTTTGAAGAAATAACTACAAGGAAATAAAGTGAATAAAACTCAAGAAGTCCCAAGTGAAACAAAGACTTATAAGAGTCCCAAAGAATGGGGAGATGAATAAAATATAAGGGAAGGAAGAGTGGAGGAAAGAAAAGAAGACCCAAGTGCAAAAAAATACTTTTAAGAGGTGAAAATAAATGGTCAAGGAAGAAATTGTAAGGGAAGGAAGAGAGAAGGAAAGATAAGAAGACCCAAGTGTAGAAAAAACTTATAATAGGCACAAATAAAGGGTCAAGGAAGAAAATTCAAATAAAATATGAAATGAGGAAATTCATGAAGGCCCAAGTGCAACAAATAAATCTCAATACTTTAAGAACCAACATTTTAGGAATAACTATTATGAATTATTGGATTTATTTCCCAAGGAAAAAGTATAACTACTAAAAAAGAATTTTTCATTGATTGTGGGGTATAGGAAACTAAATGAATAAGAGGAACATTAACACATATGTATGGGTGATCATGAACACTCATCATAAATGCTATGTTAGCATTTGAGAAGTTTTAGATGGTAGAGTCATTGAGAATTATCATAGGTACATATTCCATAATACTAAGGGTGAGCATTTCTTAGTTTATAGTCAGCCAAGCTTCTACCTAATTAAATATTTTCATCATGCCTCTCCATTATTTCCATCAATTCATGCAAAAGAAGTTACCAATGTGTAAGAGATAAGTATGCAAGGTGAGAAGAGGAGGAATTTGAAGTGAGGAGATGATAAACATATAGGTGATACCTTGATAAAAACAAAGATAAGTGATATCCCAAAGGAAAATGCAGTAGCATGACATTCACATAAAAATATTGAGGATTCAGATGTGGAAATTAAGTATTCAAATGCAATAGCATAAATATCTCTAACATGGATGTCCACAAGTTCTATGAAACCTATAAAATTAAATGAAAATCCCACCCATACATATGTAAGCATAAGACTATCTCTTAATATTTTGGATAACACTATGAATTATGATAAGGTACTGGGACAAATGCCTTAACTTTATTGTAAAAATATTAGGATCTATGATTAATCTAATGAAAATCCTTCCATTTTATCTTTAGGGGGACAATTAGAAAATAGGCAGTGAGAATGATGAGATAAATGATCAAATGAATCCATCTATAGAATATACAATAATAAAGCTAAATTTTATAAGATTTGAGAGTCCAAATTAAGACTTAACCAAGGAGCCACCTCATAAAGCCACTCTGTAAACACCATTGCATGTTGAGGGAACTAATGATTCTTTACATAATGAAGCAAACACTAAACCTAACTCCACTGAGGGCCTTGGTATGTTGGACATGGGAAAATAAAATTAAATTAAATGATAGTATTACATAATCTTATAAAATGATGAAGTCCAAGATGGGAGGGAGATACTGCAAATGCAAATCCAAGTCTAAAGTTTACTAAGAGTAGAACAAATCATAATTTATAGATATGATGAATGAGAATCCCAAATAAATTCATATGGATCTTATACCAATAAGTAGGCCAAATAAATTTAAATGGATGCAAGTAATCCACACTATATCTATGAATATTGTAATTATTGTTACTCGAGGGCACATCTAGACTAATACAACTTCATAATCTTTATTTTCCCTAAAATTTTGTTTATTCACCCTCAATTATTTTGTAGTGAGGATAAGGCATTTAGTTCTAAAACTTGGATTTCAATAGTGTATCATGAATATTGAGATATTGTAGACATTATAAAAAAACTTCAAGAAACAATAATGAACAATGCTATAAGGGGTTGGTGGGCTATAATACATTCCTGACCCAATTGAATTGATTACATTGTTGGAATAACATACTAATATCTATCTGGAATTAATGAAATATGGAGGGTCTAAATCACAAGTTACATAGATAACGCAAAAGATTAAACAAAAGTTCTCAACTTCAAAGATAAATAGGACAAAAATGAAGGCTCAAGAACATGAAGTTGAAAGTTAAAGAAGGACATTTTATAGTTAGGTTATACCTCACTTGGAAAATTAGGATTCCATTAAAAATTAATGAGAAAGCATTCAGATTACCAATGACCATCTTTGGAATGTAAAAAGGAACCAACCCTCTCGAAAGGTGAAAAAAGTAGTTGATGAATTAGTTAAGGTCTAAAATCTATTAACAAAGCAATTTGTCAAAGGAGGAAAAAATAATGAATTGGGGTTGATGATCAAACACCATCAAGAGATATTTTATAACCTGATCATTAATGTTGATTTCATAATGGCATGGGCACAAAAATCAATCCAAGGCACTAATATACTCACAATCAAGGAAGTGAGCAATCTTTTTTCTAAAGTAGGGAATGTGACTATTTGTATGAATGATGCTCTTAAAGATTGATAGGTTACCAAATGGAGATGTCTTATTTATGACTTGTCCATCTAATTCTGAGTAGTTATAATTATAAATTATAAAGATAAGCATCACATTGTAAAAAAATACTATAAATTTAATTTCTTGTCTATTTCAAAGATAGAGCATATAACATCATCCTAAATTTTCATGAATATAATTTCTTTTTATATTTTCAAGGATGTTTCTTGATTATTTATTGTATAAATTAAATAAAATCTTAATAGAATATGATAGTTTCTTAAAATGGAATAATGATTCATAAACATTGTAACTTAATGAACATCAACATCAAAAAGAGTATGAAAAAAATGAATTTTGAATTCAACATCACCAATCTAAATTCAATGAAAGCTACCAATTTTTTTTCGATTAGACATTTATATCATTTTCTTCACCATTCTTTGACTCTCTTGACATTAAATCGATGCAATATTTTCATCCCTATTTTCAACAGTGTCATCTAGTTTGTTGGTGGCATTGTTATTAATCCTCTCCTTTTAGTAATCGACTTACATATTGTCAAAGCCCTGTCATGGGGGGATTTATTCACAATATATCATGATGTCTAAAGTATCAAATAATTGTCCCAAAAAATGAAGATTATGTCATGATTTAGAATTTATAATGGACAATAGACAAAAAAAATTATCATCTTCAACTAAACCCAAAATCATTGTTTGACATAGAACCAACAAAAAAGACTCACCCAGAGTTTCTTTAAAAACTTTGCTAAAACCTATTTTTTCCGTAGCTAGATTATTACCCACTTGGAGGGATCATGCATTAATTTGAATTAATCAAGAATTGTGTAGACATTGGAAATATGCACACTGTAATTTCAATTGTTAGAGTAGCCCTTGACTACTTTGGGACCCTCTCAGGACCAATCTAAACCCTAACCAAGCTCACCCATAGTCAATTTAACTTAATTGGATTAACCTTGACTTTTAGCCCATTTTACCCCTTGGCACTCATCCACCAATGATTAAGGTAACCATCGATGGTCACCCTGATCATCGACGGTCAGGGTCTACCTCCATAAACTTTAGCATGCAAACCATCTTCTTTGATTTTCTAATTATAGCTTGTCTAAATCCTGTTGTGAGTCTTTGCATAAATAATTTATAATTAGATAGCCTAGTTGCACCTTTAGTTACACCTCTTGCTCATGCATATAAGAAGAGAGAATCTAGGAGGTGAAATCCATCTGCAATTATCATCAAGAGCTTGTGCATCTAGGAGTTTCTTTTTTGTAGGTCAATTGCCATTAGTAATCCAACAATCCATCCATTATATCAGAGAGTCAATTTGTTGTGGCCTCTCCACCAAGCCTTCATGTATCATTACTCTATCATAATCAAGCAAGATTCCATAATAGACCAACTGCTTTAACCATCCACCCAATCAACTTCTATGCTTTCTTATCTATAGGTTATCCTCCCAAGCCAAAGAGGAGCTCTTCACAATCTTGTAATTTAATGCATGAACTATCAATTAGGTTTTTCAACCATACACATATTTAGTTTCTCTTTTTCATAATAATCAAGAAATTCATTGAAACATTTTGGCATGCCTGATGAGACCCTTGTGTCTTTACTTGGGTTCTTGTTTACTTTCACTCTCTCTCTATTGTTTGCTCATTAACGAAATCAAATTTTTTTTTGGGCTTAAAAATAAGTGCATACATCAATTGATTGAAATTTTAGTTCACGTAGCTTAATTTAAAGGCAAAGTAATTTATCATAGCTTCACTCTTTGTTGTACACACCTAAACTAAACCACTTTCACCAATTGAACATCCAACAAACTTGAGACAATGCGTGACTAAGATTTCATCACCTAGTGGTAACCTTACCCTTTTCTGGTGATCCTACGTGGAGGTCATTACCAAGGGGAGGACCAACTCAACTCTCTGGTTGAGTATAATCTATGAACATGAATATATTTTGGCTAAGCACCCAACACCCTTATCACTATAGTGTGTGAAATGAGGGAGTAGGCCCTAATACCAAGACACCTATTGATTCCCATATAGATCTATTTTGAGTGCCTAAACACAACCTGAAACCAACCTTAGATCTTCTCTTTAGTATCTGCTCTACAAACTAGTTTCAGTCACATACCTTCTTAAGGCATATGCTAAAAGAGAGATTAATTAAAACTCTAGGGTTTAACATATCTTTTAGAGTGTGATTTGATTTCTTTGATGATTTTCTTTTCTTATCTTTATTTGAGTAGTAAGGCTATTTATGCTTTCCATCTCCCCTACGTCACATGGTTCTCACTCGCCAACAACAAAGAGACCTTATGGAGCAAAACCCATTACTAAGTCAACCTACCTATTCTACCTCTTCATCCATGGATTTTGACTCTGAACCAACAGACTCTCCTCACCCTTTAAGAAGTCCTACCTTCTCTTAGGAGGTTACTCAAGGAGACATGGAATTTTCCACTTTCCTAGACAATAATCCTATAGCCTTGTAACATTACCTTACAACCACATCTTACCATATTCCAGATTCGGCCCCATTCATAGATCCACCTTACAACATGCCTCTCTATCTCATGGGGAGTACTTCCATTACCATAGTTACTACTCAACTATTAACCACCCAAGCTTCCTCATCAACCAATAACCCTTTTAAGACTACCATTGAAAACCAACCAACCCAAACTATGACTGTCCTTATACCTTCTACTCCTAAAAACCACTCCTCCACCATAAGAGTGCCTACATCTAGCACTACTAGCTTTCCTTTAGCTACCTTCAACCCATCAACCGCCACTCCACTTTTAAAGCCTTGTGGTGTCCATACCTTCTACCTTGCCACCAATTAGTACAAGGGTCACCACCTTTCCATTGGTCACTAACCTAACTACCACTCCTATCTAACATACACCACTTGGACCAATATTTGGCTACATCCCTAATCTACAAGGGTATGTCCCCACTACCCAACCACCTACCTCTACCTACCCTTATGCATCTTCCACCCAATCATTGACCTCTACTTACCCATATGTAGCAACCTCCCAACCTTTTACCCATTATTCGTATGTGTCTCAACCACCTCAATAATATGCGTCTTACAACCCTTTGGGTACACAACCTCAAGCATACCTAATGAAGATGTGTATGGACAAGATGACCACCCTAGAGTCATCCATCTCAGGTGCTCACAACATCTTGTCATATGACCAAATTTATAAGAATCCTATCCATCCATCCATACCTATCAATCCATATCCCCAGTGAGAACTTCCCAAGTTCTCTAAGTTTAAAAGTAAGGAGGATCCCCAACATCACCTTAGGGAATTTAGGCATGCTTGTTATCTCATCACTTATGATAATGCCGTTCTCCTCTACACCTTCCTTATGTCTCTAGCCAGTTCGGCTTTGGATTGCTATAGTTCCTTACCCATGCATTCCATCTTCTCCTTTACCCAATTGGCCCAAACTTTGTTGGACCACTTTTCTATCAATATCTCCAATAAATTTTATATCAATGACCTCTATTCTATCCAATAGTTTGAGGATGAACCATCATCAATTTTATGGCTCATTAGAGGAGCCTAATTAACTAACTATCCTTTTCCTTACCTCAGCCTAAACTCATAGAGATCTTTACTTGGGCATGTGCCAAGCATATCTCCTCTACCCTATGTGTTTAAAGCTTCTGAACCTTTGATGAATATTTTACCATGATGCATAAGTTGGAGAACTAATCCATTGATAAAGGAAAGCTTAAGCTTAAAAACAAGAGCTCAACCTATAAAATCAATAAGGCTTCTTCCTCTTAGTCAACCAACCAGCCCAATACTAACACTAAGAACAAGTGAACCACGAATGTAGTTGTCCTCAAATTTGCTCCACCTTCTGTTAACCAATCCAATTCCTCTAGTTCCTCAAAGCAAAACTTGAGGAACCAAGCCCAGATCAACTAGAAGCAATTCACTCCACTTGGAGAATCCTATGCTTCCATCTTGGAGAAGTTATTAAAAGCTAATATCATTCAACTTCCTCCTATCAAGCCACCCCAATAATTTGATTGCTCTCATCTTGTACCTAGTTGTTACAACAAGAATGATTTATGTGCCTTTCATCTAGTGATAAGACATGATGTCAGTAGGTGCAACACTTTCAAGAGCCTTGTCCAATCCCTCATTGACAAGGGGGACCTTACATTGGACAACCCCAATACACCATGAAACCAAACCCTTGATATATTTAGGTTACCCTTCCTGAACCATGCTCCTACCAAGAATGAGAGCAACAACATTGTGTGTTCTCATGATACCCATACAATTAACATGGTCCTTGATTCAATCCTTGCCAAACCTCTTAATATACAATATTTCAATCCTCCACATCTTCCATCTATTGAGGTAACAAAGTCACCTTTCCTTCCTTTTAACTCTTAAACCAAATAAATACCATCCCCCCTCCCTCCACTTATCAAGGTAGTGGAGCCACTAGCCACCCTTTTAACTAATATACCAAAACAACTAACCATCTCCACCTCACCTTTACCTTTAATCACTGAGCAAACTAATTTCCCATCAGAGATCATTCCTGAGGAGAAAAACCTCGTGTCTATTCCTCCCATAGAGGAACCATCTATTTCAACCCCACATCCTTTGATTGAGGAAGAGGACAAGATTACCATCCCTATGTCTCCACCGAGAAGCCTATCTTTTAGGTCCACCCTTCAGGCAATTAAACCCACATATAAACCCTTCTCTAGGCTAGTGTATAAATTAGACTTTATCTCTAACCCTGACATGGATTGGGACACCTTTTGGTAGTAGTTAGGCCTCCCTTACATTACCCGACTAGAACCTCTAACCCTTTCTTGGTCAAACTAACCCACTACTTCTATTGACCAACCTATTACCATATCTACCTAGACAACCTTATCCCTTAACCAAATAATTAAAACCTCCACTAAACCAATCAACCCCCAACCACTTAAGCCAACCAAGACCCAAGTAGCCAAACCCTTTCCTATCATCCCAACTAGATTTGGCAAGAAACTTGGTATCATCCCTACACTAAGTTTTAGTCACCGATATATGAAAGTGGACTAACCCCTTCAAACCCACCAACTAGGTGCCATACCAAAGTAAGCACAGAGTCAAAACCACATAAAGGTTGTAAGGCCTAAATTTTGCCTCCCTTAATCTTTCCCTCCATTTTGGGGCCTCATCCCTCTACCTTGAGTATGAGGCCCATCCTCTCTATTAACCACCTACCTTGGTTATACCTTCTCAATTACTTTTTGACACATCTCTCTTTACCATACCAGTAGTACCTAGGCTACCTACCCTGTTATCCTCTACCTCTAACTCATCAACCTCCTTGCCTAGACTGAAGCCATCAACCAAGTGTACCACCTTTCCCAAGACACCCACTACCAAACCTATTTTCAAGCAACCTCCTACCTCAACCACTAGAGCAAAAACCACTAAACCTTTACCATCCCTAGTTGCATCCTATTCAACCATTCTCCATAGGTTATTACAAACCTCTTGTTTGGCCCTACCTCCTATCAGACCTTTTGACCCCCTAGCTTCAAAACCCATCTAGTACAATGATCAACAAGTGTGTGCTTATCATAAGACACTAGGCCATGATATGGAGAACTAAAAGGCTATCCAAACCATTATCCATTAGCTTTATGATGAGGACGATCTATTAATAGATGAACCTCCTATTAGCCACATATTAATGCAACCACCCACCATACCTACCCAACACTCACCTACTCCTCCACTCTCACCTCAAAGTCAAGAAAAATCTGACCAATCCTCCAGCTCAACCTCTCCTTTTATCCACACTATCAACATGGTCATGAGATCACAATAGAAGGATAAGGGAAAGGCTAAGGTATCCATTCTTTAGACATGCCCCTCTTCAAAATCCCAACCAACCCACACCTAATTGTCTTCATATTCAACCAAACCCAAGGTGTCTATCTCAAGTGCCTCCCAATCTAACACTTCAAAATCCATCAAGAGAGCTATCCTCAAACAACTTCATCAGACCCCAATGAAGATGAGCTTGTACGAGTTGATCTCTACCTCTCCCCATCACCACCACACACTAATAAAGGCCTTGCAATCCATTGAGGTCCAACCTAGGGACCCCCAACCTCTAGCCACCTTCATCAATGCTCTTCAAATTTCTAAATTTGTTACCTTCAAGGATTCAAAAATACCCTCCATGCATCTTGAGAACCCAGATCCTCCTCTCTGTATCACTACCTACATCAACCAAACCTACATCAAATGGGTCATGATTGATGGGGGAGCTAGCATAAACATCATCTACTTTCATGCCTATAACCAATGAAACTTGTCACATAGTGTCATGTATAAATCCTCAACCATCCTTCATTCCTTTAATGATACCATAGCTACTACATTGGGAACTATCATTCTTTATATCTATGAATTACCTCGCCCGCTCCCTGAACTGTTCTATGTTGTAGAAGGTGAATTCTACTACAATATCTTATTGGGATGACCTTGGATTCATTACATGGGTTGCATTCCCTCTACCCTTAATACAAAACTCAAAATATTTGGTTGAAATATAATTCAAGAAACAAGAACAACATAATAACAATGATGCTCTCTCTGAGAAGAGATGTCTTATTCATCAAACTTGTAGACCTAAACATTTGCCTATTTCCAAGAAGAGATGTCTGATTTCCATTTCAGGTTACATCTTCATTTATACATGTTTTGAAGGTATGAGGAGGATGTGGAAAGTCACCAATATTTAGGGAGATTAAGTGGTTTGAATTCCACAATTTACAACAATACAAAATTCAAGGAATTACTATTTTTAGACTGTACTACTAAAATTGAAATTTGGGGCACTTCTATTTGTTTTTAGAGAGTCAAAACCCACTAAGAAAATCTCAGTGACATCTCATGATGTTCCCCCCCATTTTTATATTTCCAATGGTTCAAACGGGGAGTCAAACAGAGCTATGGTGCAAAAGTTATGGTTCCCAGAAGTTCTACCACCAATTGGGGTAGAACCATCACCCGAATTGTCACCTAAAATGTTGTTCAAATCAACCCTCCACTATTACATTAAGTTTGAGTATGAGGGCCAAGTCATCACCATCTAGGCTGACCCAAGTCCTTTCTTGACATGTAACATGATCTACCACCCCAATGATGTCCTGATACCCCCATCCATCACACCCTCGATAGCTAAAACCCAACCGTCAACCACCAAAATAGAGATCATATCCCCTTGTACTGATGAGCCATCACCTATATCCTCCATACCTTTTCACCAAATTCATATCATAGACCCTTTAAAATCAATGTTCCATTGCCTTTCACTAGAGGAGTATTGCCTTCTCAACTTGGATGTTTTCCCTACTCATGAGTATGGGTAACTTACCAACCAATCGTGATATGACCCCAAAGTTAGAACCATCATCCCCTTTAGACCTCCCCACATTTAGACCCATTTTATGTATGGGGGACTTGACAAATCCCTTGATGCTCCTACCACTTCTCTGCCACCTTAACCATTCAATGTTAGTTTCTCTTACTTAGATAAATCATGTTTTGCCAAGACATACCTCCATTGATGTGCTTGGAAAGGTTTTGGTATTGGAAGATATGAGCATGGACCATATGAGTTGGTCTCCATTGAGACCAGGAAGCCTCACAAGAAGCATAGACTTGGTTTCATATTGCCTAATAAGAAGAAATCTAAACAACCCATCCTTATCATTATTGAGGAGGATGTCCCTTCCTTGCCGACCTCACCTCTAATTGTGTGTGAGGATATGACATCATCCCACCTAATTTTTTTCATCAACATGATCGACCTAGGACCCCTAAAATATCAAGAGGAGAGGGCAACCATAACCATCCCTTTGGCCCATCCTGAAATGATATGAGAAGACTCTCCCACCATTAATACTATTTAGTGTTAGGATGATGATTCTATCCTCACCTGCCTTGGTGCCCCAGATTATTTGATCCAAAAATCCCTTCCTCCTAAATATTCAACCATGTTGAATGAATCCACCAAGGATATAAACTTGGGTACTCTAGATAACCCCCACATCATCAAAATTGACTGATCATTGAATCTCGAGGAACTTCGAGGCTTCCCCTCTTTCCTCCAAGATCATAGCATAACATTCACTTGGTCTTACAGTGATATGCCTAGAATTAACCCCACCATTACTGCCCATAACAAAGTTACTCATAGTGATGTGAAACCTATCAAGAAAAAGCTCTGATGTATGCATCCCCCCATAGCCTTTTTTGTCAAAGAAGAGCTTTAGTGTGTTTTATCTATCAACTTCATTCAACCCATTGATTACCCCGAATGGGTCTCAAATTTCATACCTATCACTAAAGCCATATATGGACTATGCATTTGTGTGGACTTTCATGACCTCAACCTCACTCACCCTAAGGATGACCTTTGCTACCAGTATTAACCAACTTGTTGATCTTATATCTATACATGAGATGTTATCTCTCATGGACAAATTCTCGAGTTACAATAAGATCTTAATCACCCCTAAAGATCAACATAAAACCACCTTTACTACCCCTTGGGGGAGCTTCTACTATAGAGTCATGGCTTTTAGGTTAAAAAACACTTGTACAACCTACCAACATGTTATGACCTATATTTTCCATGACCTCATCTATAAGATTGTAGAGTATTATGTGGATGACCATCTCAAAAAATCTAAAGTCTAAAAGGATCACTTGGCCATTGTTATGATCATCTTCGAGCACCCTATCCACTATTATGTTTGCCTTAACCCCAAGAAGTTCATTTTTGGGGTCTTGTCAGGAAAGCTTCTTAGCTTCATTGTCTCCCTTCATGGAATCGAAGTTGATCTTGCCAAAATCAAAGCAATCTTAGACATGTTCCTTCCTACCAACCTTAAGAAACTCTGAAGCTTGCAAGGGAAGCTTTAATCTATTCATCATTCATTTCTCAACTTTTAGACCAATGCCAACTTTTCCACCACCTCTTAAAGAAGGATGTGTCTTTTAAGTGGAATAACAATTGTCAAAAGGACTTTGATTCATTTAAAGAGTACCTTTTGTCACCACCTGTCCTTACCCCTCCAAAGGATGATCAATTTTCTACCTATATATCTTTGCCATTGACCATTCCCTAGGGGAAATGCATGCTCATCAAGATTAACAACATAGAGAACAAGTTGTATACTACATTAATCACACACTTGTAGAGTATGAGACTCAATACACTCGTATTGAGAAACTCTACCTAGCTTTAGTCTTCATGGCTACTAAACTTTTCCACTACCTTCTTAACCATAAAACCTATGTCATTACCAATACCAACCCACTCAAGTACATGCACTCCAAGTCATATCAAAATCAATGCTTGGCCAAGTGGTTCATGCTCTTAGTAAAGTTTGACCTTGAGTTCCTATAGCAGAAGTCAATCAAGGGGCAATTCATTTCCAACCAATTGGCTGAAGCACCATTAGTAGATAATCAACCTCCTCCTTTTGAGTTCCCTTATGAGTCCATCATGGCCCTATCTCAAACAGACTTCACCTATCAAGTCACCATGTTCTTTGATGGATCAAAATGTCAATGTGGTGGGGAACATGTATCATCCTTATCCCCTTTAATAGTGAACCTCTCTTTTTATCCTTCAATCTTGATTTTGAATGTACCAACAACATGGTTGAGTATGAAGCCCTAGTGATAGGCCTTCAAACCACCTTAGCCCTAGGAGTCAAAACAATCAATATCTTTGGTGACTCCCAAATTGTGGTCAATTAAATCAATGGCTCTTACCAGTGTGAGAATGATATTCTACATCAATACAAATAACTAGTTGATGAGCTCCTAACATCATTTAATCACTATCGCATCCAATCAACCTGATGATCAACCAACAAGTTCACTGACACCATGGCCTCCCTTACCTTGAAAATACCCTCTGCACCTTTAGACTCTAAGCTATCTATCATTATCCATAAACTTACCCAACCATCCTATGTTGAACTTGACTTCCCCACCATTTTTAATGTGGAAGAGACCCAACCTGACCTTTGTTATCAACAAACCCTTGACTATCTCAACCTTGGCATAGTTCTTTATGGCCTCTCTAGGAATGCTTGAAGAGCATTTATTTATAGTACCTCATGGTATACCATTCTGGGAGGAATTATTTACTAATGTGGCTTTGATGGCCTCATCTTTCATTGAGTGCATAGTTATGAAGCCTATCACATTATCAAAGAAATACATGATGGTATATGTGGAGGGCACTTTAGTGGCCTCGTTGTAGCTAAACACATCCTCTATCTTAGCTATTACTAGCCTACACTTAACCAAGACTATTATGATTATGTGAAAATGTGTGTTAAGTGCTAACAACATGCTAATTTACATCACACACCTAACTATAGCCTTTACACCTCAATTGATTTATAGCCCTTTTCACAATGGGGTATAGACCTTATTGGTGAAATTAATCCCCATTCCCAATAGTGACAACATTCTATCATCACCATAATTGAGTATTTTACCAAGTGGGTAGAGGCTATTCCTCTAGTCTTAACCAAAGTGGAAAATATTATTGACTTTATCAACCATCACATCATTTGCCACTTTGGTGTTCTTCATAAGATTATCACTAACAATGGTAAATCCTTTAAGAATAATCAAGTCTAGGGTTTATATGACGCATTCAACATTAAGCTAAGTTTCTTGTCACCCTATCACCCTTAAGATAATGGACAGGTAAAAGCCTCTAACAAAACTCTTGTTAACATGCTAACTAAAATGGTCAATGCATCTAGTCGAGATTGGCATTTTCACATCCCCTTCACCTTCTGGGTATATCATAGTAGCATTATAACCCATATGGGTTCTACCCCATTTTCTCTTGTGTTTGGAGCAGATGCTATCTTACCTCTTGAAGTCCAAATCCCTTCTCTTCACATATCTTTGCAAGAGTTTCTTTTGGAAGACGAGTACCACCAACACTATCTAGCCCAGATTGAGCTACTTAATGAGTGTCACCTAGCATACCCCACCCACCTTCATGTCTACCAAGAGTGTATCAAGTGTGTCTATAAAAAACACCTTAAAATATGAGAATTTAACATCAGAGATCTCATCCTGAAAGAAAATCAACATGTCACTAATATGGAGAAAAACAGGCAAGGCAAGTTTGTTTTCAATTAGCTTGGACCTTACATCATAACCCACAAGTATGGATTAGGAGCTTATCAGTTGTCTTCTCTCAAAGGCCACCTAAAACTTGATCCCATTAATGCTTTACTTGCACATCTGTTCTTTTGTTAGGAGGGATCAAGTTCACCTTGTGTCTAACTTAAGCTCATCCCTTCTTCTCCATCTACATTCCATTGCCTTATTCTAGGGGCAATCGAATAAAACTGAATCATGTGATTATTTTTCACCAACATATCCTTATCTTTAATAATGGGTATCATGGATCTACCCATGGCATGGTTTTCATGGTACTTTCCACACCTTCACATGATGGAGTCCCATGATCATTGTCATTTAAACCTCTTCACACCTAATCAAGCTTTTTGTGATTTTAGTTTTGCCTTCATAAAGGTGAACCACAATGCCAACTTAAGCAAGTCTATGTCAAGCAGAATAAAAAATAACAAAATCCCTATCATTGGTAATCATGGGTCATTCCTAGCATTCACAGACTTCTCCCTTGAAGGACAACTGTTGGACACCTCTTTGAAATTTCCCAATTATAAGGTGGACTTCTCCTTCGAAGGACATCTATCAAAAGCATTTAAACAAAGCACATGCACTTAGACCTTTCCCTTATAGGAAGGTTGAGTAAGCATTTGTCAAAAGCATAATAATTTCATCGAAGCTTCCTACATTAATCAGCTTCTCACATACAATAATTAGCAGAAGACCCATTATCACAATCAAATCAAAAGAAAAATAATCTTAGAAGCTATAATCAGCTCTCAAATATTAAGATAAGGTAGAAGTCAGAATCAACTTCCACAAGTAGACTTCCCAAATCGATCAGTCTACATATCTTGGCACAATATTATTTATACTGACTCTCTAGACACCTATAGAAGAGGCATGCTAGTCTCAAAAGAAGGTTCCATTTTCCCCCATCCCCCCTATATGCAATATATTTATGAGATTACTTGACATTATATAGTCAAGACACATTTTTAACCAACTAACAGATGCTCATGAAAAGCATTCAAAGGGCTTAGGTTCATTAAGCCAGTCTAACTTTGGTTGTGTTTTAGTCTTGGTCAGTGGAGAAGCACCATGCTCTCTGCATATCCTGTCATGACTAGTTAATGTTTTCATTATGGCACTCACATTTGTATTATATTCTCTATTCTCCCATATAATATTGTTAAATAAAACATTTCATGAATTTTATCATAAACATTAACAATAAAGAACCTAATCATAACCATAACCATTCGCATTGACCTTGACGTACCCATTTTTTTAACTAAACTAAATTGAAACTTGAACCCATGGAGACAACCTTCTCTACCCACCTTGACCACCTCATCACCTCACTGTTGGCCCATTTTGGCCCAACTATCCCACTTTTTGTGACAATTTTTGCCTCGTATCTTGATTGTAGTGACAACATTACCATGTTGACCACATTTTGATTTTGTGCCACCTCATGCTTGCTACACCCATATGTGTCTTTCAAGAACACTTCCTACCTCAGATACCCATGACACTTGACCTATTTGTGTTTTCCATGAGAGTACTTCCTACCTTGGATACCCACCAAAAATACTGACCTTATCTAGGAGACTAATATGTGTACCCAGTTGCCATGCCTAAATGTGATCATGTAATACACTAGTCACTTGTCCTTTAACAATGACCTTTATTATTTTTAACTATGGTACACTTGTATTTATGAAATCTTGGCTATCACACCTTTTGTCATAATTTGTGTGGCTATTTGCACTCTAGTTCCCATCCTATCACCCACCTTATTGATGTTCTACCTTCATCCTCACCCTCCCATACCTTGTTAAAACTGTACTCAATTTTATTTTACCTCATTGCCTCCCAGTTTAAGGGGGAAACACTTCCTCCCATACTCAAGGCAATCAACAGACCTCTGATCGATATCAATTTTATTTTTGTAGTTGGTTGATTCCAAGCTACATAATAAAAAGGGGCAAAATGTAGACACTAAAAGTACACACACTATAATTCCAAATGTTGAAGTAGTCCTTAACCACCTTGGGACCCTCTCGGGACTAATCTAAACCCTAATCGATCTCACCTAAAATCAATTTAACTTAGCTAGCTTAACCTTGTCTTTTATCCCTTTTTACCCCTTAGCGCTTGACTGTTGACGGTCAGGGTAACCATCGATGATCACCCTGATCATCGATTATCAGGGTCCACCTCCTTAACCTTTAGCAGTAAACCATCTATTTTGATTTTTTAATTATAGCTTGTCTAAATATTGTTGTGAGTCTTTGTATGGACAATTTATAATTAGACAACCTAGTTTCACCTTCACTCCCACCTCTTGCTTATGCCTATAAGAAGAGAGGAGCTGGGAGATAAAATCCATCTGCAATTATCGTCAAGAGCTTATGCATCTAGAAGTTTCTTTCTTATAGGTCAATCTCCATCATCAATCTAACAATCTAGCCATCATATAAGAGATTTAATTTACTGTGGCCTCTCCACCAAGCCTTTAGTCATCATTACTCTGTCAGAATCAAGCTATATTCTACCAATAGACTAGTTGCCTTAACCATCCACCCAATCAAATTTTATGCTTTCTTATCTACAGGTTATCCTCCCAAGCCAAAGAGGAACTCTTCATAATCTTTTGATTTAATGTGCACATTATCGATCAAGTTTTTTAACCATACCTATATTTAGTTTCTCTTTTCCATAGTAAGCAAGAAATTCATTGAAATACATTATAGTGGAAAGCTATTCCAATTGGTCACTCAACATGTTGTTGTTTAAACTATTTGTAATCTTCATTCCATTGATATCAATAGTCTTACAAAAAAATCAAAGTGGTTAACTTTTTACGGTAGTCTTCTTGCAAAGGAAGAAAATTTTGGGAACTTTTATAATAGGTAAGATTTACTATAGCCATCGCATTGATCAATTTATATTTACAAAAATGATCTCTTATTTCAGATACTAAGGAAGTTGTAATATCTCTTAACCTTCTCCTCATTGATGATAAAATCTCATCAAAGAACAACCCCATGACATGTAACTCATTGATGTTACCATGAACTAGGCTTTAAAATAAATATATAGGTATCTCATATCCAAATATAGATGCATATAATTCTCTCAATATATTTAACTGTTAGTGTAGGTTTTTATTTGATTTAATGGTTTTTCCTTACGCATATTGTTTAACTTGAGTAGGTGTTATTTTAGGTCATTAGGAAAGATAATCCCACATGCATGAAGATGTGTGGTCAATTTTATCTTACACACACACACACACACACACACACACGCACACACACACACACACACGTACCTTTCCTGAATTTATTTTGGATAATGATCTAATGAATGATTCAATGTTATTAATGCTTATAATTAAATCTTTTGATTATTGAAGACAAGTTTCTTTTGGCTCATGTTTGATTTTACTTCTATAACATATATCTCTTATGCATAGATTCTCTTACATATTGCATAGATTTATGCTTTATGGCTACTCAAACCTTGATCCTAGCCTAATTTGACATGGTATCAGAGCATGGTTTTTGGAAGCCAAATGCAATAGCTCCTATTATGAAATCTTGAGTTTCAACTTGCATGTTATAGATATGTCATTTGTTGACCTAGCACATTGAAGATTCACCATTTCTTAGATTTTTATCTTCTTCTAGGGTCCTTAATTGATCTAGATATAGAAAAAGAATAAGGGAAAAGGCATCTCTTGTTGGTTATATTTCATTCGATATATTTTCATGGAAAATGGCTTGTGCCATTACATTTAAAAGTGCCCAAACCCTAGGATGATCTATAAAAATTACTTAGTTTTGTGATAATAAATTTTGACCTTTTTAGAGGGTTAGAAGGCATTTTTTTATATTCTATGAAAATCTATACCCCTAGGGTCTCCTAAGGAAAAAACTATTTTTGGTATTTGGGGTTTCTCAAGAAACTTGGTGGGTCTTTTGTGTATTTTTCATATCAATAGTAGCTATAGATATTTTTTAGCAAATCAAAGTTCATGTACCTACTTGCATCCCTTTGGTGGAAATTCCAACTAATCTAACAGTCATTAAACCTGAGACCTACTCCAGTAGCTATCAGACTCAATCCCTACTCTGGTAGTTTTCAATCTTGACTCATGCTTCTAGCTCGACTAAATTTGCCCCAGATGCTTCCACCTTTATTGTTTCTATTAGAACTACTCTGACACCATTGATACTAACACCCCTGACTCTACCCTAGTTGCTTCTACCTTACCTAAATCTGACACCCTTGAATTTGATACCCCAACTTATTTTGATTACAACTCTAATGGTTATTTCTAATGGATGAAACTTTGACACCTGATCTTGATAGCCTACATTTTATAGGGCCCAACCCTTGGTCATATAGGATTTTAGCCCTTGGTCACAACCAACCCAAGGGGAATTAACTTTTGATTCAAAATTTGATTCAAAATTTTTCCCACCCAAAAATTTATGCAAATAGGAGATTTGTTTTGTGAGCAAGATCATCAAACTCCCATAACTTTCAGCCTACAACACTTTTTGAGGCACCATTTTTTAAAGTGTGATTTTTTTCAAGATCTATGAATTGATTCTATTCTTGAGCCTTATATCATTGAACGTTTATAGTTTTAGGGTGGTTTCATATCCTTATCTTTCTTACACCATCAATTTAACACATACTTACTTATTACAAGGGATCATAATCAAGTTCCACTTCCTACATCATTCAACTATATTGAGTGGAAAGTCAAAATGTAAATCCTCTTGAGGAGTAAAGGATTACATTGAATTACTATGGGTGTAGAGATAGAACCAACACCTATTGTAGAGAAGATGAAGTGGTTTAACATAAGCGATGAATATTATGATCTATTATGCATGTCTATGTCTCCTAACTTGTTCTTTCAAGATGAATATGCAACTTATCCTAATAAAATTTAGACCATTTTTGAAAAACTCTTTGGGAAGTAGGACATAATAAGAAGTCATGAACTAGAAAATGAGTTTATCAGTTTGAGCTTAGGCAATTTTGACACTATATAAGATTTATTCACAAAATTAAAATCACTCAGGATGCAGTTGAAATTGTGTGGCATAGATAAAAAAATGATAAATTGATTCTTTTCATCCTTGACAAATTGGGTTTTGACTGTTTTGTCTTTGTTTCTACCTTCCACACCACCAAGCATGCCCTTGGATCTACATGGACCATATCATCCTTAGATGATTTTTATCCTAACTTGACTTGAGATAAAGACAATATTATTCAAATGGGTACGTTGATGTCTTTTAAATCACATGCCTTAATTATGAGTCATGAAAAATAGAAGGCTTCCAGTAGTAAGGAGAAAAAATAGAATAAGGACCTAAAGTAAAGAAAGGGTCAGAAATATGATGTTACCTCCAAAGCATCAACTGAGTCCTCATCTTCAAGAAGGAAACCCAAGAAAGAGACACTTACATGTGCCTACGATAAGAAAATTAGGTATGATAAAACCAAATGTATGAATAAATATATTGACCAACTGACTAAGATGCTTAAGAAGCATAATATCAATGTCTCTGATTTAGCCAATTAGAGTTCACCAACAAGAGTATTCTAAAGCCAAATATAGTAATAATGGCAAAGGTAAGGGTAAGACACTTGTTGTAGTTGCATCCCAACCTTCCACATGGGTGATTGATTATGGTACCTTGCACCATTTAGATTCATCATAAGACCTTTTATCATCCTTAGAGTCTTGTTCTATGCCTCCATTTTTTGGGGTGATGGTTCTTCCACAGAAGTTAGTGAGAGAGGTTATGTTGAAGTCAATGATGGGACATTTTAATATGTTCTGTGTTCTTTTATTATCCACCAATATCCTATCTATTTATCAAATCACTCACATTGGTTTAGCCAAGAGATTTGGGTTCACACCTGATTTTATGGTTATTAGAGAAGTGCAAAATAATGTTATAGTTGTATTTGGGAAAGCAAATGACCAAACCTAATTATACACCTTCTCACATTTTGATCCTAATCAACTTTTCACTACTCTACTCACTCATAGATATGATGGAGTGAGTAAATAATGGCATGATAAATTTTTCCATCTTAGCTATCACTACCTAGAGCAACTCAGTCATAATGACATGGTTTCAAGGTTGTCACATGTCCATTTTTTTGACAGTGATTGTTAGGGTTGCATGCTTGGTAAGCATCCTGAAGAGAAGTATGACAAAGAGAAATCATAGAGAGCTACACATATATTGGAGATAGTTCATAATGACATTATTACTCCATTTCTATATCCTTCATTCGATAAGACTAAATACATGCTTACCTTTATTGATGACATTTTGATGTATATTTGGGTGTACTTTATTAAATATAAGTATGAGGTCTTTGATCATTTTTAGGACTTCAAGGAACTTGTAGAAAAATATTCAAGTAAATCCATCAATATTTGATACACAGATAATGGTGGTATGTCAGTAATTGTTTTGAGTAATTATGCACTTCATATGGGATTGAAATACAATGTACAATTCTATATAGTTCTCAATAGAATGGTATTATAGAGCACAAGAATAGGTCCTTGAAGTAAATGGCCAATTGTATGCTACACTCCAAGTCTCTCGCACTTCAATTTTGGGATGAGGATGTCAGCTATGCTTGTTATATCCATAATTAGGTTCCTCATAAAGCATTGAAAGTAGTCACTCCTTTTGAAGCATGGAGTAGTAAAAAACCCATAGTTAAACACTTTTGAGTGTTTGGATCTCATTCTATGGCCCACATTCCTAAGAATAAACATAAGGAAATGGAACCTCAAGGTTAGCCTTACATATTCATGGGATATCTTGAGGGTGTTAAGGGATGCCATCTTTTCCATCCCACCACTCATGAGTTGTTGATTGAGAGAAGTGTTCACTTTTAGGAGGGTCCTTCAAACTCCACACTTGATAATTCTCCCTCTTCCTTGGATGCACTAGAATTTGATGATTAATCTAATGATTCAAATCTACCTGAGTAGATTCCTAATGATCTAGATTCTTATTTTAGTTTTGATGATGTTAATAGTATTGGGGACTCACCTCCTCCTTCTCCCAGAATATCTTCAGAGGATGAAGAATCTCCTCATGACTCTTTGACTTCTAGTCCTCTTTGGGCTATATAGACACTGTAAAGTGATATCCATTGGGTTGGAGATCCATCATACACTAGTAAAACACATTCATAATTCTATAATGTCCCATATATATTCATTGCATCTACTTCTAATCCATAATCATTTCATGAGGCATCAAGCACTCTTGAGTGGGATACTACTATGGAAGAGAGTATGGTTCCTTGATTAGGAACAACACTTGGTATCTAGTCCCTCTTCATAAGGAAAGAAAACTTATTCAATGTAAATGGATATATTGATTTTTTTTTTATAGTATATGGTTCTATAGATAAATTCAAAGCATGTTTGGTAGCTAAAGGTTTTTCCCAAGTGCCTATCATTGACTATACCAAGAATTTTTCCATAGTTGCCAAAATGAACCCAATCCAACTCACTCTTTCCATTGCCAATGCATATTGTTGGGATGTTCATCAGATGGATGTGAAGAGTGCATTTCTTCACAATGACCTTCAAGAGAAAATATACACGAATCAGCCACAAGGATTCATAAAATATTATTCCTTAGTTTTCAAACTTTAAAAATCTATCTATGGCCTCAAACAAGCCCCTCAAGCTTGGTATGCCAAGATGGACTCTTTTCTTCTTTTGGTTGGGTTCACTAGATGTCATTTTAATCTTAATGTCTACATTTTATGGCAGGATGATTCACTATTAATTCTGGTTCTCTGTATGGATGACCTATTGATCATAGGGAATTCTTCATCCACTATTGTAGTAGCTACAACTACTTTATCTGATAGGTTATCAACAACTGACTTGGAACTATTGCATTACTTAAGATTAAAATTTCTTAGTTGAATCCAGGATATTATTTCACAATCCATGTATGCTTTTGATTTACTTGCATAGTTTAACATGGCTAACTGTAAGCCAACTCCAACTCTTTTTCTAAATAGTGTGAAGCTTGAGCTTATTTATCCTTCTCATCTTTTTGATATTACCTTGTATCGATAACTAATTGGAAACCTTATCTATTTTATGTACACTAGACCTAACATTTCATATGCAATGGGCATGGTCTCTATATTTATGCAGAAACCATATGAACTACACTGGAAAGCAAATAAATGGGTTATCCACTACATTCAAGGTACTCATAGTTTTGGGATTCATTATGGAATAGGGATTGGCATTGGCTTGATTGGGTATATAGATTCAGATTGGGCTGGAAATATTTAGAATCATAAGTCTACTTTAGGTTATAGTTTCTCCCTTGGTTAAAGACCAATTAGTTGGTCAAGCAAGAATTGTAATGTTATTGTTTTTTCTTCTATAGATGCATAGTGTATAGGAGTTTTTAATGTTTCCACTGAGACTATTTGGATTCAGGGGATTCTCATTGAGTTTGGTATCTAATTTCAATGACCAAAAATCATCTTTTATGACAACCAAAGCACAATCTTGTTTTGTTTGAATACGGTCCTCTATTAATGAACCAAACATAGTAATATTCACATGTATTTCATTTGAGAGCTTATTCATGAGCAAGTGAATAATATCCTCTATTATCAAAATATGGAGAAAATTATTGATATATTCACCAAACCCTTCACTAAGAGAAAGTATATTCATTTGGGAGCTCTTCTTGGGGTTTGGGTAGCTCTGTCATCCTCTTCTAGGGGGTTTCTATGTATTTGGGTACCTCATCAAGCCTTGTTTTTAGGACATAATTCTTCTACCCACCTAGGATATGCTTAGGGTAGGGGGCGATGTTAGTGTACATTTTTATTACATTTAATGTTTTTTCCTACACATGTCGTTTAGTTTACTTAGGTGTTATTTAAGGTCATTAGGGAAGATAATATCACATACATGAAGATGTATGGTCATGTCTATATTCCACTTATATATGTACCTTTCCTAAATTTATTTTGGCTAATGATACAATGAATGATTTAATGTTTCTAATGCTAATAATTGAATCTTTTGATTATTGAAGACAAGCTTCCTCTGGCTTATGTTTAATTTCGTCTCTAAAATAAGTATATCTTATGCATAATTTCTCTTTCATATTACAAAGATTTATGTTTTGTGTCTACTCACACCTTGAATCTCAATTGTGGCATAATTATACATTAAATTCTTAAGTTTTCTTGGATTTATGATATGCATCAAAGTGTTCCAACTCTGAAACTTTAGACCTAAAAAATCAACTTATTGATTGAGATAAAAATTATCTATAGCCAGACTAACATCTCTCTTTGACCTTGTCAAATCAACAATACATATAATCATCTTTAGGGAATGTTTAATTAAATGGTTAATTTAATCAAACATTAGAAGGATGCCACACAATGTAAGCAATATTTATATATCATATAAATTATGTATCAAATATTGAGCCTTATCCACTTCCCTATGGTGTTGCCACATTACTCTTAATAAGGATGGATACTCATTATATACCTTGCACACTAGTTGATATAGTGAGATCCCCTTGGTTTAAACATATTTTAATAGTTTATGCCCAAATTTAAAATATTTTGAAAGTTTTGGAACTCAAAACTTTTAGGACTATGAGCAAAATAAGCATGTACCTCAAGAACAAGTTCTTTAACTTTTGCTACATATCTAAATTTGTTAACTATTTTGTATGTTAAATTCATTCGATGAACCATATGGTGAATGGAAATTATATATGATAAATTATATTTATGAAGTGTTACATACAAAATTTTGATTACCTTGAATGAAAAATTCCCTATTCATCCCAACACATACCAACTTTGTTATAATTTCATAATCATACTTGCTACCAATCTCCTTCAAATGACTTATTACTAGTTCATAAAGGTTTTTGGCATTGTAATTTTATATAATCTTGTCAAGATAAATTAAATGAGGGTGTCTCACATTATTATCAATAGTTTAAACATGCATACATACCCATTAAGTATTAACTACTATTGTAACCTCATTAATAGATAGTGACAAATATTGTGCATGCTTAATTTTCTCTTTTAAGTCTTCTTTCTTAAACATAGATACACATTTCACCCATTATTAACCACTAGTTTAAAACCAATGAGAATGATAAAAGTCTTAGAAACTATTAAAATTTAGCATGGTATTATATTCAATAAAATTTATTATAAGACAACCTCTTTTCAAAGTGTGAAAATCAACAACTAGCTGAACTATTTTACCTAAGTGACTGTTTTGAATGATATTTTTAGATTGAGATGTAATTATCCATCCATTTTTATAAAGTATTATTTGAGTTATCATGTGATCCTCATATTATTTTTCATTATCAATATGAAAATATTCATCCACTTTTTTCCTTCCAGCAACATGCTTCACAACTCCATTTTTAAGTTTTCTTTTCTTATATTTTTCCTGCATGCTTCTCAATACTATCTAATTTTTGTTGCATTGTTTTATCCTTGCCAAGTTTTTAGATACAAATTGTGAATTTTCATTCCTTGGGATATTTATTTAGATACAAATTTCAATGAATGAAAACTTAGCCACCCACTCTAGCATGAAATTCCTTCCCAAGTCCCATTTTATTTGATTTCTATTTCTAACAAAATTCAGTGCCCTTGAGTAGTTATGGTGGTGAAATTTATTTGACTATCATGAATTTACACTTATAATATTAAATATTTTATATTTTAGCCTCCTAAAAGTAGAGTTGGATTAAAATCCTTCTAGTGATGTAGATTTAAGCTTATTCAATGGGATTTATTTAAGGGGATGCATTCAATGTTATCATCACTAATATTGTCAGACATTAAATTATCATTTAACTCATTCTAAGTTTCTATTTCAATTTGAATTCTATCATCATACCATGACAATGGTGGATATGGATCAGTTAACATATATGGTTTCTCAAAGTAAGAGGCAATACTTTTTATCCTAGAAGGTGTTGCACTTGTTTCCTTTCTTTAGGTTTCCTGAGTACTTCCCGTTTTCCTATAAGGAAAGTATTTATGTTAATGTAAGAGTTTAATTGTTATAATATCATCAGATACTTATAAAATCTATTAATTCTTGTAAAAACATCACTAAAATATAAAACCATTGCTTTCCTATAATGACATCATACACCTAAAAAACCATCACTCTTCTGTAAAATCTTCATAATACAATGGAAAAGTATAACATGTATTGGAAAATTATTGCTTTCCATGGAAAAGCATCACAGGATTAGAGAATAATAATAGGCGTAGATAAGCATTTTAAGGTTATAAAATCATCACAATGATGGAAAATCATCGCAAGCTTATAAAAACATCATAAGATTAGAAAAACATCACATTGATGTAAACACATTGCAATCTTATAAAAACATCACATGATAGAAAATCATTACAAGTCTTAGAAAAACATCACATATATGGAAAAACATATATGGTCTATAAAATATTCATAGGGATGGAATAAAATAAAGGCTTAGAAAAATATCTCTATTTATTAAAAAAAATTAAATGTATATTTCATAAATGATCACAAACATTATTTATATTGGATAGATAGATTTAAATATAGGTTGTAAACTATAACAATGGAATATTTTTGAAGAATTATATCAATAGATTTCATGATTTTTATATGATAGTTTTTGATTTATTTGGATCCTTTTATACTCTCCCAGTCATGAAATGATCTAAATTAAAATCTCTCCAAGATGAAAAATAACATTTAATTTTGAGTACATATATTACTACATTTTATTTTGGTATAACTAACAAAATTAATTAAAATTTAAAAATTTTCATCTAATTTTTTGGTGAGTGTGATCCTAAGGCCCATAGAATGTGTGATGATCCATACATTATTTAAAATCTAACACCATCAAAAAATGAAACCCCATTGGGATTATAAATCAATTGGCTATTCAAGTGGGAAACAATAATATGTATGCAGTTTTTGAACTAATGTGCAGCTTGACATTATCTAGATAGCTAATTTAGAGTTTATAAATCCAAAATATTCACCTAATTATGAATATTCACCACTAAACTTTTCCCTATTATGCTTTCTATACTTGTTCATAATCTCTCATTTATAAGACTTCTCCTACCCTATAATACCCCTCATTTGGTACTAAGTCTTCCAAAATCATATTATCCTTATCTAAATCCATTGTTACTCAGCCTCAAGATTTTTTGCACACATCATTATGTTACTACTCAAAATGTGTGTTGTAATTTACCTTATGATGAGATTGTTAATCAATCGATCCTGCCCTAGGTGAGATTGACATGCCTGCCAATCATGTCCATCATTTTTGGGTCTTTTTCATTTTTTTCATTGTGTGTGTGTGTGTTAGTTTTTTATTTTTACTATGGCTCAAGTTAGAATAATTATGAATCATGTCCTAGAGCATATTATTTATACCAATTCAATCCAATGCATTATCCATGCATGAGAGAGAGAGAAATATAAGAGAGGAGAATCAAGTATCCATTATTATTCTCCAAAATTTTAAGTTAGTGCTAACCCTTGCCATATATTTTGTTACAATTGTGATGAAGTCTTATTTGTGCATCATAATATTGTACTCAAATAATGTTTAGGCATATTCCATGTATTTGTCTCTTCACATGTAGGAAGAGTAGGGTAAAAATCATTACTTGATTCCATTCACATTTCAAAAAATTAAATTGAGATCTAATTTTGACATGTGAGATACATATTTATAACTCTCATGGTGGTTTCCCAAATAGGTTACATTGTTTTGTTGTGAGTACATGACAAGTTAGGTTAAAGAAGGAAGAGATATTATTTATACATTTTTACCCATCAAATCAGGGAAGTAGAAATCATAACATCTATTAGTTAACATGCCTGAAAGAATTCAAATTTTGAAATTTAGCACAAGACATGTTAGGAAAAACTGTAGAGATGGATTAAAAAGATTATTAGTCAAGCCTTAGTCAAGAAATCAAGAAAAATGCATAAATAGCTAATAAGCTAGGCCAACCTATTCAACGGGGGTTTTCTAATTATAATAAGAATTACATGAAAGAAATCAAATAAAATTTACCTTCCCAAGTGACTCCATCATCCAAGAATGGATCCAAGTTTTTTTTCCCCTTGATCTAGAGCTCTAGTCTTTGTCAACAATGGCTTCTTTGCTCCTCCATTGCCTCAAGAACTCTATGCAAAACCTAGGCTCATGATAGAAACTATCTAATTTGCCTATCAAATGAAGCTAATCTAAATGCAAATAACACAATAATCAAATCACAAATGACTTGTGGAGATATTTTAGCATTATAACTTCACATAATTTAAACTTGATAATGATGTTCATGACCTTGCTATTTATAGGATTTTGAGATTGATTAGGATCAACCATGACCATCCATCTTGAGATCAAGATGTGTGGCCATGAATTAATCCAATTATGTAATTAAAATCCATAAATATCTAGAAGAAATAGGCATGGGGGAGACATAGGTCAATCATGATTATGTCCCCCACCAAATTCAGATATTTGATTGATATTTTGGCAAGTTGAATTGATAATGAAAGTATTAGAAATTAATTTAAAATAATGAAACGTTCAACAAGTTCCATGGAATTCTTACTTAAGCTCCTAATTTGAATTAATTATATTAAGCAATATTAATTAAGTTTCATGCAATTCTTTGGAAATTGGTGCACAATTAATCAAAATGATTATAATGTCATATTACTAGGTCGTAATTTGACTTGAGAAGAATTGGAAGGTGATGTTAGATGCATTGGAAACGTATTACCATTTAGGATGTTGTCAACATGAAATAACTAAGGTACATGATGTGTACTAATGAATTAGAAGAAAAGAGTGATCTAGAGCAGAAATAGGCAAAATCATCATTTTAACCTGATATGAATTGATCAAAATTAGGAATCACGTAAAATTCATTTCCACATTTAGGGATATATAATCCTAAATAGACACTTGTATATGACAAGATCGAACCATTTAACATATTTAAGTGATTTTGGCCTAAATTGTGCGTTTGAGTGTAAATTGAGTAAGATTGACAATTTCAACAGAAATGGTGTTAGGAATTAGATGTTTACATTTTCCCCTATTTCAGAAGGTGTAGTGAGAAATTCAAGCAAAGCAATGTATTTTCAAAGAAAAGACTTGTCAAGAAGAAATTGGAACAGACCCATGATGCCCCCTCGAGAGGACATACTAGGATGAAAGAGAAGGATGGACTCTCAGAAAGAGAGGGAAAGTGAGATATTAACCCATGGAATAGATCATATCCAAATGAGCTAATGTTTGCACATGTTGATTCCATTGATGATCAAAATATAATGAGAAGTATAATAGGCCTTGAAGATAGGGGTAATATGAAGGATTCAATCCATAAATGTAAGGGACATACTTTAAACACACTTAATTTGAGAGTGCAAGCTGTGCACTTACGGTATTGATCAATCCCAAGATAAGTTGCACACTAAAACATTACCATCATGGGAAAAAAGTGTGGAGAGATTAGAATTAAGGGAAAAGGAGAATGTGGTCTCCATAAAGATGATAATAAAAAGTACCCCATTATATCAAATTTGATTGTGATAAGACAATCGTGCCCCAGTAGGGCTAATTTTGATCATTGATAAAGAATAAATAATGGTTTGCCCCTAGAGGGTTGATTTGATTCTAATGTTATTCAGATGTTGTGCCTCATCATAGGAAAATTGGTAAGCAATTATCTCAATAATATAACCTAAACATAGATTAAAGTGAGTGAGCGCAAACATAGATGCAATGGTAAAATGGCTTGGAAAGCCACAAGAAACCAAGCATATGAGAATGCACAAAAGATGAAATAGATGAAAAGAAGAATGAAAAATAACTGAGTTGACCTCAATAGAAATTGAGTGTTACCTACATAGTCTAGTAAGACCTCAATCCAATGTAGTTCACCCAAAAATGGGAGAGAATGGAATGAGTTGTGAAGAAAATTAACCAAAATTTGATTAGACTCATGATGTATGTGAAGAGATGCTCATCTAAGCATAGAGTTGAGTGCTAAATCCATGATGCCTATTTTCATATCATGAGCCTAGATAATGTATAGTATTCTTGAGATCTGTTCATCGGAGTGGTGTTGACATTAAGACTTAAATCTAGAGCACAAAGTGCTTGTTACAGAAAAAAATTATACATTATAAGTATGAGTAACCTATAATGATAATGTATTTCCATTGCGTAGAGATATTTTAAATTTGAATATTTATACCTAAGGATAATTTTAAGAACTACCAAAACTAGATTTAAAACTATTAACATTCAAACAAAAATAAAGACAAAGATAAAAGTGAAACATAACTGAACCTAACCTTAAACTCAATATATGAACAATCAAGATTTAAGTAGGAACAATAATGTTTTGGAAATAAAGCAAGAACAAATTGATAAAATGATATCAAGATATACATAAGCAAGATCCATGTGTACCATCAAGATGTACCTGAAAAAGAAAGCCAAAATAACAAGACCAAAGAGGAACTCAAAACAATAAACAAACAAACAATGATCAAATAAATGCGTACACAAAATAAAATGTTTTTGGGTTTTAAATGTTTTACAAATGTTTGTAGAATTTTAAAAGTATCTCAACTCGATCGAGAATTAAGAGATACAAAATAGTCCAACTCGTGAAATGATGTAAGTGTGCCAATCTTAAAATTCTCATAAAATGATGAGAGAATTTAAATGGAAAAAGTGTTCGCATAATAGTGAGAGCAACAGCCAGTGATCGGTAAATATTCACCACAATGATCCTGCACTCATTAGGATGAGAAAACATAGATGGGAAAGGTAGGATAAATAAGATGTTAATACAATGCTAAACACCACAAATTTTCTTCAAAGGAGCTAATCCAAATAAAAAGTGCCTTCGTGAGGAGGCTACGACTTCTAAAATTGTGTGAAGGCATAAGCACAATGATAGCATCGATCACTATGATCTAAGTTTTAAAAGATGGGCATCTATCAAAATCTTCATAGTCTCTTTGGCAAAAGTTCATCATCGCTACAAGTTGAGTTTTATGGGTGGTAGTGGAGTGACAACCTGTAAAGATTTTCTTTGAAGGTTTTGAATATTCTGTGTGGCAAAAAATTAGCAATGTGGTGAGTGATAGAGGACGAACTGCACCTAACTCAAGAGCTACATAGCCAGGTTAGGTGAAAGGTGGCAATGACTGCATCCTCTATCTTAGTACCTTAGTACAAAAGATCTATAAGATCCATGAAGTGGGGCCCATAAAACATGAATTAGCATGACCTAAGATATGACATATACAACTAGATAAGGTGGGGGAAAGTGGACAATGACTCAAAAGACCAAGGGGCCTACAAAGATTATGAGATACAAAAGCAAAAAAAGATATTAGATGCAAATTAGATGACAAGAACATCAATGATGGTATATAAAGGAGATCGTGATGGTGCATAATGCCCTTATCAGGGTAACTATGTGACTGAGCATGATGCATCCATGTTGAAAGGTGAGTAGACATGACTATTTCAAGTGGAAAGACTATTTAATGGAATCAATAAGATCATAGGACACACTCAGTTAGTGGAATGGAATGAATGCCAATGAGGAATAATGGTTAGGTAGTCTATTTAAAGAATCATGTTAAGAATAAATGCTTAACGTGAAGTCATTTGATTTTACAGGTTTTTGATAGTGCCAAGAACTATGAAAGTCAAAGATGGTAAACAATGGGAACAATAAAAATGAAGGTGGAGATAATCAACAACCCCCATGACTTAAAATAATATATGTGATGAATGTTTATATCTTTCAAATTTTGCAACAAGTAATGGTGCTTTTGGAAGTACTATTAAACCAATATCAATAAATAAAAATGCACCTATAGCCTAAGCTGGAGCCTGAACTCCAATCACAATAGTAGCTCAAAAGGTAGGTGATTCATTGCACAAGATGTAGGGTAGGATAACATCACCCTTAGCTTGCAAAAAATAAACAACAAAGAATCTGTCATGGAGGGAATCCTCACTATTCAAGGGGATGTGCATTGAGGCAATGACAAACATTACCCATGTAAGTAGAACAACTAGAGCAGAGGGAGGAATGGCTATGATGGCTGAATAGGGTGAAAGACCTATAGTGGAATATGATTTATATCATATGGGGAGGCATGTGTAATAGGGGAGAAAAATATGCCCCCTAATGGCTGTTGACATGGGGAGAGACATAAAGCAAGTGGTGCCACCTGTCGTAGTATGTAATAACTTTGGAGAGACTAGCCATGCAAGCCAAAAATGTTTGAGGAGGAATGTTTCTGATGCTAGCTCAGTTATCAATCAACAAAGGGGATGACTCAACATAAATCTAGATTCATTAGATAATCAATGCAATGCCTAAGTAGGAAAATAATGTATGTATGCACCCTAGGTGATTTGTGTGTAATTTGATTACTATTATGTTCATTGTATATCCCACTTTGTATGTACTATGCAATTCCTCACACACTAAATAAAAATAAAAGATTGCACAATTTGTTTTAAACATTTCTAGAATGTGTTGAATGTTATTTTTGTTCTTAGAACTTTCTAGTATATTTCCCCTTTTGAACTATTTCTAGCATGAGTATGACTCATAGAAACCCTATCCATCATGCATAATAATAAAAGGGGGAATAGAAAAATAGGAAGTGGGTGGCTGAACTGACTCCAAATGCACTAAAAAAGAGGATGTTACCTACATAGTTCCATAGATGTAAGGTCCAACATGAACTTCAGGACAAATGTAGTTCTCCTAAGAAGTGGGATAGAAGAAAAAGGTGATGACCATAAAAACCTAATTAATGTTGTAGAAGAAAAGGGAAATGGGATCGCAATATGATGATATCATATAAATGAGAATGATCTTGGAAAATGACATGTGCGTGAAGTGAGTACTTGAAAATGGAAAGAGCATGGAGATCAAAATATATAAGAATGTAAAATAATGTTTTTGTTCATTTGTGGATCATTTTCTAATTTTTTTGGTGTTTTTTGGAATAAAAGATAGAAATGAAATATGCACAAAAGGTTCAGGGAATGGCCTAATCAAGGAGATGCACATCTAAGAATAGAAGTTCCAAATAACAACTAAGCGAACTATAATGATCCATGCCTCCAAATCAATGAGAGCGAAGATCCTATCAAGCCAATAATTTCTACCAAAGAGAAACAAATAATGATAAAACAATATGCAGTCTGAGATAGAATTTGACTAACCATGTAGCAGGCAACAACCATATGTTGTGATAAATGTGTTCACTTATCTCTAAGAAAAAGCTACAAAATACTATCCTAGATAAATTTATTTATAGAACTGGCATTAAATATGTCTATACTAACTATGAGTTATAATCAAGATCATAATTGGTCAAGGGATAACAATATTTAGGTTACAACAAGTCCCAAGACATGAAAAAGGATGTGGTTCTAAAAAAAATGATCTGGAATGAATATGGTCCACAAGAGTGTTAGGAATAAGTGATTAAAATTAATTAATTATGAAATAATATTCAACACATAAATCATTCCTTAGAATCATAGCAACAAAGACATATGGAACAAAAATTTAGATCTAAGCAAAAAAAACACACATAACACTGATATAATGTGGTTCACCCAATGTGGGATACTCCACCAAGAGGATCTCAATAATATTATAAACAAGAGTAAAAATAAATCTAAACAAGAAACCTCTCATAGAGATAATTTTCTCTAGCCTGAATTCACACTAGCATTCTCGAGATGCAAAGCTATACCTCTAAACTGATCACACTGATCATAGAAAGAATGCAAATCTCAAAACTCAATGTAAAACATAATGAATAATTTGTTACCCATATCCCCTATTTATAATTTTAAAAATCCCTTGAAAAATGCACCATAACCATAAGGATAACCATATTCCCAAAAAATAAGGCACAAAATAAGGGAGGTTTCAACCACATAATCCCCCGATTCTCTCAACACCTTTACATCATACCCACTTCCCAAAAACGTGCCACAAAAAAGGGAAGTGGTTAAAATTCATCCCACCATTGTAAAAGGTAAATATTTCATGTTAAATTTGTCCTGATCATTTTATTTTTACCTTAGGGGTGTTAAAATGAACTCCACATTTAACAAAGAGGATGGTTTAGGGTGGGATAAAATAGGTGCTCATATATAAATGATCAACTATGCTAATGGTCTATGATAGGTCAAAAAGAAAAAAAGGTCCATGAGAGGTTGATCCATAACATAATGGTAGGATAAAATACTTCAACACAAGTTACCCCTAAGTAAGGGGTCTTGTAGACAATGGTTTAATCGACTGTTCAAGAATAGAACCTCTTAAGGTGTATGATGTTCATGGGCTCTAGAAGTTCTTCACTATTTACAGTAGCCAGACGATATGCCTCTAATTTGTAGTTTACCATGATGACATATGGTCCCAACCAATTAGGTTGAAACTTACCTTTTTTCTTGCATTCAGTGTTCATGTTCTTTGGTTCCCTTTTAAGGCCAAATCACTAATCTCAAACTCCTGAGGGAGAGTGTGCTTGTTATAGCTTATTCGTAATCTATTTTGATAGGCTTACAAGTATTCTTAGGAAGCTAAACACTTGCCAAAAATAATTTATAGCTCTTGCAACCTTAAAACTCTATAGTCCTCATCATCTTTAGTATGTTCCAATGATACTTGCAAGGATGGTAACTCAATCTCAATCAAGATAATAACTTCTATGTCATAGACTAGGGAGTATGTAGTGGCTCTTGTTGGGGTTCAATGACTAGTTATGTAAGCCCAAAAGGTAAGAAATATTTACAAGTGCCAATTATGGCTAGCATCATTGACAATCTTCTTTAATATGGCTACAATGGTGTTGTTTGATGCCTTGATTTATCCATTGCCTTATGGGTTATATAGAGTTGATTTCTTATGCTTGATCTTGAACTTTGCATAAAGAGATTTTATATCATGGCTTATAAAGGATCTACCATCATCATATATAATATGGGTTGAGATTCAATATTGATAGATGATATGGTAATGGATAAATTTGGTTATCTGCTTCTCGATAACATAAGTGAGAGGAACAACCTCAATCTACTTAGTAAAATACTCAATAACAGTTAGGATATGATTATGGAAATCTAAAGATGTTGGGTTTATTTTCTCAATGAGATCAAGGCCCCATTTTGATAACGACCATGGTGTTGTAATCGATTATAGTGGTAAATAAGGTGCATGTATCAAGTTACCATGTTGCTAACAAAGAATACACTTCTTCACATAATTACAAGCATCAATCTCCATTTTTGGCCAATAATAACTCATTCTGAGGAGTTTCTTTACTAAGACTACACTATTGGTGTGGGACCCACACATTCCTTCATAAACCTCCTTTAAAGCTAGTTTGGATTCTCCCAAAGATAAGTAATGAAGAAGTGTTCCATCATAGCCTTTTAGATAGAGCGTGTCTCCTAAGAGGGTATAATGTGATAAACAATGATGTAAGAGTTTCTAATAGTTATTGGATAGGTCAATTTGGAAAATGTGATCATGGAAGTAGTTATAAAAGCCTTATAACTATGGGTCATTTAGGTGGGGGATTAGGACTAATAATGGCACATACCGCCCTAAACTGGTAAGACATGTGCAGGCTGTAGAAGATTTTCAATTAAGAGTTGATACTCTTTAGAACTGTCATCCATTTGTAACATGGAACCAATCATCACCATTGCATTAGTGGCTTTATTGTTTGCTCTTGGGACTTGTTCAAATTATAGATATTTAAAATGTATCTTGAGGTTATCTACAATTTGCTTGTAAGGAAAAACTTTGTCATCTCTCATTTGATATTGATCAATGGTCTGATTGATGATCAACTTTCAATCACCATATAATTTTAAGCTCTGAATAGTCCACTAGATGGTAAGGTGAATCCCTATGATCAATGCCTCATACTTGGCCATATTATTCACATAATGAAATTGTATATGGAATACTTTGGGAATTAGATCCCCCTATGGTGTAATAAACAATATGTTGGCTCTAGATCCATGAGATGTGAAGGAGCCATCAAATTAGAGCTTTCATGGTTCAAGTTCCTACAATTCTTATTTTATTAACATAATAGAATTGTCTGGGACGTCAAATTTGAGAGGTAGAGTATCTTTATAGGAGCTTTTGTAAGCTAGTTAGCAATTACTTACCCTTTGATTTCCTTTTAATTTTGGTACTCAATATCAAACTCACTTGGGAGCATAACCCATTTGGCCATACGTCCTTGAAGATCTACTTTAGATAAGAGGAACTTGAGAGGGTCCACCTTGGCAATGATAATAGTTTTGTTTTTTAGCATATAATGTCATAATTTCTGAGTAGCGAACACCATATCCAAACATGCCTTCTCAATAGGAATATAATTATGTTCATAAGCCACCAATGTGCAACTTAAATAATAGACAACATGATCCTTACCATGATCATCATGTTGGGCCAAAAGTGCCCCCAGTGCATGCTTAATGGTTGATATATAAATAAGTAGTGGATTTCCCTATGTTGGCGGTCTTAAGACTGGTAGATTGGCGAAGTATGTCTTAAGCTTCAAAAATTCTGTCTGACAATATTCATTCCATTGAAATGTCACCCTTTTCTTCAAGAGATGGGTAAATGGATGGCACTTATCTACCAATTGAGAAATGAACCTGCATATAGATTGGACCTTTCCCTATAGGCTTCACAGTTGTTTAAGATTGTTTGGTGGAGGCATTTCCATAATAGCCTTGACTTTTACAAGGTTAAATTTGATCCTTTTTTGTGATACAATGAAACCTAAAAATTTCCCTAATGTGACTCTAAAGACACATTTCTTAGGGTGTAGGTGGATTTTATATTCATGAAGCCTCTCAAATATTCTTTGTAGAATGTCAGGATGTCAAGCTTGTGTTCTTGATTTTGCTAGTATATCATCGACATATTCCTCAACAATATCATGTATCAGGTCATGGAAGATGATAGTCATGGCACATTGATATGTGGCTCCAACATTCTTTAATCCAAATATCATGACTTGGTAATAGAATGTTCCCCAAGGAGTGGTGAATGCAGTCTTATGTTGATCTTATTAGGCTATCTTAATTTGATTGTATCCAAAAAATCTGTCCATTAAGGATAACATCTCATACACATTAGTTGAGGCAAAAATCATGTCAATCTTGGGCAAAGGAAAATCATCTTTGGTATATGCTTTATTGATATCTTTGAGATCAATACAAATACGTATACCTGAGGTCTTTTTATTTACTAGGACTATGTTTTAGATCCATTTAGAGTAATCTAGTGGCCTAATAAAGCCTGCTCCTAGCAAATTTTCTAGTTCTAATTTAACCAATAGGGTGATGTGTGGATGCATCTTCCTCAAATTCTGCTTGACTGGTTTAGCATCAGGATGGACAATAAGATGATGCACAACTAAGTCAGGGTCTAAGCCTAACATGTCAGAGTATGCCCTTGAAAAGATGTAAATATAATCCCTTTGGAGGGATATAATTTATTCACATTTTACTTCAGTAAGGTAAGCTCTAAGATAAACAATTTTGGGATCCTCATAGGTTCCCAAGTTCACTTCTATCATGTTTTCTACAAGGAGTGTGGATCCATCTTCTAGAATTGTAGGCAAGATATGATCATGATCATCTTCTTCTACCACATCTTATTGTTGTTCCTCCCAAAGTTCTGGATAGTGTGATGAATCAAAATCTTCCATCTTAGGTAATGACCAAGTAATAAAAACCTTTGGAAACCTAAAGCAAGATGCTCAAACATTTGTTATTGTTCTGAAGAGATGTTTATATTGGCAATAGAACTTGGGCTAGATGGACCTTCTGCATCTTGAGGGGATGAGAAAAATTTCCTACTTAAGAATGCCTGAAATAAGTTTTCACTCAAAGGCTTGTATTTTTCTTTACTTTTTCCCTGATCGATAAGTGCCTCAAAGAGGTTTTCACTCAAAGATCTTGATGTTTCATTTTTATTATGATCAAGAAATTTTGCCTGCTCTCCAAAGCAGGCAGAAGGATCTAATGAAAAATCAAAGCCTTGTTTATGATCGCCAATGGGCAATCCATCTCTTAGGCCCATGTATTCTAAAATTGATTCTTCATTCTAAAACTTATCGAGGTGTATAACTGAATCTTGCTGGTCCTAATCAATGAGGTTGTGATGGCAAAGGCACAGGGAATGATGAAGTTATACTTCAGGATGGGAATCTCCAATGGTAAAAATATAGTGTTATACTTTAAAAAGGGAAGCACCAATAGAATAGGTTCTTACTTTAGGACAAGAAGCTCCAATAGTAGGATATGTTCATTCTTCATTAAGGGAAGCTCCAATAGATGTTATGGTTAAAATGACATTGGAATCAAATAGGTCTGTGTCAGCAAGCTTGTTAAAAAGGCTATAATGGGATGCTATGTCACTTCCAGGAGTTTCGTTACTAGTCACTTTGGAAGAGTCACTATCAAAAGTTATGAGGTCACCCCTAGGCAATATATATCCAAGACCATGATTCAAATTAGGCACTCCACTAGATATGAGTTCCAAGACTCCTTGCACTCATGGGCCAAGGCCTTTTCCTGTATAATCCAAATGATCCATGATCCAATTAGGGCTAAGATACTTTGGATTATGAAAGAAATTATCAAGGCCTTCAGAATATAACCAATCTCCCTTGGTAAAAGCCTCATGATCTTTCTTTGGTGAAATAATAGGTACAAAAATCATCGATGGTTTTTGTTATTTCTTCTTTGGTTGCCAAATATGGTTGGGTTTGTTAGGATTCTTTGAAGGTTTAGGCTTATCATATGTTTTAGGGGATTTAGGTAAATTTGTAACATGGAAGACATCTTTTAAATGGTATGTAGAAATTCCCATGTCTTCAATAACAACCTACTTTGTAAGAGCTGTAGGAAATGGATTAATTGAAGTGGAAGCTAGATCACTAGGGTCAATATAATTAGATGGAGATGGATATGAAACTATTGATTTTTTGTTTTTTGAAATGAATTCAAAACTTGGGAAATAGTTATAATTTTAGAATATAGACTCAATATGTTTGTAATACTGGTATGGTTGCTAATTAGCGGGAATAGTAAAGTCAATCCCATCATGGGGAAACTAAAGGCAAGGAACTACCTATACTTCATAGATCTAAAGACGTCCAAGAAGTATGTTATAAGGAAGTTCAATATCCACAATGTGGAATAATGTGTGGTGAGAAATAGGCCCAACCATGACTAGTAACCAGATTATGCTTGAAGATTCCCTTTCAGTGTTATGGTAAGCCTTGATTGTAATTGTTTCTAGCTAAATGTCTTTGTCAGCATAGACAAATCATCATACCAACTTGAGAGATATGATGTTTAGCCTCAAACCATTGTCTATAAAAATCCACTTGAGCTTATGATCTGCAAGTATTATCTCAATATATAATGGGTTATTATGATTTGGGCCAAGAGTGGACATGTCTTTTTGGTCAAACATGATTTTTTGAAATGAAGACAAATGTCTGACTAGGTTCTGGAACTGATCAAGGTTTATATCAGTAGGCACAATGGATTCTTTCAAAATGTTATTCAAAATATTTCTATGGATGTCAGATATCTACAAGAGTTCTAATATGGAAATCTGTGTAGGGGTTTTGTTCAATTGATCCACTAGACTATAAGTCTTTTCTATTATGGATTGAGTTGGTTTAGCCCTCGTTGGCATAATATTTGGCTTTGGGACCATTGGCATAATGTTTTCATTAGGTTTCTTGGAAAAAGTGGGTGAAGGGCCCTAGATTGTGACTCGTGGGCATCTAGTTGTGACTATGCAACCTAGAGGTGTCAAGGAGCCATTATAATTAGAAGAGGAATGTGAAGGGCCTTGGATGATGACTCATGGGTGTCTAGCTATATTGATATAGTTTTGAGTCGATGAGGAGCCTTTATAATTAGAGGAAGGGTGTTGTTATTCAAAACTAGTAACCCATGCAAATGAAGTCACATCTACACTACATGAACTCAACACAGTATTACTAGGGGGAGAGAGTGTTGATCTTATAATGATGAGTCTCATGTTGTGAGTAACACATGATTATCCACATTATTTCATAATAATAATGGAAATGTGGGCAGAAAAAATGTGCCACATAGTATTGTTATTGTTGTATGGCATGTTGTTATAAACCACATTATTAGTATGGGCATTATGATCCTGATTATGCTCATTATAATTTTGACCCTGATGTTGGTTTTGATTCTACTTTTATCCTTGATTCTGACCTTGGTTTTTATTTTTTCTTGGTGGTAGTGGATTATGTTGAGGAAAGGGGTCCTTGTAGATCCCCATATCCTGATTTGTGTCCTAATTAAGTGCCAACTCAATCTCCAATTCACTACTTTCAATAAAGTCTTCAATGATATGTCATAATTGGACATAATGTTACACACCGTGACTAGCTACACTATGGATGTTGCACCAATCATTCTCTTTATACCAATCTAATTTTAGTTGATCTTAAATAAATGGCCTTGGTACTAGCCATATAATTAGATTTTATGCTAGGAGCTTTTGAAGCACTATTTCAATTGGTTCTCCTAACTTGCTAAAGACTCTAAAATTATTATTAAATGTTATATGTGGAGGTTGTCTCTGTAAATTAGGTGGTGGATTTGGGGGAGCTAATTGTACATTTGGGGAAGGTGGAGGCTACACCATTTATACATGTCATGTTTTAGTCACTCTATTTTTGACCAGGCTCTTGATTATATGTAGATGATTGGGCCTGATTTGAAGTTTGGCCTTGCATGAAAATCTTGATAAGACCCTTAGCAATAAGAGCCTTCTCAATCTACACCCCTTTATCGATAATTTTCTTGAATGAGTTAACATAAGCTAAATATAGATTGTGTGCGACCTTAGGATGTAAGTTTTATGCAAATATATCCACCAACTATTTGTCTAGCAAGTTATGTTGAAAGTGACCCACAAATGCTCTCCATCTCTATAGATATGTGGTAAAACTTTTACCATCATGTTGTTTAGATTTACACAAGTGAACAATGGTCAGTTCATGTTCTATGTTGTAAGAGAAATGGTTGATGAAATTTTATGACAAGTCATTCTAATCTGTAACTGATCCCTTGGGAAGTTTAAGTAGCCAATCAAGAGCTTATCCCACTAAGCTTCATGGAAACAACCATAATAAGTACTCATTACTATAAGCAACTTCTTGACATAAGATAAAAAATACCTGTATGTGCTCATGTGGGTCTCCCTTTTCTTTATATTTATCAAAATTTGGTGCCTCAAAATGAGGTAGAAAGGGGGTTTAGAGAATGGATAAATAAAATGGATATGGACATATCTCATCAAATTTATACTTTTTGACTCTATTGTTCATCTCCAATCATTGCAAAATCTCTTTTATGGAGTTCCACTATTGCATGTTTGGTGCATTCATGGATTGGTTATGATGTTGTTGGGGTGGTATGTGCCCTTGATTTTGTTGTTAAGGTGGAATGTACCCCTATTGTTTTGTGGATTTGTGAGGGATGTAAACCTTACATTCCACTGCTTGGATTTGATTTGCTCTTAGAGTCGAGTAGATAGTCCATTGATTCTTGGATTATAAAACCTTCCTTGAATTTGGCTATCTAATGTTTTGTTGATTTTGGGAAATTCTTTATCTATTTCCCAATTTCTATGTTGGTTGAGATGAATTAGCCAAATTATATTGAGGAATATCCTCAATATGAACTAAATGTTTGGGTCTCTGATTTTGTAAAGTAACAAGAGGATCTCGATGGTTAAAGAATGTATGCTCCATTTCTAAAGGAACATTTTGTGATATCTCTTACATCTTTAACTATTAATTTAGGTTATCTTGATCTACCATTATTATGTTCTCAACAAATGTTTATTGTATTCTTTCAACCATATTTTATTGTTCTTTTGAAGCATCATTATGAATTGAAGGAACAACCATTGAGTCAGTTGAATCTGTGATAAGCTGATCGACATGTCATTGACTTATTTTCTTGATCTTTGCTATAAGATTTGGGTTTATGGGGGCTAACTCTGTAAGCATTTATTTTCCTTTATTAGAAGAAAAATGTATATCTACTTATGCAAATGCTTTCTCTTGCCATTGTTCTTCTTTTTCTCTAACTAAGGTGTGCAATTATTCCATAGGAGAATCCAAGGGTAATCTAGCACCTGATTCTATCAACTTAAGAAGTGCTTCATCTTGGCTCTCTGGGTGTTGATATTCATTGTATTCTTCCTCAGATCCTACTATTGTAGGAATATCCTTAAAGACAATAGAATTGTCTTGTCCATCATAAAATTGCTCAGCCTCATAGCTAGGGCCATAAGGGACTCTGTTACGAGTGACCCTTTAAGTCATGTCTAAAAAGAGTTGTTCTTTACATTTGACTAGATCTAGATCAATTTTTTACAAATGACATGAACAAGGTATGGGTTTGATCTTCTTTTTCAACAAATGAATAAGGTACCAAAGAGACTATAAAAAGGAGGGTGGTTTGGAACCACACACAATTAGAAGATTTGGTTCATGAATTTACTCAACTTTTGGTAAATTTAAAATCATATAGATTGGAAGAGGGTATGATAACTAAATATAGAGTGTGACTTGCACACTAAAACATAGACCTTTGTGATATGTCAATACCATAAAAGCAATTCAACTTCAACAAGTTGCTACTAGAAAATTATAAGAAATCTCTTTGGATTATGAAGAAGACAATGCAAACTTAGAAACTCATGATGTGAAAACATGTAAGAATTCCTAAGTATAAAACTAAAACCAAATGGGCAACATAATGCCACCACATGGTGATAGGAAGATGGATAGTATAAAATGTATTATAGGAATCAAAGTGTGAGTGATGCATAAGATGACTTGAGTCCATGAAAGATGATAATGCAATGATGAGTCTATAAATGAATCTCAATTAAAAAAGAAGAAAATCAACCCCAAGTTAAAACAAGTTTAATGTGCAAATGGTGAACCCAATTTTAACACATCAATCCTTAGAACTTAGAAAGGTTCAATTTTGAATGTTAATTATCAATGGACTTAAGAAAATTTGGAAAATGATTTAGACTTAAATGGGCAGCATAACTACACCAATTATACCAATCATGACACAATGTTTATGCTAATAAATTTGAACAAGGAAAAGATTGATTTTCACTTGGATAATGTAATGCCTCCTTATTCAAGAAATTTGGGGACAATGTGTTTTGGTTTATGATGTTTATGTTAAGAAGAAGTTTTGACCCAAAAAGAGACCAAGTAATCTAAGACAAAGATAAATCAACTAATTAATCATCTTAAATCCTAAACTGACAAGGTATGGCAAAATGAGGTTAACTAAACTAATAAGTTTTTGAATGTTTCTAGATGGATCCCATGTCTACTAACTTTCATGTCAGCAAACACGAGAAACAACATGTCATTTGGGTCCATGTTATATGGCTTATTGTAAAAATGTCTTGCCCTTTTTACAACCACTACATCTATCGCTTGCTTAGTGTAGTGCGATGTCCAACATGACCATACGTCCCAAGTTTAACTCCAATACTAGAAGAAGGATTAACCACTCAAACCTTTGATCTTAGTGGGGTAATCCTAGTTTATATACACCCCCCCTATGGAGAAGGGTTGAAGATGATGCCAGGAGATGAAAACCTAGGTCAAAACTTCCCTATAGAACTTATGGGAGGTAATGAAATCCCCCTCACAAGCCAAGTTTGCATAAAAATAAATGACAAGTGAAAAGAATTTAAAGGTCACTTTTAGATCACCCCAATACTATGTGAGTTTGGGGATTGCTTAGGTAATGTTCTTTCTACAATTTGGAATGGGCAAAAATGCCATGAAGAAGTGCTTTTTGGTCACCCAAATTCCTTAAAGGGGATGGGGGAGAGCATATATGCAATCTTCCTTTCGTAAAAACAAACAATTCTAAGTAAATGATCTATTGAATACAAACCTTGAAGTGTTTTCAATTGTAAAGAACTTAAATCGAAAAGTTTGGTGATGTTCTTTTGGCCCCTTGGCATTAAGTTATAAACTTTAGAAAATCAATCATAAAAATTTTCAATAAAACACCTTAAAATTTTTGTTAAGCACCAAATGAAAGATTTTTATTCTTTTTAAACATCCAAAAGATAGTTAAAAAGATATAATTTAAGGTGAAATGGTTTTATTTAAATAGGTCTTACAAAAATGAAACAAATAACTTGCAAACCTGTCGATTCGAAGGCAAAACCTCAAGAAAGAAAATGCGTTAGACTAGAATTGGTTAGGAAAAAATATCAAGAAAAACTTGCAAGGCAAGGATTAGACAAATAAAACACAAAAAGAAAATAATATTAAACCTATGAAACATGCAAATAACAAGTTAGAAGGTTAAAACAAATAAAATCGAATGCATAAATCATAAAAACATGTAGTCAATATTTATATCATAACTTTTAAAATATAGATAAATTTGCCACAAAATTTTTAGGGGTTGTCAAGAATTCCAGGGCCTACCTCTCTGTAAAAAATTAGATCCAAAAAGTTATTAATTATGTACTAGTCATTTTTACTAGAAAAATAGAAAATAAAAGAGTCGTAAATGATAAAATATAAAGATATTTTTTTTGAAATTTTTAGATAATATCAATGAAATACTTAGATATACTCATACAAAAATTTAGAAAAAAATATTAATTAAATAAAGAGTTATTAATTTTTTATGGGCCATTTTTACTCTAGCAAAGAAAAAAAAAAAATAATAATTAAAACTATGAATACAAAGAAATTCATGGGTTACGTGCTCATGAAGAGTCCCATCGGGCATGCCAAAATGTAGAGATGGATTTAAAGGATTATTAATCAAGCATTAGTCAAGAAATCAAGAAAAATGCATAAATAGCTAATATGCTAGGCCAACCTATTCAACATGGTTTTGATAATGATAATAAGAATTAAATGAAAGAAAACAAATAACCTTACCTTCCCATGTGACTCCATCATCAAAGATCAGATTCGAGTGTTTTCCCCTTGATCTAGAGCTGTAGTCTTTGTCAATAATGGCTTCTTTACTCCTCCATTGCCTCAAGAACTCTATGCAAAACCTAAGCTCATGATAGAAACTATCTAATTTGCCTATCACATGAAGCTAATATAAATACAAATAACACAATAATCAAATCAAAAATGACTTGTGGAGAGATTTTAGCATTATTAGTTCACATAATTTAAGCTTGAAAATGATGTTCATGACCTTGCTATTTATAGGATTTTGAGATTGATCAGGATCAATAATGACCATCCATCTTGGGATCAAGATGTGTGGCCATGAATTAATCCAATTATGTAATTAAAATCCATAAATATCCTCATAAATATCTATAGGAAATAGGCATGGGGGAGACATATGTCAGTCATGATTGCGTCCCCCACCAAATTCAAATATTTGATTGATATTTTGGCAAGTTGAATTGATGATGTAAATATTAGACATCAATTTCCAATAATGAAACATTCAATAAGTTCCATGGAATTCTTACTTAAGCTCATGATTTGAATTAATTAGCTTAAACAAGATTAATTAAGTTTAGTGTAATTCTTTGGAAAGTGGTGCAGAATTAATCAAAATGATTAGAAAGTCATATTATTGGGTCTTAATTTGACTCGAGAAAAATTGTAAGGTGATGTTAGATGCAATGGAACCGTATTTCCATTTAGGATGTTGTCAACACAAAATAACTAAGGTACGTGATGTGTAGTAATTAATTAGAAGAAAAGAGCGATCCATGTCACAAATAAGTGAAATTATCATTTTGACTCGATATGAATAGATCAAAGTTAGGAATCACATAAAATGCATTGCCCTATTTAGGGATATATTAGCCTAAATCAGCACTTGTATATGACAAGCTCGAACCATTTAGCGCATTTAAGTGATTTTGACCTAAATTATGCATTTGAGTGCAAATCTAGTAAGATTGACAATTTCAACACAAATTGGTGTTAGGAATTGGATGTATAAAACAACAAGATAGATATGATAGTCAAATTAGTTTACTAACAATAACATCTAGGGCATTATCACCACAAACATTATCCCATCCCTACATAATTAGAGGCCTAAATTTTAAATATAGGTAGTTACAAACCTATATGTTTTAGATTGGCACTCAAAAATTAGAAAACTTCAAGGTGTGATCATTTCATCATCTATTATTTCTTTCCAAGTTTAATTATCATTTTTAGTATTTGATTTTGCTAGTTACATGCATTTAAATCACTATAGCAGATTTGAAAGTATTGTTTTACATTGAAAAAATAATAGATCTCCCTAGTGAAACCATTTTACATTTTTCATTATTGAGCATTTAATTGTGAAACACAATCTAGGCAAGGTTTATGTGCACCTGCCCCTGATGAAGCATCCCATAAAATTTTAGTCCCCCAGGATCAATAGAACCATAATCATAGCTACTTTAAAAAACTGGCTATAAATGCCATAATTGGGCATCTGATGGTGGTTTGAACATAATCAGACACCACTACTAATGATCAAAATTTTCAACTCCTCTCATCAATATAAATTTGTTGCATTTTCACTAGGACTACTTTTGGACATGTTTTTCATTATTTTTACCCTCTGATAGTGCATGTGTAAGTAATAAACCATGCATTCTTGTATAATTTTAAACTCTTTCATCAAGTTTCAAGTATATAAATATTGACTTTGGCACATTTTAAACATGTATTTATTAATATATTTACATATATTTGCCTTGTTACAAGATTTTACCTTCTTTTTGTAGTGTTTTGAATAATATTTCACCCTTTTTGTAAAACATTTTGGTGAACTCCTCTATTTTCAAACATATCAACATTAGATTTCCATGCTCTCTTACCCCCTATGTTTTTCTGATGCAGTTCTTATTACAATATCATTATCCCTATCCTTTTGTGCACATCTTTCAAACCTTATATATCTGTGATGGATTATTCTTTAGATGTTTCAAATGATTTTATGAATGATATGCCTTTTTTGTTAATGCTGCTGTAGATTATAGTAATGATGACATGTTTTATTATGATAGTGAAGATGATCTAAATGAAAAATTAGAACAACTTAATTTCAACCCTTTCAAACAATGTGAAAATGCAAATAATATGAATGTCTTGGGTATTAGTTATCTTTCTATAAGCCCTTGTGATATGGAATGCCAAATTTTAATATGCAAAAATCAATTACTAAGTAAATATGGGTTATTCTTAAGCAAAGTAACTTAGGTAAATTTTGTTTTAAACGTCAATTTATGCAATCTAATTTTAACTTTTGTGATAAAACATATGTGAGTGAAAATTTCAAAAATGATTATTTGCCTTGAATTCCCATAGTAATGATGTCTCTTAAGATGAAAAACCAAAGAAATGAATGAACAACATAGTTATGACCTTAATAGAAAAAGTGAATGTATGCTTTAGTAATACCCTTCTCATATTGCTCAAATTATGGAAATGTTGAAAAAAGTAGCTAGTACAAATCCATCATATGATTCCCCTTTGCTTTCTAATGATTTTTATTCTTCTCTTTCAAGATATAGTGTTCTTATGCTTGAAACCAATAACAAGATTATACCCTTGAATGACCACTTCATAGTTTAGTTGTGTTAACCCATGAAATTGTTACTATGATGCATGCAATATGAGAGTTATACAATATTTATCTCTAGATTCAATTTTATTCAATTTTTGGGTTGATCATAATGCTATTTAAGCCAACATATAGTGTGTAATATTCTTGATTCTCCTCTCACGCTTTGTTTTATTATGCCTATTTTTTCCTTATTAAAAGGGTATGGATATCCTTACATCTTAAGCACTTTGGTGATTCTCTCAGGAAATAAGGTGTTAATGATAGAATATTGCCTAAAATATATCTTACAAGTTTAATGGTTGATGATTTAGATTGATTTCACACTCTCCCTAATGGTTCATTATACACCTTCCTTAAATGGAAAGAGGATTTCCTATCACACTTTATCAATAATAAGGGACCACTTGCTACATTTGAGCATATTTCAAACCATCATCAAGGCCAATAAGAGCCTATAATTCATGACTATATTTTTAGATTCAAGGGTAGAATGATTTGTTCATATATCAACCAATGGATCTAGAGAAACAATACGTCTTTAGTATAAAATAATTTTGTGTTCTTACATATATTTTTATCATCTTTATTATAAGGTCATGAAACTTGAGGATAAAATTTTGAAATTAAATGTACTTAGTTATAAGACTCATGCTCACATCGTACTTCTATTTATCATACTACAATCCTTAACACTATGCATACACAATCAATAATAATAAAAAACCATTGGATTTATAGAGTGACACCTATTCCTTCCTTTCATGGATCATGGTATTTTTTGAAGCTTGAGGATATTCAAAGTGTAATATTGAATAAATTATTTCAAAATAAAATGATTATATTATATTCTATTATACTTTAGAATAAGACTCATTTTCCATGAACATATGATTAAAATTCCTCTTGTGATTATCATAGAATCATCAATCATACAATGGGCAAGTGCTTTTCCTTACAACATAAAGCCCAATATATTATTGGTAGTGGTGACATTTAGCTTAACACAACTATGCAATCATGAGTCGCAATTACACGTTCTGATGTAGAATGACCTACACAACTTGATGTTTCATCTTTTAAAGTATATCAACCTATTCATAATGATGTTATAATTTTGGTTCCAAATGATACTACATTGACTCTTATTCACATGTGAAACCTTTGGTCATCACTATATATAAAATGAAAACAAATATATGAAATGGTGATAGATGATGAAGTTGAAACTAATATTTTCACTATCAATTTCCTTAATTTAATTGGACATGATTAAATTCATCGAACTCAAGTTTATATATTTACCTGAACATACAGCTAATAGATTGGGTCATTATATTACCTACTATAATTGGTACACACACATTTCCTATATAATTTATTGTGATGCCTACTATCATGCCATACAATGCGATAATTTGGTATGCAGGGGTTATAAGACATGAAAGAAACACTTGATTGTACAAATGAACATATTACATTTGAATATAAAGGAAATAACTTAAAAAAACAAAGAGGAATATTTAAAGCATTCCAAAGTGGATCTTATTACATTCCAAACAACACTCACATAGGTACCTAAGAAATAAGTACATAAAGATCAAATCCAAATAGAAATTAAACAATCACATATTAATACCTCTATAAGGAAAACTAATTTTAATTATACATATCGATGATTTGAAGACATTAAGTCAAAACATAAATATTTGTTGATGACATCTCCTACTTATGTTAAGAGTGCGTCAAGTATACCTTAGTGTATTATTTATTTTAACACTTTAAGAATTAATGGTATCATTGATTAGCTATACTAACATACTTTATGATTAAATAATTCATCCTATATTCACATAATTTATATGGGATTTACATTATATGCATATGATCATTGATTCATAGTTGGCTCTATATTGGCTCTATAGACACTGTGGTGGAATTTCATTTTCCATTGATTTATCCTCTACTTTCTTGAACAATCATTTTTATTTGACTTGATTTATTTTCATAGTTTTAAATTACCACTTGGATTTAATTTTTGAATTTTTATTATTCCTCATAAGAGTTTATTTTCTTCACATTTTTTGTTTGTCTTGTGTGAATGCACTTGAATTTTCTTCTCACTTTCTTTATTTAGTCACCACATGCCCTTGAATCCTTTATCCACTCTTTTCCTACATTGTCATGATACACATCATAGATTGATACAAGGCATGTGACTTAGAGACTTACATTTTGAATATATCTTATCTACATTTAGGACATATTATTAGTGTGCTCATGATTCTTCTAAAATATCATAAAAATGTAAAAATATAAAAAAATATTAAAATAAAAAATTTCATTGTCTTTATCTTTTTAAGTATATAACTACACATTATTATGTATCATTTGTTATCTACATGTGTTATAGGTTTATATATACATGTTATGAACATGCTTCTCAAGTTTTTATTTTAGTGAGACACACACACACACACACACACACACACACACACAAACACACACACACACACACACACACACACACACACACACACACACACACACACACACACACATACATATACATACATACATACATTGATCAGAAATTAGGTTCTAAAAAATGGTTTCAAGTCAGAGTTTTAATGGTTTCACCCTTTAGAGCTTGTTGAGAGCTTTTTGATGCTTTTCATGGTTTGCAAAATGGACATCGTATGCAAAAGTTATAGGCCACTGAAGTTTGGGTTCAGTAGGTAGAAATTTTGTGTCGACAAGTGACGTGGCATTATTTACATGCGACAAGTGGACCAATCAAAGGTTGACACATGGCATGATTAAGCTCAGAGATAAGCTTGTTGACCAAGCCATGTGGCAAGCAAGGTGGCGAGTTTGAAAAAAAAGACCAAGTTCAAAGGGAAGACCAAGCAAGGAAAGACCTAGCCCGAGCTTGAGTCAAGGGAGTCTTAGGTGGCTGAAGCTACATGATAAGTGGGTGGCCAAAGACTCTTTCAAAGTGCTACCCTTTTTCCAAGCACACAGCATGTGGATAAAGCCATGTGATAAGTGGCAGATGAACTGTTATTTAAAGCCTTACGCTTTCTCCAAGTGCAGCATGTGGGACAAAAACCCATGATAGAAATGGCGGATAGGATTTATTAAGCCTTGTTTAAATCTTGTCAACCCACACATGTGGGATAAAAATCAAAGTTTGAAGCGCCCAAGGAGGAGGCTGACGTGCCAAACAAGGAGGAGGCTGGCGGCCAGTCTTGAACCCCTCACCTTGTGGCAAAAAGTTAGGAGACTTAGGCACTACGCCATAGGCTTGCAACTGATTATAAAAGCATGAATTTGTATTTGTTTTAAACAATTTTTGGAATGTGTTTTTTAATTTTTAAAGGCTAAGACTTTGTAAAAGCTTATATAATGGATTTTTATTCATTTTCCGGCCATAATACTCAGTCTTAATACTCTTTTTATCCAATTTGCATATTGGAAGAGTATTTTTAAGCCCATAGAGGAGATTTTTTGGACTTTTGAAGCAACTTTGCAGGTGTGAAGACTCACGAAATTCAAAGGTGCCGGGCTTGATTATCAGTCATGGTGAAGGTGAATATTCGCATTGAGAGATCAACTTGCAGGAAAGTTGTTTATTGTTTCCAGGTTATTGAAATGCCCTTAATGGAAACAGTCCACTCCTTTGGAGAACCCAGAGATGTAGGCATCATTTGTTGAGCTGAACTCCATTATCAATGTTGGATGGTAATTTGTCATTTGCTTGCATGTTTTAATTCAGTTTTTTCTAATTTTTTAATTATGAAATCATGCAAAGACTAAATTTCGACAGTTTACAACATTTGATGTAAAAAAAAAAATGGTTCAATAACCGAGAATGTTTTTATGCCAAAACATTGAGATGCAAGTTCTTTTGAGTTTTTTGAGAATTTGTTAAGTTTTGAGAAATTTAGTATTCGTATTAAAAACTTCACTTTGAGTTGATTCAATGTAGTTTATGGATCAAGTTGGTATCAGAGCAATTAGAATGCAGGGATTGCTTCTAGTTGTGTATTGATAGTTGCTTCTAGAATAGTTGGATTATTGGTTTGCAGATTGATTTTATTGCAGTGTGTAGTGTGGAATCAGTTGTTTGCAGGAAACCATGGGCAAGTTGTCACAAATTGAGGTCATCAAAGATGAAAATGCAATCTTGAGATGCCAAAAATTTGCACTTGAATTGCAAGTGGAAAAGTTAAAATTGGAGCTTGAATCCAAGGATGAGCTCTTGATTAGATTGCAATGTGGTGAGTGTGAAAAGATAAAGCCTTCAACTTCAGATGCATAAACTATGACTGAGTGCAATGTAAGTTTTTCACCACAGGAATCTTCATCTTCTTCTACCATTTCAGATTCAGATTCTAGTAATATTGTTTTTGGTGATTTTGAAAGATATACTAAGGGCATAGGATCTAAATTATTGTTTGAAATGGGTTATAATGGAGGAGGACTTGGTAGAGATAGCCACGGTATATCTAACCCAATTCAGGTTGAGCATAGACCTCTTCGTGTAGGTTTGGGTTATACTAGTGTGTAGGTGGATGATGGAAAAGTTTCTTCCATGGTTAAAGGAAGACGAGCTTCCAATAGTGAAGGTTCTAGGCCACTAGTTCAAAGGTGTAAAGGTAAAAGAGGTATTGAGATTCCACCTCCTGATTCTTACACTAAATATTTTGATCCAAATGATACTGTTAAGAAGTTTGGATATAATAGATAGAAGATAATGCAATCATTTCCATGCACTTTTTGTGGTATGAATAACCATAGTGCTAAGACTTATTGGAAACGAAATGCTTGGTTGAAGCAGATTGCATGTTTGAAAGACCATTCTCATGTTAAATTGGGAATTGGCAAAAGGGGACCCTCACCTAAGAAGGATGTTTATACTCATTGTAAAGTGAGTGGACATAGGATTGATAGATGTTTTAAGCTTCATGCATCTTCACATTCAGGTAATGTTAAAACTAAGATGATTTACAAACCTCTCACTAAGGTTAATGAAGCTAATTCAATCCATAATGCAGTTGACAATACAACCCAGGATAAGGTAAAACCTACAAGTAAAAATCCATTTAAGAGGTTAAGTCAATAATATGCAATTGATAAGGAATCCACTAAGGAAATCAATTTCACTAAGAAGAAATAATTGGTTAAGTGGATTATCACTACATTCTTTTTGAAAAGCATGGTTAAGAATTCACCTAAGGGAATGAACAAGCTTTGATAATATGTAGATTAGAGTTGGTGGGAACACTTCAAGACAGGTTTACCATATGAAGTTTTTCAATTCTCACTTTTTGATAACTCTAAGTTTTTGAATCTCCTATTTATGCTATGAACTCATTTGATTAGTTGGAGATAATAGCAGAAAGCATGTTGTAGGTTGAGTTGATTCCTTGCAACACTTATTTGACTGCTATTTTGAATGTATCTTTGGCACATGGATGTATAGATGCATGTTTAAGACCCTTTGGGCATGTTTAGATGTTAGGCAACATACACTTTTGGTTGTTTGTATTTGCTTAGCATATAAGTCCCATACTAGGGCATTGTATTGCAACCTGTCTACAACATTTATTGTATGTTGTCGGCATTATAAACTTGTTTTGTAGTTACATTGGGGATTGTTTCAGTTTTTGGCAATTCACCGCTTTACAGGATGTGACATTTGGGCAGGCAGTTTTGGTATGTTGTAATCACTTTGGCAATTGCAGATTCACTTACTCATGCCTTTGGATTAGGCATTTTTACAATTTGAATCATTTTGATGCAATTTTTTATACCTCTTGTTATGATTGGGTTCTATTTTTATTGATGTAGTAGACTAGTTATAAGTTTTTAGGGGATATTAGACTTTTGGAGACTAAAAGCCTTCCATTGGGGAGGTGTGATCAGAAATTAGGTTCTAAAAAATAGTTTCAAGTCAGGGTTTTAATGGTGCCACACTATAGATCTCGTTGATAGCTTTTTGATGCTTTTTGCGGTTTGCAAAATGGACACCGTATGCAAAAGTTATAAGCTGCTGAAGTTTTGGTTCGACAGGTAAAAATTTGGTGTCAACAAGTGACGTGGCATTATTTACATGTGACAAGTGGACCAATCAGAGGTTGACATGTGGCATGATTAAGCTCATAGATAAGCTCATTGACCAAGCCATGTGGCAAGCAAGGTGGCGAGTTTGAAAAAAAAGACCGAGTTTGAAGGGGAGACCAAGCAAGGTGGCGAGTCTTGTGGCATGGTGCGCTCTCCAAGGAAAGACCCAACCCAAGCCCGAGTCAAGGGAGTCTTAGGTGGCTGAAGCTACGTGATAAGTGGGTGGCCAAAGACTCTTTCAAAGTGCTACCCTTTCTCCAAGCATGCAACATGTGGATAAAGCCACGTGATAAGTGGCGGATGAAGTGTTATTTAAAGCCTTACGCTTTCTCCAAGCATGGCATGTGGGACAAAAACCCATGATAGAAATGGCGGATAGGCTTTATTAAGCCTTGTTTAAATCTTGTCGACCCACACATGTGGGATGAAAAGCAAAGTTTGAAGTGCCCAAGGAGGAGGCCGATGCACCAAACAAGGAGGAGACAAATTCAAAATCAGTCAAAGCGCCTAGAAAGGTGGGCAGCCAGTTTTGAACCCCTCACCTTGTGGCAAAAAGTTAGGAGACTTAGCCACTACGCCACAGGCTTGCAACTAATTATAAAAGCATGAATTTGTATTTGTTTTAAACAGTTTTTGGACAGTGTTTTTAAATTTTTAAAGACTGAGACTTTGTAAAAGCTTTGAGAAAGCTTATATAATGGATTTTTATCCTTTTTTTGGCCACAATACTCAGTCTTAATACTCTTTTTATCCAATTTGCATATTAGAAGAGTATTTTTAAGCCCATAGAGGAGATTTTTGGGACTTTTGAAGCAACTTTGCAGGTGTGAAGACTCACAAAATTCGAAGGTGCCGGGCTTGATTATCAGTCATGGTGAAGGTGAATTTTCATATTGAGAGATCAACTTGCAGGAAAGTTGTTTATTGTTTCTAGGTTATTGAAATGCCCTTAATGGAAACGGTCCACTCCTTTGGAGAACTCGGAGATGTAGGCATCATTTGTTGAGCCGAACTCCATTATCAATGTTGGATGGTAATTTGTCATTTGCTTGCATGTTTTAATTCAATTTTTTCTAACTTTTTTATTATGAAATCATGCAAAGATTAAATTTTGACAATTTACAACATTTGATGTAAAAAAAAAAATTGGTTCAATAACCGAGAACATTTTTATGCCAAAACATTGAGATGTAAGTTCTTTTGAGTTTTTTAAGAATTTGTTAAGTTTTGAGAAATTCAGTATTCGTATTAAAAACTTCACTTTGAGTTGATTCAGTGTAGTTTATGGATCATACATACATATATATGTATATATATGTATATATATATATATGTATATATATATATATACACACACACACACACATATACATATACATATACATACATATATATATATATATATATATACATATATATACATACATATATACATACATACATATATGTGTGTGTGTGTGTGTGTGTGTGTGTGTGTGTGTGTGTGTGTGTGTGTGTGTGTGTGTGCCCATACTTGGGGGAATTATCACACTAGGGGCATGCTTATATCGAGGAAATATTTTAAAGTAGTTCTCATGTTATATCCTTCCTATTTTATATTTTCATATAGAGCTTTATATTCTTAATGTGTTTGTGTTCACACTAGGTTGGTAGTAGTCTTTTAATAACCAACTTAGTTTTATCTTAATTCAAATTAGGAAAGAGATTAAACTTAAACTAAATAGTTTACCTAGTTTATTGAGTAGATAATTATTTATATGCACAATTGTGTGTGTGTGTGTGTGTGTGTGTGTGTGTGTGTGTGTGTATATATTACACATGATCTTGAATAATTTACATATGCTTTGTGACTTCTTTATGCCCATACTTGGGGGAATTATCACACTAGGTCCATGCTTATATCGAGGAAATATTTTAAAGTAGGTCTCAAGTTATATCCTTCCTATTTTATATTTTCATATAGAGCTTTATATTTTTTAATGTGTTTGTGTTCACACTAGGTTGGTAGTAGTCTTTTGATAACCAACTTAGTTTTATCTTAATTCAAATTAGGAAAGAGATTAAACCTAAAATAAATAGTTTACCTAGTTTATTGAGTAGATAATTATTTATATGCACAATTGTGTGTGTGTGTGTGTGTGTGTGTGTGTGTGTGTGTGTGTATTACACATGATCTTGAATAATTTACATATGCTTTGTGACTTCTTTATGCCCATACTTGGGGGAATTATCACACTAGGGGCATGCTTATATCGAGGAAATATTTTAAAGTAGGTCTCAAGTTATATCCTTCCTATTTTATATTTTCGTATAGAGCTTTATATTTTTAATGTGTTTGTGTTCACACTAGGTTGGTAGTAGTCTTTTAATAACCAACTTAGTTTTATCTTAATTCAAATTAGGAAAGAGATTAAACTTGAACTAAATAGTTTACCTAGTTTATTGAGTAGATAATTATTTATATGCACAATTGTGTGCATGCATATTTAGTATCTTCAACTAATGTTTGTTTCATATAAAATAGTATTGCTACATAAAACAAACTTTTCTAGGCTATTTAACCTAGACACTCCTTGATAAGACATACATAGAGACTTAGTTATTTGTCAGTATATTTTAATGGATTTTTTTTTTTGAAATGATGTGTTTTTTATTTTACTTTGTAATGATACCTTCATATCAAATCCATTCTCCATCAGAGCTATAATTTTTGGTCTTTTCTACATTTGTAACTACCAAATATGTTGTAACACACTCCTTATAAAGTGCCACCTCATTTCTTCATAGGGATAACTTTTTTCATATATTTCAATGTGTATTATAGATTATGTGAAGGGTTTTATACATTATACAAATTTCATCATTATAAGCATTTGTGGAGGGTATTTTTCCATCTTATTAAGTGTTTTGAGGTTCTGTCAACTCAATCTAACACTTGAGAAATATTTCACCAGGAACTCCTTGTGCTATGATTGTTTTATCAATGCACATCCTGATTGTGGTGGTATGATTCTAGAGATGACTCAACAAACATATTATAAGGGTAATATCAAAAAGACTACAAATAATTTACACAACAATTGAATGAAATAAAAAAACTATATTATTGGAATTATGTGTGTACAAACTCACCCAATAAATGAATTTGTCTTTTGTATGCAAGTAAAATAAGATAGATATATAACTTATCCTACTCAATAATATCCAATCTCAAAGAAGGTAATCAAATAAAAATTTGATTATCAATATTTTTTTTATATCAAGGTCATGACAACTGATGGATCCACTAAACCTAACTAAGGGATCTTTTATTACACAATAATAAAGGAGAGCTTTCCAAGGCCTTTAGTCAAATGCCAATATATAATAACCCTATCTAGATCTTATGATTGTAATAAAATAAGCAAGATAATCTAATAAATAAATATGTAAGCTAATATAGTACATGAATATGCAAGCTAATCTAGTGCTCACCAAAGCTTTTGACACAAATGGGAAAGAAAATAAACAAGTAAAGATAATTATATTCAAGATTATATATAATGAATCTAAAAAAAGAGAGATACAATTCAATCCATTAATTATATAACATCTACTTAACCAAAATATGAAGGGCTAAGGGTATAATTACCTTGTTAAAGTGAACCCATCATGCCTCAATCTCTCCCTTGACCAATGGTTTTTGCAAGAGGTTATTACAGATCGTAAGGATCACAAGGATAGATCAGGCTATAAAACTTCTCCCATGCATCCAAGATCTCCACAAGATAATTTATACTACTCCATGCTAAAAATATAAGCAATGAAACCTCTAAATAATAGTATAAGCATATTTGTGAATTGTAACAATGCGTAATTAAATGATCCTCTCCTTAGAAATGAAGTGAAGGGGGTATTTATAGCCAAGGATTGACCTTAAACCCTTCCAAGAATTTAACTAATAAGTTTGTCCAAGTTGACCTTTTTTGGCTAGAAATAGAGTCGTTAAGCCTCAAACTAGGTTGGCTTGGCCTGATGGAGTTTTGTAACGTGCACTAGATTCCTAACAAGGTCGACTAGGTCAACGTAGTAGGAAAAATGAGTAAAAAGGGAATTTGCTTAGGTAGGGGCTATTTTGGAAGGTAGATTACTTAGGGGAGTGTATAAGTGGGTTTTTATTGCTTAAGGAATTGGATAAGGGTAGTTTGTAGTGGTTTTAGGTAATGGTATAGAGGCCAAAAATCATGTGAAGCACCAAAGGTCTGTCAACCTCTTTCATGGTGCAGCCTTTAAGGTGTGCACTCAAAGAGATTGAGACTCGATAGGTTCATGCAAAAGAGAAAGTGTCAATAAATGATAATGTTAAAAATATTATGTGTATACATATCACCCACTTAAAGCTCATCATGTGTCATGTAGTTGTAACATGGGATGATGCTTCAGGAAAGAACATAACAACACACTAACTAAACTAACTAAAAATGAAATACTAAAATTAATGATGAAATGAAATGAAATTATTTGAAATTACCATATAAATATCTTAACTTAAATTTATGTTGAATGATTATATCCTAATCTTGATCGTGAAGCGTGCAATACCTACACTTGAGAAACCTTAGGGATACAAAACTAATAATAAAATCAATGTGTGCATACACAGAATAGTCAAATTTAATTTTAAAAGTGTATTTATTTAAATATATTGCATGATCCACTGGGAAATTTAATTCTGATAAAATATTTCATTGCCTAGGAGGTCAAGAGTTTGAAATCCCTTCAGGGGTCCTTTGCCAAGGTAATTTATTGTACATGCACGTTTAAAGTTTGGGTTTGAACAACACATTTTGTGAGGGTTGTTTTGGATCATTCAAAACTCTAAAGAGGTAAAATTATTTTTCATCATCATTTGTTTTTTAAGATCTTCACATTGGTATTATTGGGTTTCTAATTTGAGCCTTATGTTTCCCAAAAAATATAGATTATTTCAAACTTTACTTAACAGTCCTAGTTTCAGGGGCCTTTTGAGGGCTATAATTATTGATTTGTCAATAGATTTTAGTGGAGATTTTTTGAAAGAGTATGTTTTTTCATGTACTTTGTAATGATACCTTCAGATCAACTTCATTCTCCATTAGAACTATAAATTTTTGGTATTTTCCACATTTGTAACTACTAAATTTGTTGTGATGCATTCCTTATAAAGTGACACCTCATTTCCTCATAGGGACCACTTTTTTTCATATATTTCAATGTGTATTATATATTTAGGGAGAGGTTTTATACATTTTACAAACTACATCATTATAAGCATTTTGAGAGGGTGTTTTTCCATCTTATTAAGTGTTTTGAGGTTCTGTCAACTCAATCTAACACTTGAGTAATATTTCGTCAGGAACTCCTTGTGTTATGATTGTTTTATCAATGCACATCCTAATTGTGGTGGTATGATTCTAGACACAACTCAATAAACACCATAAAAGGGTAATATGAGAAATTATACAAATAATTTAGACAATAATAGAATGAAAGAAAAAATTATATTATTGGAATTATGTGTGTATAATCTCACCCAATAGATGAATTTATATTTTGTATTCAAGCAAAATAAGACATATCTAAAACTTATCCTACTCAATAATATCCAAGCTCGGGGAAGGTAATCAACTAACAATCCTCTTAGCAATATTTTGTTATATCAAGGTCATGTCTAATGATAGATCTACTAAACCTAACTAAAGGATCTCTTTTTACACAATGGCAAAGGAGAGGTTTTCAAATCTTCTTGTCAAATGCCATCATATAATAACCCTATCTAGGTCTCATGATTGTAATAAAATTAATAAAGTTAATATACTAAATAAATATGCAATCTACTATAGTAAATGAATATGCAAACTAATCTAGTGCTCACCAAAGCTTACAGTAAAAATGGGGAAGAAAATAAACAATCAAGATAATTATATTCAAGACAATATATAAGTAATATAAACAAGGAGAGATACAACTCAATCCATTAATTATAGAAAATCTACTTAACCAAAATATGAAGGGTTAGGAGTATACTTACCTTGTTGAATTAAACCCATCATGCCTTAGTCTCTCCCTTGGTCAATGGTGTTTTGCAAGAGGTGGTTGTGTCTTGTAAGGATCACAATGATAGATCAACTATAGGCTATAAGACTTCTCATATGAATCCAAGACCTCCATAAGACAAGTGATACTACTCCATGGCAAAAACCTAAGCAATGAAACTTCCAAATGATAGTATAAGCATATTTATGAGCTGTAATGATGCACAATTGAAAGATATTCTCTTTAAAAATGAAGTGAAGGTGGTATTTATAGCCAATTATTGACCCTAAACCCTCTCAAGAATTTAGTTGACAAGGTTAGCCAAGTCGACCTTGTTTGGTAGGAAATATAATTGTTAGGCCTCAAACTAGGTTGGCTTGGGCCAACAAAGTTTTATAACATGTACTAGATTCTTAATAAAGTTTACTGGGTCGACGTACTAGGAAAAATGAGTAAAAAGGGAGTTTGCTTAGGTAGGGGATATTTTGGAAGGTAAATAATTGATAAGAGTGTATAAGTGATTATTTATTACAAAGGGAATCATATAATGGTAGCTTGTAGTGGTTTTAGGTAGTGGTATAGAGGCCAATAATCTTGCAAAGCATCAAAGGTATGCCAACCCCTTTCATGGTGTAGCCTTTAAAGTGTGCACTTAGAAATATTGAGACTTGATAGGTTTCTTCAAAATAGATAGTGTCAGTAAATGATAAAGTTAAAAATATTATATGTATACATATGCCCTACTTGAGGCTCATCATGTGTCATGCAATTGTAACATGGGATGGTGATTCGAGAAAGAACATAACAACACACTAACTAAGCTAACTAAAAATTAAATACTAAAATTAATGTTGAAATAAAATGAAATTAACTGAAATTACCATATACATACCTTAACTTATCTTTATGTTGAATGACATGTAAATATCCTAGTCTTGATCATGGAGGGTAAATACCTACATTTGATAAACCTTAGGGATACAAAACTAATAATAGAAGCAATGTGTGCATACATATAATAGTCAAAGTAGCATCAAATAACTCTCAAAATTGATTAAATTACTTAAAAAATTTGGTAAGATAGTATTATTAAGGCTAGGTTAGAACTGAAAGATCAAGCATGTAAATAACAAAATGATGACAAATAAATGTATAACACACTAAATTGTGTTAGAAAGCATGTAAAATATCAATGGTAAAAAAAATGTAGAACATACTAAATCATGTTGGGAAGCATGTAAAACATGAAATGACAAAAAGGAATGGAGAACACATTAAATCATGTTGGGAAGCATCTAAAACATAAATGACAAAAATGAATGTAGAACATACTAAATCACATTGGGAAGCATGTAAAACATTTTAAGTTGAAATATAAATACAAGAAAACTCTAACAAATATATTTAAGCAAGTGAAAAGTTAACTTGTGTAAGATAAACATGTCAAACCAAACATAAATAAAGCATAAAGGACTGAAAATGAAAATGTGAGTCAATATGTAAGACAAACATGTAAAATAAAACATGAAGAAACCATAAATGACTGAAAATAAGAATGTAAATCAAGATGTAAGACAAACATGTCATATCATACATAAATAAAAACATATAAGCATGTAAAATGTCATATGTAAGATAAGTGAATTCCACAAAAATCAAATAAGAACATGATGGATAGATTAAAATCAAAATCTCTAAAGGATGACATTCAAACTTAGTTTTTGTTCTAAGATATAATGTAAGAAAGCAAAACCATCTAGTGACATGACTAGTATGATAATAAGATGGTGTGGTAAGAAAATGGTGTAAGGGTGTTTATGAGGAAAACTTGGTCATATCTGAGGTATTACAATGTAACTCACAAACTATAAACTAATAGGAGTAAGTAGGTATATGTGATTAAGAATGTGATCAAATAAAATCAATATCCAACAATGGGATATAAAGAATAATATGTTGTAAATAAGGAATGTGAGGTTCCACATGGGTGATGTGAACATCCTTAGTAGGAATGAGACAAACTGAACAAGTGAGAAATGCTAAGAACTATTGATAACAAGGACTTAGGAACTTTGAATAATGAACACAAAGTTTGGGATAACAAGTGAAATACATAGATCATATCATGAAATCTATATGCATGAAAATTAAAATGACCCTAACTTCTCACAACATGTTCCCCACTCTTCAGGACCCCTTATAGAGCCGTCAGTCTATTGTACAGATTTGACACTTGTGTGAGAAAGTAGGTGGCACTATAAGTATATGATATATTGAAACCTCTTATCCTAGTATATTGGCCTACTGTACCCCAAAGGACCTTGATTATATCATGAAGCCAACTATGGAGTTTGAGCTTTGACTAAGATAAGAAATGTGCCAAAGATCCTATCTTTTGATTTGATTTGATTTTTAAGATCTTTTTTGCCTTTTGATCAATGCCTTTTATTTTTTTATGACTTGGATTTTAAATCTTTTGTATTTTTCTATTCCTCCTCCATATGGATTCAGATAAATAATCATGAGTGAAATAGGTGATGAACACAAGAGAACTTACACTTAGTCACTAGAGAAGAGGAACTAAATACCATGGTGTCTAAAGACTTCTAAACTTGCCCAAAAGTAAGTGTACAATCTCAAAAATGATGTATATGTGCCTCAAATAAAAGAAAATAAAGGAAAGATGGGGATTGTGATATCTATCCATGTAATAAGTGATAAAATGATGAATATGCTTGTAGATGATCACAAGGAGGTAAAATAGTGGTATGAGAGGGATGAAACTAGTCTATGAGAGTCATGTCACTAGAGAAGCCATACTAACCTACAAGGGATCTAGCACAAGCACCAATGAAATTAGTAATCATCCCAAAAATATGGGTAATGTAAATGGTCATCTCAATAAAGGGGGAAGTAAATAAAGGTCAAATAATCATAAAAATACTAAGGCAAAATAATGACATAAATGTAATAAAATGAGAATCAATGAACCATAAAAGAAACAAAGGCATAAGTAAAGTGAAATAAAACCAAATAACCTAAAGGAAATAATGGTGTAAGTAAAATGAAAATAAAATGTATAAAAATAAAGAAACATAATACAAAAATAACAAGCAAGATCTATGCTAACATTATGTCAAAGATGAGCATGTGAAATACGAGCATATGTGTCTCAAAAGGTTTCTTGAAGTTGAATTTGTTTGTTATTATGCAATGTATAGTAAGATATGGTGTTGTAGGATTCCCCAAAGGGTAATTTTATGTTGGGATGGGCATCAAAAGATACCCTAAAGTTTGAAGTACCATGTGGATGGGCATTACAAGTTGCTCCAACATGTGATATGGAATGATGTAAAATTGAACCATTAGAATGAACTATAGTTGGGATTTTGATGTAGTTGGAGATACGTAAATGTGTTGATATGTTTGATTTTTAGGATATTGAAATTGACATAAGTTGTGTAAGAGTGGTTTGAATAGGTTTATAAGGTAAATGAGGACCATTTATGATACGCTTTGGAGTAAGCATTTGAACTAGGTGCTCTTTAGGTTTGTGTGACCTAAGAGGTTGAGGTTTGATAGATGCAACCACCTGTTTTAAGTTATTCATGTTAACTATCCTTTCCTTATTGGTGTAGGAAGAAGGATCAACTATGTTTTGGACAACATTAGTGGATGAGGTAAAGGTATGAGGTGATTATAATTCTTTAGATTGGGTTTGAGAGATTTGAAGATAATTTTGAAAATGTTGTTGTGTAATAGTATAAAGATTCAAATGTGGACAAATTGAGGAATCAAGAATAAATTGATTAATATCACGACAAGTTTCATAATAATGACCTATCATAGTATGCCACTAATAAAACTTATCAGCATGTACCATTTTGGAGGAGGTTTGGAAGGATCAAAGCTCATGGGTTTAAAGGGTGGCAATTTCTTCTTGAGCTCTTCTGCACTCAAGAGAGGGTTGGTTGGGTTAAAATTGGTTGAATTAGAGGCTCTCTTTTTGAGTTTGGGTAGTCTTAAATGAATCAATGTTATGATAAAATGATTATAAAGGTTCCTTAATATTTGTTTAACGTGATTCAAATTGAGTCATAAAAAATTCTTGCCTTATTGCTTGGTCTAAGGCTTCTTCTAGTGTTGTAGGGGTAAACATACAAACTTTGTATTGAAGAGGAAATTTAAGAGTAGTAAAAAATAGTTTTAAAAGAGTATAATCATTCATGTTATGGTTTACTTTGTGAGCTAGAGACTTCCATTGTTTGATAAAAGTGTGAGCAGATTCATTAGGAAGTTGTTTGGCATTGATGAAATGGTTAAGGTAATTTTCAGGAAGGTCATTATGTTGGAATTTTTTCAATAGAGCATTGAATAAATATTCTATTTATAAGATGGAATGTTGAGGGATTTGATTTTACCATTCAAGTGCATTGCCAACAAAGGTTTTGGCTAGGAGTTTGGTGGTAGCAAAGGTATTAGTTTGGACCCATTCCTTATAGCGGTTACCAAAAGATTTAAGAAATATAGTGTGGTCCTTAGTTCTATCATATGGAATAGTTGGAGAAATATTTCCAATGTCTATGGATGTAATGAATGGAGCTAAAGTTTCATTTTTAATATGTTAAGGATATTTTTTATGCAAAGGGGTTGAGGGATGATATTCCCATTGGCATATCTAAGAGGAGCGATAAAATTCTAATTTAGTTGAGTCATGATGACTTGAGGTGGTTGATTAGTTATTTATAATATATGAAATTGCATTTGTATTATTTGGGAATTGTTAATTATTTTCATAACATTCATTTATTGAATCATTTGATCAAGAATTTGATTTGTATCAATGGGAGGAGTAAGATTGCTAGTGGTAGGAATGTTAGTGTTGGTACAAGGAGCATTCCCTATATTAGTAGCATGGGTAAATTTTATTGGGTGGAGAATTTACAACATTGGTAGTAGGATGAGGACTAAGCTGTGTAACCTCAACTATATTTCATGATGTATTAATTAGTTTGGGATTAAGAATACATGAAGGAAGGAATTCAAAAGTTTCATTTGAAGTGATAATACAAGTGATGTTTTAATCTAAATTATTGATTATGCAATCTTATTGACTAATTAGAAGCTAAAAAGAAGACATAATTATGAATTTATTAGGTTACTAAACTATGTTAACCACCTATTAAACTAGGTTAACCACCTATTAGATTCTTTTAGAAAATAGAGGTAAAATAAACTAGGTTGACCACCTACTAAACTAAGTTGACTAGGACCAACCAAGTTGACTAGGTTGAATTAGTTGATTTTTGAGAAGAAAAATAATAAGATGAAATTATGCTACATAAACCAAGTCCTAAGAGTTGGCTAGGTTGATCTAGTTGAATTCTTGGAAGAAAATTAGCAGTCTGAAAAAATTCTAGAACAAACTAGATGGACCAGCTCGATCTGGTCTAATTCTAAAAAATCCAAAATAAACTAGATCGACTAGTTTGATCTAGTTGATTATGTGATACAATTTTAATTGAACTCAAAAACTAGCAAGATAGAATGGAATTTTGAAGTACTAGTTAATATTACTGAGAAACAAAAATAATAAATTAAAAAAATTGAAAAAATTGAATTACCAGGTTGGTAAGAGTGAACCTAGAAAATAGAATAAGATCGACCAGGTTGATATATTAGTTTTTCCTAAGAATGTTAAATTATTGCTTGATTGGGTCATCTAGGCATGTTTTTGATCCTACACACAAAATACAAAACTAGGTCAATAGGCTCACACATAAAAATAGAACTAGGTCGATAGGCTCAACCTATTTGAAAACCTATGCAAATAAAATAAAACCAGGTTGATAGGCTCAACTTAGTTGGAAACCTGTGTACATAAAATAAATATAGATTATAACATGTTCGATCTTGTTGATTGTAAATGAAAATTAAAAATTGAAATGGTTATATTCATGTTAGGTTCACTAGAATGTATTCAAGTGAAATAAGATAGATTTACAACTTATCCTACTTAGTAATATCCAAGATTGGAGAAGGTAATCAACTAGCAATTCACTTAGCAATACTTGGTTATATCAGGGTCATGACCAATGATGGATCCGCTAAACCTAACTAAGTGATCTGTTATTACATAATGTCAAAGGAGAGTTTTCAAAGGCCTCTAGTTAAATGCCATCATATAATGATGTTATCTAGGTCTTATGATTGTAATAAAAATAAGAAATTTAATCTAGTAAATAAACATGCAAGCTAATCTAGTAAATTAATATGCAAGTTAATATAGTGCTCACCAAAGCTTGTGGAAAAAATGAGGAAGACAATAAACAAGAAAATATAATTCTATTCAAGAAAATATAGAAGTAATCTAAGAAAAGAGAGGTATAATTCAATCCATTAATTCTATAAAATCTACTTAGCTTTTTGAAGTGAGCCTGTCATGCCTCAATCTCTCCCTTGGACAATGCTACTTTGTAAAAGGTTTTTGTATCTTGTAAGGATCACAAGGATAAATCAGCTCTATGCTACAAAACTTCTATGCATCCAAGACCTCCATAAGACAAGTGTTACTAGTCCGAAGCAAAAACATAAGAATAACACCTCCAAATGATAGTATAAGCAGATTTGTGAGCTGTAATGATGCACAATTGAATGATCCTCTCCTTGGACATGAATTAAATGAGGTATTTATAGCCAAGGATTGACCCTAAACCCTCTTAGGTATTCAGATAAAAAAATCAGTTGGGCTGACCTTGTTTGGTAGGAAATAGAGATGTTAGGCCTTGAACTAGGTCAGATTGGGCCAACAGAGTTCTGTAATGTGTGCTAGATTTCCAACATGATCGATCGGGTTGACCTAGTAGGAAAAATAAGTAAAAATGGTGTTTACTTAGATAGGGGATATTTTATATGGTGAATTATTTAGGGGAGTGTATAAGTAGTTTTTATTACTTAAGGAATTAGATAAGGGAGTCTTGTAGTGGTTTTAGGAAATGATATAGGGGCCAATAATCCTATAAAGCACCAAAGGTCTACCAACCCCTTTCCCAGTGTACCCTTTAAGGTATGCACTCATAGAGATTAGGACTTGATAGGTTCCTAGAAGAGAGAAATCATCAATAAATGATAAAGTTAAAAATATTATTTACCACCTCCACATGGATTCCAATCACTAGCATTTCCAATAACCTTTCTGGGAGAAACTTCAAGTTCACACAACCCAATAGCTTCCTTTACACTCTAACTCTTGGATTATCCTTATTGTTATCTTTCTTATTTCCTTCTTATGCGTGTCATATTCTATTTGTGTCTCATTTTATGTCCATATATTACATATGCATATGAGGGGGATAATATGCATCTTTTTATAAAATTTCAAGTCCTTCCACCTCATATCAATATAGGACAAGAAATAGAAAAAAATACCAATTATAATTGCTACCTAATAACCTAATAATAAACTTCACTTAATTTTTCCTTGAATTTTCCTAATAATAGATCAAATATTTCCCAGATTTCTCCTAAGTTTTCCTAGACTTCTCATGATAATAGACCAAATAATTTTTATACTTCACCTAATTTTCCTAGACTTTTTATAATAATAAACCAAATATGTTCTAAACTTCACCTAACTTTTCCTAGACTTTTTATAATAATAGACCAAATATTTCCAATATTTATGGCATCACTCTTTTGGAATCATTATAAATAAAATACTATTTATTTGGGACCACCTTGACCCTAGTGAGCTATTTACCATGATAATGATATTTTGACATTATTATGAACATTTATGATAAATATTTACTTTTTACCATGGACCATAATTTTCACATCATTCGCTAAATTACTTTTGTCATTAACATGGAATATTTACTTATTACCTTGTTAGTGTTTAGAGTTCTGATACCAGTTGTTGGGATTTTAGAGTACAATTGATTACTTTTGTATAAGCAACTAAACACGGAATTGAAACCAAAAGTAATAAGTAACTAGAAATCAGAAACAACAAATAATAGGAGATACAAGAGACAATCAATCTGTATTAAACTCTTCTAGAAGGAAATACAATGAAGAAATCTCTCTCTCCTTACGCCTCGTAGATGTACAGTAATTCTCCCTCAAGAGTTCTCTCTCTCTCTCTCTCTCTCTCTCAATCAATTACAATCAACTCAATTACTGAATTGTCCCCCCCTTTCAATTACAATACTGCCCCATGGGTCTCTTAAATAGAATTGAAAGTAAACAATAATTAAAAAAATAGACTCAAGACTAATTTTAGTCTTTACATGCAAACTAATTGTTCTCTTAAAAATAGCAATTTTGGAAACGCACAGAAGTCAGTGTCAGTCTGAAGATGACCGATGCCGACTGACCCCTGACTGATGTCCATTAACCCCTAATTGATGTCAGTTGGTTCTAACCAATGTCGGTTACTGTGTTAGCTCATTAGTGAAGCTTTTAGCTCTACAACTCAACAATCTCCCACTTGGAGATAAAAAGCTGCACCTATACCTGTACAACAACATCCTCTAAACATCTCTAGCTTGTTTCTCCCTCTTCATGTTCAATCTTGAAGACCAACAAAAGTTGAATGAAGATTCAACTTCTCCTTTGTTACTAGCTTTGTTAACATATCAACAGGGTTCTTTTTCGTATGGATCTTTTCTAGCTTCAACTATCCATCCTCCAATACCTGTCTAATGAAGTGGTATCTAAGCTGTATATGTTTGGTTCTTGAATGAAAGACTGAATTCTTTGCCAAATGAATTGCACTTTGACTATCACTATACAATTTGAAACTCTCTTGCTCCTTTCCCAACTCTTCCATGAACCGAGTCATCCAAATCATTTCTTTGCTAGCCTCTGTGACTGCAATGTATTCTGCCTCTGTAGTAGACAAGGCAACAACCTTCTACAACTTTGAAATCTAGCTCACCATCATTCCACCAATAGTGAACATATATCCTGTGGTGCTTCTCCTACCATCCAAGTCACCTACCATATCCGAATCTACATACCAATGTAGAGAAGTGTTTGACCCTCCATAGCATAAATGCCTACTGCTAGTCTCTCTCAGATATCTGAGAATCTACTAAACTGCTTTCCAGTGTTCCTTTCCTGGATTGGCCATAAAATTACTGACAACTCCCACTGCTTGGGCAATAGCTAGTCTAGTATATGCCATTGCATACATCAAGCTCCCAACTACTGAAGCATATGGAACTCTACTCATGTACTCAACCTCATCATGTGATTTAGGACACTATTCTTTGCTCAACTTGAAGTGTCTAGCCATAGGTGTGCTTACCAATTTTGCATCCTGCATATTGAACCTCTCCAACACCTTATTCACATAATCCTCTTGAGACAAAATCAAACTATGATTTTTCTTGTCTCTCTTAATACTCATGCCAAGGATTTTTTTTGTTGCTCCTAAATCCTTCATGGCAAATGTGTGAGCTAATTTTACCTTAAGCTCAGTAATTTCCTACATGTGTGAATCTGTAACAAGCATATCATCTACATACAGTAACAGGATAATATAACTACTATTATTCAATCTATCAAAATAAACACAATAGTCAGATTGACATTTACTAAAGCCATGCTCTATCATAAACCTATCAAACCTCAAATACCATTGTCTTGAAGCTTGTTTAAGACCATATAAGCTTTTTTTCAACTTGGCCTTATGTCTCATTTGTCTATTCTCTCCTTCCTTTAACCTGTATACCCATTTATTTTTTAGTGCTTTCTTTTCGGCTGGCAACTCAACCAAATCCCACGTATGGTTCTCTTCTAAGGAATCAATTTCCTCATTCATGCCATGCTCCCACTGTTTCCTGGATTCCACTTGCATTGCCTCATCAAAACTTTTTGATTCTCCACCATCAATGAGCAACAAGTAGTATAAAGAAGGGGAATAATGAATTGGAGGTTTACTTACTCTTTTAGACCTCCTTATGGGCATTTGAGACTAATTCACAGCTTGTTGTCCACCCAAATTTTCTTCTAACAGTGACCGATCTCGGTCATCTCTGATCGATGTCAGTTTCCACCTGACCGACGTCGGTCTCTGTGTTTTCCTATGAGTGATGATTTTTACCTATGAGCTCATTTTGGATCATAACCTCTTCCAAATCAAGATTGCCCTGCTCAAAATTATTCAGCCTCTTGAGCTGATCACTGTACATCACCTTCTCATTGAAAACTACATCACGGCTTCTAATAATTTTGTTAGTTTCTAAATTCCACAACCGAAATCTGAAATCTCCAAACTCAAACTCTAAGAAATGAAAGATCTACCTTTTTACCTATCCAAGCCTCTTCTAGAATTCCACCATCTAGTGCAGTAGAAGGTCCTCTGTTAATCAGGTAAACCACAGTATCTACAGCTTCTACCCAAAACTGTAAGGGCAAACCAACATGCAACTTCATACTCCGTGCACGCTCCATTATTGTTCTATTCATCCTTTCAACAACTCTATTTTTTTGAGGTATCCTTGGAACCATTTTTTCTCTGCATATTCCACTCATAGAATAGTAATTGTTGAATTTATTGCTGCAGTACTCACCACCATTGTCAGATCTAAGGCACTTCAATCTCAAACCTATTTCATTCTCAACCAACACTTTTTATTTCTTAAATGTGTCAAAAACATCAGATTTCCTCTTTATGCAATAAACCCATACCTTTTTTGTAGCATCATCAATGAAATAAACATAATACTGTGATCCTCCAATAGAAGCTACTTGAGCTGGTCCCCACATGTCTGTGTGAACAAGCTCTAACTTGTGCTTCTTCTTTGTTGACCCAATTTTGAAAAACCTCACTTTCTTATGTTTTCTAAAAATATAATGCTCACAAAAATCTAGATCTATGCTTTTCAAATCTAGAAGCTTACCTTTTGACTTAAGAACATTCATTCCCTTCTCACTCATGTGACCAAGCCTACAGTGCCACAACATTGCATCTACATCTAAAGTAGATAAAACAAAAGAAGAATAATCAGTAATACAAGTAGATAGATAAAGTGTACCTACTCTCTTACCTTTTGCTAATACAAGTGCACCCTTGAAAACTTTTCAAGATTCAGTTGTGAGAGTTATTGTGCAACCCTTATCACCCAACTTTCCTATAAAAATTAGAGTCCTCTTCAGGATGGGTACATGCATGACATCCTTCAACACCCATGTGTTGCCATTCTGCAATTTCAGCTGCACTTTTCCTTTGCCAACAATTTTACAAGGCTCATCATCCCCTAAATAAACTTTTCCAAAATCTCCATGGACATAATCATTGAAAAATTCTCTATTTGGGGTTGCATGGAAAGAGGCACCAGAATCTAAAACCCATGATTCTACTTTATTATCCAAAGAAAATATAAGAGCATCCTGTGCAACAATACCTGCAACTTTTGCTTCTTTATTACCTTCATGCTGATTTTCTTTGTTATCCTTCAACCAACAATCTTTCTTTGCATGCTCTTTCTTTCCACAATTTCAGTAGGTTATTCTTTCATTTCTAGATTTGGATCTACTTCCCATCTTTGACCTTGATTTCCTTTGCTTGCCCTTCTCTCTTTGCCTTCCCCTGCTTTCAACACTTAAAGCATTACCTGATGTTTCCCCTGTGCTTTTTCTGTGAATTTCTTCATTCAAGATTACACTAACAACATCATCAACTTTCAAGATATTTTAAGCAGATGCAGTATTACTAACTGCCATTACCAAACTATGCCAACTTTCAGGTAAAGAGCATAAGATTAAGAGAGCCTTAATTTCATCATAAAAAACTATTTTGACTAAATTTAACTGATTTACTATTGTATGGAAATCATTAAGATGACTAGATACAGATCCACCTTCCTGCATTTGTAAATTAAATAATTGCTTCATAAGATATACCTTATTTGAAGCTGAGGATTTTTCATATAAATTTGCCAAAGTATCCATTAACTCTACCGTTGTCTTTGCCTGTGATAAGTTGGAAAACATAGAAGATGCCAAGCTCAACCTTATAGATCCAAGAGCCTTTCTATCAAGAACATTCCATTCTTCATCTTCCATATCTGTGGGCTTCCTTGAAACCTCACCCTATGGTAAATACAGATCTTTTTGATATAGATAATCTTCAATCTGCATCTTCCATAATTGATAATTCTTGCCATTGAATTTCTCCATTCTTAATTTACTTTCTTCTGCCATTGCTTTGCTCCCACTCAATCAGAAACTCTTGTGAGTGAATTCTGTAATAAACAAACACTAACATGCTCTGATACCACTTGTTAGTGTTTAGAGCTCTGATACCAGTTGTCAGGATCTTAGAGTACAATTGATTACTTTTGTATAAGCAACTAAACACGAAATTGAAACTAGAAGTAATAAGTAACTAGAAATCAGAAACAACAAATAATAGGACATACAAGAGACAATCAATCTATATTAAACTCTTCCAGAAGGAAATACAATGAAGAAATCTCTCTCTCCTCACACCTCGTAGATGTACAATACTTCTCCCTCAAGAGTTCTCTCTCTCTCTCTCTCAATCAATTACAATCAACTCAATTACTAAATTGTCCCCCTTTTAATTACAATACTGCCCCATGGGTCTCTTAAATAGAATTGAAAGCAAACAATAATTAAAAAAATAGACTCAAGACTAATTTTAGTCTTTACATGCAAACTAATTGTTCTCCTAAAAATATCAATTCTGGAAACGCTTGGAAATGCACAGAAGTCAGTGTCAGTCTGAAGATGACCGATGTTGGCCGACCCCTGACTGATGTCGGTCGACCCTTAACCAATGTCGATTGGTTCTGACTGATGTCAGTTATTGTGTTAGCTCATTAGTGAAGCTTTTAGCTCCACAACTCAACATTTATGACATTCCATAGTGTGTGTCGTTATTCCTTGCCAAGTGTTGATAACCTATAATATATGCTACTACTAATTACACTTTACATCAACAAAATTAAAAGAAATAATGAGAATTAAATTTTGGAGGGAAATTAATGTTTTTGACACCTTCCCCCTCCTTATCTTCTACTTCATCCTTATATTAGAATATCATAGATGATTCTGATGTCAATGATTGAAATATGTTTAACTTATCATGGTTGATCCATTGATTTCTAGTAGTATCATCCAATTCCTCAATTTCATATATCCCATTATCATGCACTACTAATATCATGTATGGTCTCATCCATCTAGGAATGTGATTATTATGTTTTTTATTGTGATGTCAAAAATCATATGCCATGACCAAGTAAATACCCTAAAATGGGGATCACTTGATATTCTGATAAAATTACTCTTTATGATTCATGTTCTTCTTGAAAATAGTGTCCATAATTGTTTATCACATTTCTTCTAGAAGATGAATATGTACCAACCTATTAATTATAGTCTCACCTTCATCCATCCTCTATTTGACAGAAACTCTTAAAGTCAGAACATCAAACTCAATGGTAAGGATAGGGTCAATTCCATAAATAAGATGAAAATGAGAATAGTTGTTGATTTGGATGTGGTCCTATATGCCCATAATTTTGCATGAACCCATTTATCCCATGTGCTTATATATAAATCTATATATTTGGAAATAATATGGCATAATACATGATTTATTCGCTCCACTTGTCTATTCATAATTATATTTTAGGTTTGTTGACTTCCTATGTTGTATATAAAACCTATTTACCAATGCTTTCACTACTTCATTGATGAAGTGACTACCTTTATTTGTTACAATTTCTAGTGGGAAACCAAATCTTGTAATGGCGTGCTCATATAAAAATCTGAATAATTCATCCATAGAAGTTGTTCTCATATGTTTGGCCTTGACACACTTAGTAAAATAATCAGTATCAACCATAATATACTTATTTATTCATGGTGTAGGTGTATGTGGAACCATAATATCTATTCCCCACTTTTTAAATAGATTGAGTGGTGGAATAGGACACAATGGTGCTTAATAATTCATATGATATGATGTCCTACAATAATTTTAATAGTATTTAGAAAGTGTTGACTAGTGATAACCTACATAAAGAATAATCCATGATGATAGATGCCTTAAAAAGTGACCTCCACCTGTAACATCATGAAATTATTCAATCATATCCTTTCTTCTATCCTGACTAACTACTGTCAATATTTCCCATCAGTGCCTACCCGATACAAAACTCTATGTGAAATGGAATATGGGTGAATTAAATTAGGTGATATTCCTATTTATATTTACAGTATCACCATTAGGAAACTTGAATGCATTCAAATAATCTCATATATTTTTATAATCACTTAGAACTACATTAATAGCTAGTAAATGCGCATCTAAAAATTCATCATCATCACAAGATGAACCCATACCATCATAGGCTCAGGAAAGTGTATCTGCATTGACATGCTTCCTTCCTAGCCTATCCTCAATGTCAAATTCATACTCTTGAATCAAAAGTATCCATATTTTTATCCTTCTTGATAGATTAGAATTTTTTACAATATATATTATATCTTGATGATCTATTACAACTAAAAACATTCTCCATAGAAAATAGCTCCTAAATTTATTTACAACAAAAATAATATCTAGAGACTCTTTCTCAATTATAGTATAGTTTACCTCAACATTACTCATTTGCCTACTCCAAAATTAGATTGGATGATCATTCCAATTATTATCCCTTTGTCTAAGTGTGCTTCCTAGTGCTACATTTGAAGCATCAGTATACATAATGAATGTTTTGTTCCAATCTAGATTTTTCAAAATAGGATAAGTTACCAAGGCTTGTTTAAGCTATTCAAAAGCTTCAAATGAATTCTCCCTTGGTTCATAGAGAGCATCTTTATTTAGGAACTGAGTTAATGGTTGTCCATTTTTGATAAATTCCTAATGAAATTTCTATAATACCCAACATGTCCTGAGAATATTTTTAGTTTACTTCTATTCATAAGAAATTGAATTTGCTTAATATTTCAAACCTTTTATATATTAGTACCAATACCATATCTAGATATAAAATTCACTAAAAATATGCCTTTAGAGCATCCAAACACACACTTTGTGGGATCCAATGAGACTTGTGAGTTATCCAACCTTTGAAAATTATTCTACAACCAGTACAAATGATCAACCTTGATTCTATAAATGAAAAAAATCATAAAGATATACCCTGATAAAGCTTATAATATAAGGCTAAAACACCTTATTCATTAGGCATTGAAAGATTGAAGGTGCATTACATAATCCAAATGGAATAACATAGAATTAAATGTTCCCCAAGGAGTGGTAAACATAGTCTTTCGCTGATCCTTCTCAGCTATGCAAACTTTGTTGTATCCACTATAACCATCAATAAAGTTATAGCACTTGGTCCCAACCATTTCATCCAAGATCTATTCGAAGAAGGGAAGAGGGTAGTGGTAATTTTTCATTGCCTTTTTGATATTTTTGTAGTCAACACAAATGTGTAAAATCCTATTATTATTATTTATTACCATAATGGGAGAGACCCATTATGTGTTATCTACTAATAAGATAAATCTTGCATCAAGGAGCTTGACTATCTCCTCTTTTACCAATTTAGTAAAGTTAGGATACATTATATAAGGCAATTGCTTGATATATTTTGCATTATCAACTAATTCAATAGAATGTTCTACTGGTGATGTTACTTATAATCAAAGGTAAAGAGATATATACCTTCAAAAGATTTGAAAATAGTCTTCTCTTTATTTTTCCTCCACAAAATTTCCAATTTGTATTTGCTAAAGGCACCCTTCCATCTCTTCTTTAGTGAACTTATTAGAAGTATAAACATGTGAGTTTGGGAGGATGTCCATGAATAACACATCTATGTCACCCTCCACATCATCAGTGTCCACATCATTGGTGTTAAAAAATCATAGGATGTCCAGTCATCACTCTCATCATTTGACTCCACAAGTCCCCTAATCAGAACCTAAGTAACCACATTTATTTTCACCTTCACATTTCCATGACCAAGAGTTTTAAATCCCTCATTCAAATAATCATTTGTATGAATTTCTCAACCATGGCCCTACCAACAACGTTGGGTATGTAGCAGTGCCATCTTTTATCACTTGAAAGTTGAATACACATATAACACCTGTAACATAAATTACTACATCTGAAACAACACCTTGTGGTTTTATTTTTAATTTATTTAAAGATATTAACATTAATGTGGAAGATAGATCAAGCTTAAAATCTAAAATGTTCATTACATAGTCAATCATAACATTAACTAGAGCTCCACCATTGACTAGAACATTAAGAATATAAATACCATTATATAATACTTCAACTTGTAGACTGTATGGATCCACCTTTACCTCCAAAGTGGGAATTACACCAGGTTTTTCCATCTAGCACTAAGTCCACTTTCAAAATCCCTCCTATTTTATTAAGATAGAGAAAGATGTTGGTCGTATGTGATATTATCAGTATGTTGGGAAAGGTCTTCAATAATAGAGTATGGTGTTTGCCTCTGTGAAATTATAAAATATTGTACACCCAACTTTATTTTTCTATGTTTCTTGCAAGTATCCTCTTTAAAAAATATACACTCTTTTCTATCTTGAGTATCTCTTTCCTTATTTATTTTTGTTACTAACACATCTACTTGATAATTTTGAGTTTTATGAACAAAATCAAGTACATTAATAGGTGTTTTACCCTTATCATTATCTTTTATCAGAGGTATATACTCTATTTGAAAAAATTGACTTATAGTGTCCTTTCTCTCTACATTCATAACATAAAATTTTAGAAAAAAAATATTTGTGGACCTTTATCTCCTCCTTGGAAATTTTTTAAACCCAAATCCTTTCCTTAAATAATGTTTATATCTAATTGACACATTTTATCAATTGAATAATCATACTCACTTGAATTAATAGGAGAGCATACGTGGTCATTTTTAATGGTTATGGTGCTTGGGCCAAATGTATGGTACAACCTAAACTTTGGTAGCAACTTCCTATAGTTCCTCCTCCATGTTTTCTTATTTTATTCTATCAATGTCATTTACATTTTTTAGGTTTGTTGGTTGTTCGTACTTCACCCATTTTCTATTTTATGGTTTCATCATTTGGATGAAGTGCTTGCACAATAGGTTGTCCACATCAATCATTAGGCCTTATACCAATCCTTGTTTTTGGATATGAATTTATAACTTCATTCTTAGTCCCAAAACATGTGCATGATAATCTTATATCTTTTCTTTTTCTCCTTGGACCAACATTGTGATGTTTATCATGAGATCTATATATTTTAGTTGCAAACCAAATACTTCAAGAACACTATCATGAATCAAATCACATGAATCTATAACATTGTCATTTAATGTCTCAAACCCTCTAAGTGTTGAACCATCTAAAAATGTGGGAATAAATCCTTCCCATTGTTCATTTATTATAATCCCATTACAAATACAAGATCTTTTAAATTATTGAATGAAGAAAATAAAATTTCCATTAGAGTGGGCTGAAAAAACAAGAATTTTACCCATCCTCCATTTTCAAAGATAGTTATTCCATGAAAAAAATATAAATTTCTCCAAATTTCAATTCAATCCAATACAACTCAATCCAAATGCTTAACATTATAGCTTATGTGGTAAATTAACCATAACAATTTACTAAACCAACTATACAAGAGGATATGACTTTTTTTTCCCTTTATTTTTCCTTTTCTTTTTGCCACAATGGTGAATACTAGAATGACCACAATAAAAATTATAATGAACATTGTAAAAACTAAATTTACTATGATAAACAATATTCACGATAAAAAAACCTATAATGATTATGGTAACAATTGAATTTACTACATAAAAACTATTTGTAGTAAAAACTTAAATGTGTTAAGGTGTGGAGCTAAAAGCTTCAATTGTTTGCAGACACAAGGAAGGATGCTGAAGAACTAGAAGCCCCAGCATCGGTAGTATGACCGACGTCAGTCAGATGCAGTGGAGAAGGAGACCGGCGACGGCAGACAGTTGGCCGATGTCGACAGCACCAGACAAGCAGGGACCGACATCGGTCGCCTGTGTATTTCTAGAACTACTGTTGACGAATAGACAGTTAAGTGAAGTGAGTGTTTGCATGTCAAATGAATAATTATAGTCACGAGCTGCGTGTCTAATTATTGTAACTAGAGTTCTATTTTTGTAAGCATGGGATCTTATTTAAAGACCCATAAGGCATGCATTGTAATATTGAAGAAGGCAAGTAAAAGCATTGAAGCAAGCAAGGTCAAGGAGATCTACAGGTGTAAGGTCAAGGAGATCAGCTGAAGCATTCAAGGAGGGATAATAACTCAGGCTTTAGAGTTGTTGTGTTGAGCAAGAGAGAGAGAGAAGAAGGTCTTGAGGTGTGGCAAGCCTTTGAGGTGGAGGAAGAAGTGGCATCTTCCTTATTGTATTTTCTTCTAGTAGTATTTAATACAAAGAGTGTGTATTGTCTCTCAAATTCTTTGCTGTCTCAAGTTTCTAGTTACTTTATCATTCTAGTATAATTCCATGTTTAATTGCTTATAAGAAAGTAATAAATTGTGCTTCCGTTGGATAAGGGGTCACCTAACAGTTAGTATCAGAGCATATTGATTGTTGTAGGTATTTCTCCCCTGACAAGTGGTATCAGAGCTACGGTTTGTAGGAAGCAGGGTATTGTTTTTTTATTATAGGTCATTCACAGGGTTTTCTGATTGAGTGGGAGTTTAGCAATGGCAGAAGAAAGTAGGCTACGAATGGAGAAGTTTAACGGCAAGAATTTTCAACATTGGAAGATGCAGATTGAGGACTATCTGTATCAGAAGGATTTGTACTTACCATTGGGTGGGGTTGCATGCAAGCCCACAGATATGAAGGATGAAGAATAGAACGTTCTTGATCGAAAGGCTCTCGATTCCATAAGGTTGAGCCTTGCATCATCTGTGATTTCCAGCTTATCACAGTGCAAGACAACGGAAGAGTTGATAAAGTCCTTGGTGAATTTATACGAAAAGCCCTCGACTTCTAATAAGGTATATCTTATGAAGCAGCTATTTACTTTGCAAATGCAGGAAGGTGGATCGGTACATACTCATCTCAGTGATTTCCATGGTTTGGTAAACCAACTGGCTTCAGTCAATATTGTTTTTGATGATGAGGTAAAGGCTCTCTTGATTTTATGTTCTTTGCCTGAAAGTTGGGATGGTTTGGTTATGGCAGTAAGTAATTCTGCATCTGCTTCTAAAATCTTAAAAGTTGATGATGTTGTGAGTGTGATCTTGAATGAAGAAATACCCAGGAGAAGCACAGGTGAATCATCATGGAATGCTCTAAGTGCAGAAAGCAGGGGAAGGCAAAGGGAGAAGGTTGAGCAAGGGAAATCAAGGTCAGGAAGGAGATCCGAGTCCAAAGGTATTACCTGCTGGTTTTGTGGAAAGAAAGCACATACGAAGGAGTGTTGGTTGAGAGATAAAGAGAACCAACATGCAGGTATGGAACAAGCAAAGGATGCAAATATTGTGATGCAGGACGCTCTCATACTTTCTTCAGATAGTCAGGTAGGATCATGGATTTTAGATTCTGGTTCATCTTTTCATGCATCTCCAAACAGAGATTTGTTCTATGAGTATGAACAGGGAGAATTTGGAGTGCTCTATTTAGGGGATGGTACGCCTTGTCAGATAGTTGGCAAAGGGAAAGTGCAGTTGAGATTGCAGATTGACAACACATGGGTGTTGAAAGAGGTCATGCATGTTCCAATTTTGAAGCAGAGTCTGATTTTTGTAGGAAGGTTGGGAGATGAGGGATGCACAATAACCCTCACAACAAATTCTTGGAAGGTTACCAAGGGAGCACTTATTCTAGCAAGAGGTAAGAAAGTAGATACTCTTTATCTGCCTACTTGTATTACTCATTCTACTTCTGGTGTAGATTCGAAGATGTGGCCTAATAGGCTTGGTCACATGAATAGGAAGGGAATGGAAGTTCTTGATTCAAAAGGTATGTGTTCAAATTTGGAAAGCATAGATAGAGTTCATTGCAGAAAGAGGAAATTTGATGCTTTTGACAGGAACAAAGAAGACTTGGTGTTTATGGAGGAGATGAAGGACAGAGATCAGTCACAGGGGCTAAATAAATCTGAGCAGGGCAGCATGGACAGAGGTTTGATCCAAGAAGAGCTCACAGATGAAAATTTCATCACTTACAAGAACACACAGACAACGATGTCGATCGCCTGGAACCGACGTCGGTCATCCAGATATCGACATCAGTCATGTGCAGACCAGCAGGGTCGGTAGGTCAGGCAAGAGAAGTCTGACGTCAGTCATAAGGACCAATGTCGGTAGGAGGGACGTCAACATCGGCCAGGGAAATGACGTCGGTAGTCAAGGTCAATGCAGGGAACTGACATCGGTCGAGAGCAGACTGGGAGATGGCCGATATCGGTCATTGGAACGAATGTTGGGTGAATTAATAAGTCTCAAACACCCATGTGGAGGTCAGGAAAGGTATGTGAACCTCATATTCATTGTTCACCTTCTTTATATTGCTTACTGATAGTCATGAACTAGGAAGATGGAAGAAGTAATGCAGGTAGAATCTAGAAACAATGGGAGCTTGGCATGGATGAGGAGTGTGAGTCTTTGGAGAACCAAACAGGTATTTGTTGGTAGTGTTGTCAGCTGGAAGGAAGCACTGGATAGAGGGATGGATTCCCGTTTTAGAAAAGAGAGTGGATGGACACATGAAATAGAAGGCTATGGTATATGGTCTTGAGTAGGCTGCAGAACAATGGAGGTTTGACCATTGTATTTTATCTTTACCAGGTTGGATAATATTAGCTACATTATCCTATTACTATATTGTGTTACTTGTTGCAGGGTTTCATATACGGGGAGTTTTCTGAGCTAAGGGTAGAGTTGGTTCAGAAGTGTGTCATGAAGAATTTGGGAGCAGCAAAATTCTTTTGGCATAAGATACAGGTATTGCATCACAGGTTTGCATGGTGGTTGGTCTTCAAGAGTGATGTTGAAGAGGGATACAGAGCCTAACGAACAAAATAGATGGTGTACAGGTACAGGTACAAGTTGCAGCTGTTTATCTCCAAGTGGGAGATTGTTAAGGTGTGGAGCTAAAAGCTTCAATTGTTTGCAGACACAAGGAAGGATGCTGAAGAACTAGAAGCCCCAACGTCGGCAGTATGATCGACGTCGGTCAGATGCAGTGAAGGAGACTGGCGACGGCGGACAGTCAGTCAATGTCAGCAGCACCAGACAAGCAGGGACTGGTGTTGGTCGCCTGTGTATTTCCAAAACTGCTGTTGACGAACAGTCAGTTAAGTGAAGCGAGTGTTTGCATGTCAAATGACTAATTATAATCACGAGCTGCGTGTCTAATTATTGTAACTAGAGTTCTATTTTTGTAAGCATGGGATCCTATTTAAAGACCCATAAGGCATGTATTGTAATATTGAAGAAGGCAAGTAAAAGCATTGAAGCAAGCAAGGTCAAGGAGATCTACAGGTGTAAGGTCAAGGAGATCAGCTGAAGCATTCAAGGAGGGATAATAACTCAGGCTTTAGAGTTGTTGTGTTGAGCAAGAGAGAGAAGGAAGAAGGTCTTGAGGTGTGGCAAGCCTTTGAGGTGGAGGAAGAAGTGGCATCTTCCTTATTGTATTTTCTTCTAGTAGTATTTAATACAAAGAGTGTGTATTGTCTCTCAAATTCTTTGTTGTCTCAAGTTTCTAGTTACTTTATCATTCTGGTATAATTCCGTGTTTAATTGCTTATAAGAAAGTAATCAATTGTGCTTCCGTTGGATAAGGGGTCACCTAACAGTTAGTATCAGAGCATATTGATTGTTGTAGGTATTTCTCCCCTGACAAAATGTTTGTGGTAAAAACTTAATTTAATATAGTAAAAAAATTTAAAAATATAAATTACAATGACCATAGTGAAAAATGAAACTATTATGGTGAACACTTTGAATGGTTAAATTGAAATTACCATAGTAAGACTAGACAAACTATATGAAACTCTCATTCATGGTAGGAACAAGGTTATTACATCAATAAGAATATCTTGATTCTCAACATATTTTGAAGGATAATAACTCCAAGGAATGGTCCTATAAATAGAACTAAAATTTTGACTCAATCTGATACTCGAGAAATTTTTCACCAAGAACTCCTTGTGTTATGATTATTTTAGCAATACATAGCCTGATTGTGGTGATGCAATTTTAGAGACAACTCAATAAACACAATACAAGGGTAATATTAAAAATGGTACAAATAATTTACACAATAAGAGAATGAAATAATTGTATTATTGAAATTATGTGTTAGAATATTACCCAAAAGGTGAATTTGGCTTCCATCTAGTTTTGCCACCTCTACATGGACTCCACTTACTAGCCTTTTCAATAGCATTTATGGGAGAAAATTCAATTTCACTCAACCCAATAGCATCATTTACACTATAACTCTATGATTATTCTTCTTGTTGTATTCATTATTTATTTATTTTTTGTGTCTAATTCTATCCATCAATCATTGCTCATTATATGTCCATTTATTACATATGTGTGTGAGGGGGAGAGTTTGCATATTCTTATAGAATCTCAAGACCTTCCACCACATCCAAATATAAGATAATAAATGGCATAAAATACCAATTATAATCTCTACCTAATTACCTTTTTTTATGGAAAAAATTATATTGTAATTCATTAGTAAAATGAGATTACATTTTGTAAATGTTGATAAAATCATTTCAGAAAAAAGTCCAAATAAAGGAAGTACAAAAAAAACTACTTGTACAAGCCCAGATAAACCAGTGTAGTTTTATAATATCCACAATGTATAGAAAAAACCACAACATAAGTGATCAAAGGTTTAGGAAAAACATAAAAACAAAATTCCAAATCAAGTAGACAAATTTAAAAGAAAGGTGTATGTTCATAATCACCCATGTGACCATCATGAAGTTTTGATATCAACCATTGTCTAGGAATTAACTAAATACCACCTTTAAATAATTCATCGGCAATCTTGTTTCTCTCTCTACAAATATGTTGGAAGGTCACATTAGTAAAAGAGATTGTAAGGAGTTAATCTCTTCTAAGACAGGTTGGAGTTATATATTATCCATACAAAACACACCATTCACACAATTTGTCACAAATTAGGAGTCACTGAACACTTACAGATGAGTGACACCCCTCTCAATAGCAATCATCAAAGATAATTTTAGAGCCATAAGTTCTACATAGTTATTTTTATTGCTCCCCAATCTTGCTCTAAACTTCACCAAGTGTTCATCTTTAAAGAATAATATACCTCCAAAACCACATACTCGAGGTTCTCCTTGTGCCACCCCATCAAAATAAAGCCAAGCCCCTATTTTGTCAATGACCTCAATAATTTGTCTAGTAGCTTTGTTTCTCTTCAATTGAGTAATTTTTTTAATGATGTTAAAACTTTGAGAAGCTAACTGGTAAGGTAATATGATCTTATCATTAAAAATGTAGGCATTTATGGATAGCCAAACTCCCAAGAGAATAAGGACAAGTAAATCTTTGATCTCCTTATAATAATTATTCCCTATCCAACTAAAGAGAGATTCATCTATAGTATCACCATTCCATACAATTCCCTTTCCAGTAAACACCCCGATCTCCCTCTAGACTTGACCAATATAATCACATGTGAAAAATAAGTGATTAACATTTTCTTCATAAACCTTACATAAAGGGAATATATTCAGACCTTTTCATCCCCTATTTTATAAATTATCCCAACTTAGAATCTTATTATTGAGAGCCAACCACAAGAATATATGCCCTTTTAAAGGGTACCTCAGCTTCCATAATATTTTCCACTAACCCTGTACATTCACTTGATCAATATTACAAATAGATTTATACCCCAAATTTGGTGTGTATATGCCACTAATCTATTTTTTTAACTAAATTATATCATCAATAACATTTTTTATTCTAACATGACAAATTTTTAGGCTTATAATATAGTTAACCCATGCCTCTTTCTCAACATCTAGACCTAATAGCTCAGCTGATTTCTATTCTTGACTCCATATAGTTGTGAGATTTGGGTCAGGTACCTAAGAAAAGTATAAAATGCCATACCCTCTAAGGTGTTCAATTATTATGTTTGGAGGTATATATGCCTTATCACATCCAACCCAAGGGTTTTCCCCCACTCTAATTTTCCCTCCATCAACCACTTTCCATACTAACCACCTACCAATAATTTGGAAAGCAGAGACCATAACCTTCCAAATAATAGAGCCATTCCTATGGGATTTTTCTAGATTATGAATCCATTCAATCAAAGTAGTAGGTTTTATATATTTTTTTAAGATGAAATCACACCATATCTCTCTTCTATTAATGAGCCTCCAAACATTTTTTGTTTCCAAAGCACTAGCAAACATGTGTGGATTTTTAAGATCCCACCCCCAATTTCTTTAGGTATAACAATCATTTCCCATTTCACAAGGGGTATGCCCTTCTTGTCCTTACTACCCAACCATAAGAACATAAAACTAATTTTTATGAGCTTCTCCAAAACCCCTTTCGGAATAAAAGCCAGAGACATCTAGTATACCGATAGAGATTCCAAAATAGTTTTGACCAAAGTGAGTCTTCCACCCCTAGAGATCCACCTAAAATACCATGCTGATAAATGTTTCTCAAACTTGGAAATAAGACAATGTCAATCCTTCTAACCATAATCATTAGGTTTAATAAAAAACCCAAGATTCTTAAGACCACTTTATAGATCCACCTACTAAAAGGAAAAAAGTTGAGATAAAAACCCCTTATCCAGTTCGATAATACCATAATAAGATACTATAAAATTATTAGTGTTAATATTCATTCCAGTCACCTAGAAATATAGATCCAAAATTTACTTTAACTTACATGTGTTCCTTCTTGATCCATCATAAAGTAACAAAATATCATCAAAAAATAATAAGTGAGTCAAAAATAAAGAGTCTCTTATCTTAATGCCCTTGAAACCACCAGTATTTTTAAATTCAATGATAGCCCTACTCAAACCTTTAGCCATGATAATAAAGAGTAAAGGAGACAAAGGACAACCTTTCCTCAGTCCTCTACTAGGTCTAAATAAATTAGTATTAACCCCATTGATTAATATGAAGAAATAAATAGTTGTTAAGCAATTCATCACCCAGTTGACAAATTGTAAACAAAAGCCAAGATGCAACATCATAAGCTAAAGATACAACTAACTAAATCTATCATATGCCTCTGAGAGATAAATTTTAACTACCATAGTAGGAATTTGCTTAAATTTAATCGTATGTAAAGCCTCTTGATCCACCCCAAATACTTCATGTATCTATCATCCAGATAAGAAGCCAAATTGTTCTTGTGATATAGTGTTCAACAATAGTGACTTTATCCTTTTTGAAATAATCTTCATAATAATTTTATAGGTATAATTGCATAAAGAAATAGGTCTATACTCCTTAATAGTTGTAGGATTAGCCGATTTAGGTATCAAAGCAATGAAAGTCAAATTAAAGGCAGTAAGCATTCTTCCTTGAGATTTGGATTCTTTGATAAATTTAAGTAAATTTCCTTCAATAAGCTCATAAAAGCTAATAAAAAAACTCAATTGGTAGCCCATCTGGCTCAGGATTTTTATCCTTCTAAAAACTATGAACAACCTCTTGTAGTTCCTCCTTAAAAACTTTAGCCACAAGACTTTCATTAGCCCCATCATTCACAAATAAGGGAAAGAAAATAGTCATTTTGATCACCTCAGCAATAGTCACCATATTCTCCTCCTTATAGATTTCTCTAAAATTATCCTTGCCTAATTTTCCAATATCTACAAAGCTTGATACCTTATTACCCTCTCTATTAGTCAACTGTCATATGGTGTTAACATTTTTTTGATGTTTTGCATATTGATGATAAAATTTTGTGTTTTCATCCCCATAAGCTAACCAGATAGCTCTGATTTTTAACCTCCACTTAGCTTATTTAGCATCTAACAAATTCCTTTTCCTTTGTTCCAATTGAAAGACCTCATCCTTTTCCTCTTGGTTTTCAAAACCTGACAAATCTTTTTGACTCCACTATTCTAATAAGATTTTAACCTCCCTTAACTCCTCATCCTTTTTTCTTTTCTCAACAACCCAACAAGAAGCCACTTTTTAAATCAGCTTCAAGTTTGATTCAAATTAAAGTGTTGTAGATAAGTTTGTATCCTCTTCATACAGAATCTAGGTGTACTTAATAATAGACACAAAATTTGCATCTTTTAACCATTCAAAGTTAAGTTTGAAGCAACTAGGTGGTTTTTCTTCCCCTAAACTTAGCTCCACAAAAACTAGAAAGTGATTAGAATCACCTCTAGTTCCAACCCATTGTCTAATTTTGATTTGTTCAAAGGAAAAAAAATTAGATATAATAAATCTATCCAATCGCTTATCAATCCTATTGTCACCAACCCTCTTATTCCTCTAAGTAGGAGATATTTTAATAGGAGCTACATTAATTAACCCAACCTCTTCAGATATTTGTATAAAAAATAGATAATACATCAACCTGAGTATGTAGACTCGAAACTTCAGCTCTACCTAAGTAAGATTTAAATCACCACCTAAAATAACCTTGTTTTGTCTCAACATATCCATATCAAAAAAATTCACCCAGTACAGAACTCTCTCAAGGTAAGGACTATAGAAGTTCAAAACAGTAAGCTCTCTACCAATCTCTTGATAGAAGAGCTCAATACCTAAGCCTAACTTGAAAGCCCAAGAGTTTGTACAAATACAAGCCCTAGACTACCACCCAGTGATGAATCCCCTTGATCGACCAATAGCATCTAGGTAGATGAATTACCAACCACCTAAAGACTTTTTTAATTCTATACAAATCTTTTTCCATTCACACATAGTCTCCTATAACAATAAGATATCAAGATTGTGAACTTGGTTCAATATTTTTAGGGCTAGTTTTTTAGAGGGATGTCATAGCCTTCTAATATTAAGAGAAATGCAAATCATTTTAAAACTTGTCTAGGGATTGAATGTGCTCTAAGAACCCATTTAATGTGAGATTGTTTCCCTTCAACTACTTCTATGGCAACCTTCTCTTTTGTACGTGAAATGTGAGACTTTCTTCCTCCCCCTTTCGATTCTTACCTTGTTTTGGATTTTCACCTAGTCCCCTAACAAATTCCTCTCTAATAGTCACTTTAGATAATATTTTCCTTAAGTTATAATGACCTTTTACCATCCCTTCCTTAGTACTAATATCTGATTTATCAAGCAGATTCCCCCTTTGATTACTACTAGCAAATCTATTCAGTTGTTCTTATGTTCATCAATATTATCAGAAAGTGAGTCATATATAGTGACTCCCACCTCCCTTCTAGAACTCATGACCAAGCTTGTAATAGACTTATCCTTAGCTTCATTCAACTCCTCAAAATCTCACACCTTGGTAATGGATCTCAAACAATAATTGGAAACCACACATTGTATTGTGTTTCCTAATGTAGAATTTACAAATCCTTCCTTCAAAGAGCCAACATGTGTAGTTCTAGTAATAGGTTCATCATCATTTGTATTTTTACCCAATGGGGTACTAGAAAGTAACTTATTGATCGTAGACTCATTCACTAACTTTTTTGTTTGTACTTGTTCTACAACCACCCACCTATCAGTATCCTATAACACATCCTAAGCCTCATATTTATCTTTCAAAATAACCTCATTTCACTGGTGGCACTTTTTTTTGAAGGGCAAGTTACATTCAGACATCAGATGTCATTGATGATGGCATCTAAAGCATTTGAAAGGTATCCCTTGATAATCAAGCTACTGAACCCATAAATGAATACCTTTCTGAAGGGTAAATTCACCTAACAATCCTTCACAAAGATATATACCAATGAGAATCTTAGAAACTGACATAAAACTAGATTTATAAAGCTCAAAGCAACATCCATGAATTGTCTAAGTGTGTTCCCAATAGCTTTGAATACATCTAAAAACCAAAAATTAACTAGAAGACCAGGAAATTTGACCCAGATAGGCATGAAGTCCACCCTTTCTGATCTAGCATCAAAAAAGGGGGACTGACATTTGAGAAATAAAAGCATTGAATCCCTTTTCCAATAGTGTTTTAAAATGCTTTCCACATCATCTATTGCCTAAAAATGGAAACCAATCCAGCCCCTTGTTAACAAAAAATGATGGTGAGTAACTAAGAATGACTTCACAATTGTTCAATATCCATTCTCAAAGGGTCC